>BPTQ01000007.1:304107554-304221934 GCA_019973895.1 Chrysanthemum seticuspe | reverse complement strand
AGGGGGAGTTCATATATACTTACATTTGCCACTTCCGCAACTACATTATCATCAACACTGCAGAAGACCGTAAGAAGAAAGAACACTCTCCTTAACGGAACTAAGTTTGTTAGAGGGGTCACATCTCTCTAGCAATATAAACTCGTCAATACGAAGCTGCAGTAGAAATTGAAACAAGAAACTAGTAACAAGAAACACCACTTTCACTATCATACAACAACAGACGTAGTCAGACGGAGTCCAGACGAAGCGACGAGGTCACAGAGGTGTAGTAAGAAGTTGTACGAGTGTGCGAGATACTGCAACCTTAAGTTATGACTACTTCAAGAGATTCAGAAATTGAAACATCTAAGAAACCAAACTGATTCTTAGTAAGACTGCCAACACAACGAAAAATCATCTTGAAGGTAATCACTCCAGTTCAGGAACGGCCTTTGTGAGAATTAGAGTTGTGTTTTCACACTATGCTGTTAACACTCTCGAAGTTCTAACTTGTAAGTGCCGGAAACCGCTTATTACTAACCGTTTGAAATGTTTTCTTCTTATGGAAGCTCCGGAGCGGGATGATCGTGCTGATTCTTCTCATGCTCACGCCAACATCATCACTAATGGAAGTTCTACTAAAAAGCAACACAACCGTCAGAATGATTCTTAGTCAAACCAAAGAATCTACAAAGTTAAAGACTTAGAGAACTTCATCAGTATTGAATTCCAACGTCATAGAGCGTGTGAGCATGTTGAAGAATGATGTGGAGACACTGGAGCAGCGAAGCAGACCTGAGGCAGACTGATGCAGACAACAACATACTATCACTTTCACCACAAAGAACAATGATCAAAGAACAAAGTTAAAGATGACGTCGAAGCATAACTGCTCAAATATAACGATCTCTCTACACTGGGGAGATTGTTTGAATCAAGGCAATTCCTCTCACAAGAAAGAAGAATGCCAGAAGACGTCACAACTACTATTACATCAACGCCTTCACCGTTTACATTCATATATACTTGAGGGGGAGATTGTTGGAATCACTCCTAAACAGTATTTCAAGTATTTATATTTCATATGTAATAGGTAGCTTTGTTATGGCCTTTATGTTTGTTTAAGGTCAAGCTTATGTAGAAGGCCCATAAGATTGATCCAAGCCCAATAAGGAATAGGGAAGAAGAGGGAGTGTTGCCCTAGCTCCTTGCCTATAAATACATTGTAATAACCTTCATTTGAAAGTTGGTTGTTCAAGTTATTCTTTCACTCACCTCCTACGCGTAACCGGTTACAATATTGTGTGTGTGTGTGCTTGTTTACTTGTTCAATCGCCTTATCTCTTCTCTTATAAGCTTGTGTTGTAAAACTAGTGACCTAACACTAAGTGTGTATATATCTACCCATTATGTAAATACTAGTTGTTGTACATATGCATTACTATACCATGAAAACACTATTACTTGTTTAGTATTTTATATGAAAACGTAAGTGTGTTAGTAAACTATTGGCTCAAACCATTTACGTATTTTATTTGTTTCGTTAAAATGATTTTACATTTGTTATCGACAAAACCTTAAAATATCATAATAATATAAATAAACGTTTTTACGGCTTATTTGTATTAACAATCTCCCCCTTTTTGTTGATGACAAAACATAAGATTATTTTAAGGAAAAACTAAAATTTGTAAAAGTTTGAATTGGAGTTTTTACTCTCTTCTCCCCCTTTTTGTCGAAACAAAAAGAGCGTCGAAAAGAAACTAACACATTGTTTTAATAAAAACATGTGAAAAGAAAAAAAATATGAAAAATAGAGAGTAAGGGAAGAGAAGTATTCTCATCTTAGCTCCCCCTTGACGAGTCCATCCCTTTGTGAGGGCATCAAGTAAGTAGGAATACTAAGCGAGTGCATTGCAATTATGTTTGCAAATGGTTTCTTCCTTTTTGACGAACATGCTCCCCCTTGACAAGTGCTCCTTTGCAAGGAAGACGTCAATTAATATAATCCTATGTGAATAGCTAAGGGTGGTAAAGTCTTCACGTGTATATTTGAAAATATATAAAACAAAGGTTAGAAAACAAGTATATAATACATAATTTCCTGCAAATAAGACTCAAGTTAGTAATAAACAAGTCTTCTGTTGCACGGATCCCACGGTTCCTCCCTTGGAGGGATCCGTCTAAGCCAAACTGAGGGATCCGTCTGTCTGTAAGCTTAAGATAACAATGGTGATGTAAAATGTGAAGTTAACATCAAAATGAGATATGTATTTGAGACAAAACGTATTCTCAAGACAATATGGCATATAACATGTGATTTCATTCAATAAAAAATATGAGAAATGATCTACATATCTCTAAAACTAAGAGAATGGTTCAAACATGTAATACATTTTCTACTAATTCAAACATGTAATACATTTTCGAGACTTCATTTTGAAAAGAAAAGAAAAGAATCCAACCAACAAATTTTCTTCTCACATGCTACAACATTACAACCCATTCAAAACTTTGTTAAACCGGAACCACTTTGGTTTTGTGAAAAAAACAAAAAATGTGTAAAAAGTTGAGAGCTAATTATTTTCTTTTCGACTTAAGGTTAAAATAACATTATGTTCTAATTGATCAATATAACTTGTAGTTAAGTTCACATTTAAAAAAAAATTATGTAAAATTTAATCTTATAAATCTAAGCGACCATTTGGTTTTCAAAATGTAACTGTAGTCTGGCAAAAAAATTTGTAATATGAATGAATTGGAATATGAATAGATTGGAATGTGAATAAAATTGCGTTCTTGATAAATTGTAATTTGATAAAATCAAATGTGTTTGTTTGACTGAAACTTAATGTAACTAAAATAAAATAATCACAAAATAATATCAAATAAATAATAATAATAATAATAATAATAATAATAATAATAATAATAATAATAATAATAATAATAATAATAATAGTAGTAGTAGTAGGATTAGTTTTTCTATTGCTAAAGGTGTGGGAGCCCAGTTAGTTTCTCGGCTTCCCACTAACTTCTTGTAAATTTCACGAGTTTCTAATAAAGTGATGGATAAAAAAATAATAATAATAATAATAAAAAATAATAATAATAATTATTATTATTATTTCGAATAATAATAATAATAATAATAATAATAATAATAATAATAATAATAATAAAGTATTTGAACTATAAAATAACAAAAATTATCAATAATTAAAATAATAATAACAAATATTCAAATTTGATATAGGTAAATAGTTTAAAAAAAAGGTTATTAAAATATTTAATTTAATTTATTAAATATAAAAATTTAATTACTTTATATCATTTAATTATAAATTTAATACTAGTAATATTTAAATTAAAAATAATGCTTAATAACTTAATAAAAGTTTAATAAACATTCTCTACAATAAATGAATTTTTATAATAAAATAAAAAATAAAATAGAATATATTAATATAATAAGTATTTATAATATATATATTAAATAATAGTGTTAATATTAATATAAATAAATAAATAATTTATATTTTATCAACTTAATTCAAAATTATCAAAGTTGTGAATTACAATGTAATTCAGAATTTTCCATCCAACTTTCTATGTAATTTGAATTTCTTTACTTAATGTAATTGGTGTGAATTAAATTACAATTACGTGACAAAACAAATAGTTTGCGTAATGTAATCCAAATTATAATTTCTTCCAATCTGCAAATAAAAACAAGTTACGTAATATAATTAGATTACAATTACATTATATTTCCACTAGATTACAACAAATCAAACGACTAAGTGTAAGATCATTTTTCTATGTATCTCTTATAAAATTCTAAATTTAATAGTTACACATGAACTTTATTTATTTAAAAAGAATAACAATTTTTTGATTATAAAATTAAATTGATCGTAATAACTCGAACTATGTAAACGCACAATCTTATAAATTCCAAAATAAAAACACAAGTTTTAGTTGAATTGATTACAATATCAAGATATAATATAACTATTCGGGTTATAAAATATTTCACAACAAAAACAAAACATAATACTACACTCATAAGCAACATATTAGGAGCCGTTTGGTTTGTAAGAAGGTTTAGAATCGGATTCAGATTTGCTTTAGGTATGAAAAAGAATGAGATCAAAGATAAAATCGGATTTACTTTAGAGTGTGAGGGAGTAAGGTTCATCATTATAGAATCGTTACTTTTTTTTTTTTTTTTTTAAACAATCTATTTTTTTTTTTTAATTAGAAGTGAATTTGATTGATAACGGATTACAATAAGATGGCATGCAAACGGGCAACAAGCTGTGCCGCCACCCCCTTTTGAATGGCAAAACAAATTCTACTAAAAATGAAATTTTGTGACTTAGGGGTCGCAAAATTACTTTGCACAACCCGTTGTACCCTAGTCAAAAACTCCACAGCTGCCGAAGCTAGGAACCCAAATGTATCAAAAGCAAAATGGGTAAATACGTGTTGATTCTCTAAACAAGCGTTCTCGTGTTTAGCAACTTTGCTCGATTCCGCTTTCAACGCCGCTTGTCCCGCAACAAACCCATTGTCCCTTAGCCCAACAAGAGGGGACACTCCGGTAAGATCCACACAAGCATGTTTCCTCCCGGCCCATCCAAACACAAGTATATCAGTTGGCCGTAAAGTAGACCTCCCTTCAAGCGGATTTGTCAGAAAGTTCACGGGGGCCTCTTTTTTAGAAGAAATTCCTGCTCGTTTAAGAACATCATACAGAACATCCCAAACCAAATCATGCCTGTATTTGAAACCCGGTAACTCCTTGCAATGGACCGCATGCTCGCCAAAAGAATCTAAACAAACCTTGCGGCAGACTGGGCAAGACTCATCAGCCGGAAACAGAGGGATCATTAGCCGGTACTTAAGGATAGTCCGGTACTCCAAGGCCGACATATGTTGGCCTAGCCCTTCAATGGGGATAACCGTCAAGAAATCTTGAGCATGAGGAGCTCGGAGACATTCAAACACCACTTTTTGCCGAGGGGATAAATCAAACTTCTCTCCCAAACTCCGGACGATTCCACTAACAAGGGCACACGCCAAAATATTTTGGGCTTTAGGTGGGGCGGTGTCCTTGTTAGAGAAACCGCTAAGATCGAAATCAGGAAAGGACATGCGCAAGCGATCCATTGCATACCCATAATCAGAGTCAACCCCATCAATACCACATCCCCAAAGAATGTGATCCTGCAAACTCCAAGATTGCGCCCTCGAGGCCACAAAAGCATAAGTAGATACATCCTCAGCCGAACATAAACCCAACCCACCAAACCGAGTCGAAAGGGATGCGAGCCTTCATTGAAAATCCCCAAAAAAAGGGCCCCCATAAACCACAATGGCCTCTATTGCCTTCCGAAGGCCATTGTCAAAAACAGAAACAGCTTCCCATATATACATAGGTTTGCACGTTCTGAGACCGAACATCAGCTTTGCGACACCCATACATGAGCGAAGCAAAAGGAGCTCAGATTGAGGGTCGCGCAGACTTGTGAGACAACTCATTAGTTCTACAGCACGAGATGCCCTTTTCACAGCCAAACTACTAATAAACCTTGCATCCTGGCTAACAGCGCCTCCAAGGAGTGTCACACCCAATGTCGGCCTCCCAATCCCGTGGGGAAACAAACCATCCTGTACCTTCACCCCATTGCATGAGGGCCAAAAAATTTCTGTTTTCTTAATGTTGAGTTCAAGGCCCAGGTGGGGTGATGAGTGTGTAAATACTCATCATTTTTGGTCAAATATGAACTGCAAAACATTTAAAAACGCTCAGAAACGCATCAAAATACTGAAAATATTCCAAAATTGCATTTTATATGTTTCAGATGAAAAATGTTTAAAATCAGATGAAAAATGAGCTAAGTTTGCATAATTGGCAGTTTCAGTCCCCCAAGTTTCAAAAATTGTCAGAAATAGTCCCTGAGCACTTAATTTCAAAAGAAAAGTCACCAAAGGTCCTTTTAAAAATCATAAGTGTCAAAATTAGTCCTTTGGTGAAAAATGTCAAAAGTTTTGAGAAATTACAAGTTTGGTCCTTCAAGTTTCAAATTTGGCAAAAATAGTCCTTGGAAG
This sequence comes from Chrysanthemum seticuspe, assembly GCA_019973895.1. Classification (NCBI taxonomy): domain Eukaryota; kingdom Viridiplantae; phylum Streptophyta; class Magnoliopsida; order Asterales; family Asteraceae; genus Chrysanthemum; species Chrysanthemum seticuspe. Next base: position 304,215,835 of record BPTQ01000007.1, on the reverse strand, counting down.
TTTGAAAATGTCAAAAATGGTCCTTGTACTATTGAAACTTGTCAAAAGTGACCCTTGAAACAACTTTGGGAAATTGGCAGCATTGGTCCCTCAAATATCAAGAATTGCAAAAAGGGTCCTTGTTTATTAAAGCCTTTGACCTTTGGACCTTGACCCTTTCCATTTAGACCCCTGCCATATACACCTTGTGACCCCCTGCCAATACCCGTTTTGACCCCCCTTCCAATAATACTCCCACCGGTCAAAATTGTCAACTCCCCTTTTTCCCTCCAAGTTATCTCCTTCAACCACCATGTCTGCAAACACCAGGCATCCCTCACCTCCAGCTCAACTTCCACTTTCCATGTTCCCCCCACCTCCACCAAACAACAAGAAACATTTAATGCTTCTTCAACCTAACACTCAAACCTTCCCAGTTGTTAAATCCAATTTGGCGCCAAAATGCATCAAACGGCCAATAATGGCTCAACTCATCCAATGGTCCTGAATTCAAGTGGGAAATGCTCAGATAGGAGAGAGAAGACTTTTTAGTGTATAAAAGGAAGAAGAGAAGCAAGAAGGAGTAGTAGTCTTTAGTTTTAAATTTCATATATGTCGTTTTTGTTTAAATGGTCTTAGTTTGTTTCTAAAGTTAAAATCTTTGCTTGTAATCTTTTACTTTAATGTAATTTGAACTTATTTCAATCTCAGTTTCAAGTTTGTAGCATTAATTCTCATGTTTGCAATTTAAAGTAGAATTTCCAAATCAAGCTTTGTTGAGTTAAAATTGTTACAATGGACTGATTCAGCTAATTTAATCTTGTTATAGCTTATTGTGAGTTTAAATATTGTTTGAATCTTAAAATTTACTCAAGTATTAGAGACAGTCAACAAAAGTCAAACTGCAATGCTAATGGGTGAATGGGTCTGAATTGCTGATATGGAACTGGATATGGGTTGATCTTGATCTGATTTGGGTTGACATTCATTTGGAATTGGGATTAAAACAGTGATAGGATAGTGTTCTTTGTTTGATTGATCTCAAGCCATTGTGGCTAGGACCTCATGTGAGTATCACTTTCTTTGATCTGTCTGAATCCATGTTTTCTTGTTAATAAGCTTTAATTCTGTTAACAATAATATAATTCAGCTTAATAACACAAGTATAATTGATATTTTTATCTCTGTGCATGTTTGGAGTCATTTTTTCATAACTGTCATAACAAGAGCAGTTGAGTTTTGGTGTTATGAGCATTAGATTTCTTGCATCAGTGAGTTGTTTTAGTGAGTTTAGGATTTGATTGGGTGAATTCCAGTGGTTATCTGCAAGAAGTCTGAGAATAGATTGCATTTCAGTTGTGAAAATGGTGTTTGGATCAGTTAGGATAATGAGGTTTTAGCTTTGGTTTTTGCTTAAAATCTGTCTACTAAGTCTCCTTTAGGCACATTAGAATCATTTGAGTCATTCATTTGTGCATCAAGTCAGTAGAAGTCAAAATCACATTTAAACTGTCTTAATTTCATATCTGTTGGGAATTTGTAAAACCAAAAGTTTGTATTGTGTTCATTATTGATAGGAGTAGCTTAATCAAGCCTTATAATAGCTCATTTCATCATTTTCAGTCCACAAATTGGTTTCAAATCTCAAAATAGTCAACCCTTCAAAACTGCTTCAAAAGTCAAAAATGAAAAAGGCAGTTTTCACCCAACTTGGGTGATTTTTAATTGACTCATTTTTGGTTCAAATCAAGTGAAATTGTGGGTTTTTCTAGTTCAGCTGGTCAAGTTACTTAATCTGATTTTAGTGGAATTTTTGTAATTTTGTACAAGCTCCAAAATAGCTTGTCAAACAGGTCTTATCTCCCCTGTGCACACACTCAGTGTATACTGAGTGTGCACAGGAGATTTGCAGAGCTTGTCAAGAGCTCAGTTTAGCTTATCTTGGTCTCATTCTTGGTTTAGAAGTAGCTAGCCAGGTCTAGTGTAGGATCATATATCTGGTTTTTGATTTTCAGCTTATTGAGTAGCTTATCTTCAAGCTCCAAAGTAGTAGCTGGAAACTGTTTTAACACTTGATTTTTAAAACATCAAATCTGAGTAGCTTGTGTTTTAGAGGTTTAGGCCAGTTGTAACTAGTTGCTTTTAAGTAGTTATAGTATATTATAGCTTCTCCTTTCAGTTTGGTAGCTTACTGTGCTCATTTGCTTAATTCAAGTGCTTATTTATAAGCACTTGCTCTGCAGTTCCATATTCCCACACATAAGCCACTGTTTTTATATTTTTCTTAGATTCATAATATTAATTTAGACTTTTCCTGAAATTTTCATAATTTTTCATCACTGTTTGCTATTTTTCTTCATTTAAAACAGTTTTTAGGCATTTTTTATTAGCTTTTAATACAATTAAATCAGAAAAGTTTCAAAAAAATAAGTTTTCATTTTTCTTAGGTTAAGATAAATATAAAAAGTCAAAAAAATATTTTTCCAGATTTTTCATAGTTTACATTGTAATTTTTAGCAATTTAAGTAGTTTCAAATAGTTTTTAATTCATAGAAAATAGAGAAATAATCAGAAAAATATAAAATTAGTTTTGAAAATTCTCTTTAGTTATTTTAGATTTTTCCAAGTCATAATTTCATTTTTCTAGCTTTATTTCATATTTTCTTATATTTTAGGGTATTATTAAATAGTTAAAAATAGTTTTTAATTAATAATAATTAGATAAATAGTTTTAAAAATAATTTTCTTTTTCTCAAAATTTTCTCTTATCATTAGGTTTGTAAAAATGTCATTTTCATATTTTTAGGATTAATATTGTTTCAGTTTCACATTTTCTTTTGTACGTCACGTAGTTTTAAATTAAATTTTATAAAAGAAAAATCAAAAACATCATTTTAAAAATAGTGATAGCGTTTATTTAATATATTTTATCTTTTTAATTTTTTTTTTAATTTACATTTAAGCCCCTGTAATTTATAAACTTTTCCTTTAGGTATAATTGTTCTCGATCACTATTCGTTTGGTGATTCATCGCACAGCTCGTTGGGACATAACGACCTGGGGAAACACTATACTCTCCTGATCTTCATTGTATTTGGTTCCAGACTGTTTGAAGTTTGTTACGGTTAGCCATTCACAAGTGGCTAGCTTGTGTGACAAAACTTGACCGTCTGGGAACGAATCATGGGGGCCCTCAGCCATGATTATATCTAAGGCTTTAGCTACCTCTTTAGTGTCACCGATAATCGTACCATCATCCAAATACCAAGCATGGAAAAGAAGACTGCAACAATCCCTAATCCGGTGGGCAAGTGGGTGCAAAACTAAGGAAAAAAGAAGAGGCCCTAAAGGGTCCCCCTGCTGAACTCCAGTGGTGGACCAAATATGGTCGTCACCCACATATAACCTCGCCGACTGACCATATAAAAAATCTACCCATAGGGAAATAGACAGGCATCGAGTCCGAACCTCATTTAAAAGGGTAGTCCGATCCACCAAGTTGAAGGCATTTGAGAAGTCAACAGTAAGCATAGCCAACGACCCATCTGAATGAAACTCATGTAAGAATCTGCTCGCGCTATGGAGCACGGCCTCTGCCCCACTAGGGACTCCCACCCCAAACTGAAAATCACCAAGGTAATTGGACATCTCCTTCTTGACACCCCTCATAGCCACCTTGGATACAAGCCTCCTCCAAATCGTGCCCACGGCAATAGGCCTAATCCCATTGTCCGGTTTGAGCAACGGTGTGAGGGGCGCAGATGCAACAAACTCCGCCAAAACCTTAGGGCACCTCCCCCCCAAACATAAATTAACCACCACAGAGATAGCCTTGAGTAACCCAACAGCGATCGCCGACCCCTCTCCGCAAAAAGCATCTAAAATGTGTTGGGCCCTCAATCCGTCCCGCCCACAAGAAGTCCCTTTTGGGAAAGATTGAATACACCCAAGAATGCTATCAACATCCACAACAAGTGGAGGCTCAGAGAGCAAGGAAACAGGCATAACCGAGGGAGGAAGTATGGGATGCTTAGCCAACAACGCTGTCAAAGTATCCGTACCATAAGGTGCAACCCCCGAAGAACATAATACTTTAACAGCCGCAGTGAAATGCCCGTCCGAAACTTTCCTCAAACATTGTTTAACATTAGAACACACTGCTGAGTTACCGGACCCAGAGCCAAGCCCATCCTCTCCCGGGGCCACCCTCAAGGGTTGGGCAAAAAGCGAGAGAATAAGTTCATCAAAACCATCCCCACCCCAAGCAGCCAACGACCGTTGAATACTAAGGCATTGCAAAGACTTCCTATAACAGACTTGCGCTCCTGACAGTTAGAAGGCCTGAAAACACGTAACGTGCAACGCGGTAACAACAAAAGTTTTACCCACGCCTCAAAAGATGTTGGCATAGCCGCCACTTTACCCAGAGCAGCAACTAAAGCATGAGAAAAAGCCATACGACAGCTATGAGGGATGCTCTTAACAGTCGTGATAGGTAGGGAGAACACACGATCAAGGAGAACTTCATCCACCACCACCCTCCCAAAGGAACCACTTCCCTTCCAACACGTGGCCTAGCGATCCCCACTATAAACTCCTCAACATCTCCCGTAACCCACTTGAACCGAGCCAACCCATCCTCATGATGGCATGCCCGACTTAGAGCATGTAGACGCATACACACCCCACACAACCACTGACCCGAGACCTTTAAAGCCTCCCCAACCGAAACAAACAATTCACAATCCGCGGAAAGCGCCTCTCGCAAGGCCTCCCTCCGATCGTCCAACGACAAACGGAGACGCTTAATATGGGCAACCAACCGTGGAAACCCCTTCGCCCCCGCCATTCCATCTGGGCAACAATGAAAATTTCTAAAAGGACACAGCCAAACACCCACCGAAGAACAACCACTCACCTCCATGGAGGGAGCCCAAAAGGAGAAACAAACTCCGATTTAGGGACCGAGGAGGTCCAATAACCCTAAAACAAACTCATATTTTGATTCTTTGACCAAGACGGTCAAAGAATCAAAATAAAGGGGGTTTGGTTTGGTTGAGGCAAAATGTCAAACACTTGGTGTGCAACTCAAGAAGTGGAAAAAAATGAAGGCTTTAGTAAAAATTGAAGTATGAAAGTATGAAAGTTTGAAGTATTGAAGTATCAAAGATTTTGTGATGCAATAGAATATGTGATACCAGGAAAAGTTTACGGAGCAAAGGCACTAGACTTGATATCAACACCATTCAGCAAAGGGTCATAATAAACGCCACTCTTAAGCGATCTCCAATCTTACATATTAAAAAGGTCATCAAGCTTCAAAGAAAAAAAAAAAATCTTTCATTAACTTTTTTTCTTCAAAAATACTTATTTACCAACCATATACTCCATACTTTAACTTTCATTTTATTGTTGTAATATAAATTTGGAGAGGTGATTTGCACACTTTTATAAATGATTGAGATATTTAAATTTAGAGTGTTTAGACATTTAAAATCCTTATAGTATGAACATGACTAAAAGTAATGTGAGGTTATATATGTCAAGACACTCTAAATTTGAGTATTTCAATCATTTATGAGAGTGTGCAAATCACTTCTCATAAATTTGGCATCAAACAATATCATGATTTATCTATGAGGAGAGTTAGTTTACATACAAAATTTTTCTCACATACTAAGAGACTCATCTTCAATCATCCATTTTAAAAAAAAATCAATGGTTGAGACTAAAAACATTTTATTATTTTTCACATTTTTTATAATTTAAATATATCTTAAACCGTTAATCCTTAAGCGAAAATAATTACACCATCGCGACGAGCATTTAATTATCTTTCTATAGACGAGCACTTTGATATAATTTCGTAAAAGAAAAAAAAATCGTTTTTTCACATTTTTTCGTCTTTTTTTGTTTTTTGTTTTTTTTTTTGAATATGAGATTTGCATTAAAAAAATCAATTGTGATTAAACACTAATTTGAATATCAATGTGATTAGTGTTAAATCACATATAATATGTAATATCAAATGTGATATTAGTGTTAAATCATATATGATATTCACATGTGATATGTAAAATCACATGTGATATTAGTGTAATATTTATATGATTTAATACTAATATCACATGTGATATTTAAATTAGTGTTTAATCACATGTGATTTTTTTTAATGCAAATTTCAGTAACGAAAAAAAAGTAAAAAAAAAGGTGAAAAACACGAAAAAAAATTTGTCGAAAGTATATCAAAGTACATATCTATAGAACGATAATTAAATGTTTATCGTAATGGTATAATTTTTTTAGCTTAACGATTAACGGTTTGAAAGATATTAAGTATTTGAAAAACAAAAAAGATGAAAGTGAGTTTTTTAAATTGTTGGGATTAATCTCATTTATTAGATCAAATAAAAATAGAAGGAAGATAAAGGGTGAAGATTGATCTCTTGATATGTAAGAATGTTATATCTCAAATGATCTTAAATGTTTATTTATATTTTTTTTATTTATTTATTGCATTATTTTGTGATTTAGAAGATAAATAGTAATCTTTCAAATATGAAAGATCTTCATCAGTGATTCAAAAAAAAAAAAATCGAAGCATAGTTTTGAAATGTTTTTGTTCTCGTCGTTCTTCAAATATGGAGAAATATGAAGTTTGAAGAAAATATTGAAAATGACTTCGTTTTTTTTATCTAAATTAAAAAAATGAATTAAAACCTTTAATAAAAACTTTTATACTTTAGAGAAAAACTAGTAATATATTTAATTAATTACAAAGGTAGATGAAAAAAAAAAAGGAATAACTATTAATTAAAGGTTTAATTGCATATATACTCATCAAAATTTACATATTTGCATATATATTTAAAATATACTACGTAATTAACTTGCATTGTATATCATGTATTAAAAACTTGTATTTAAAAAAATATGTAAAATATATGCAATTTTCCCTAACGAAAAAAGTTGATGAAAGAGGGAAAAAAAAAATACTAGTAATATATTAATTTTAAAAATTTATGATTGGTAATACTAGGGCTGAGCATCGGGCCGGATCCCGACCCGTCCCGACCCGACCCGCCTAGTCCCGATACCGAGATAACCAGAAAATCCAGCCCGATCCCCGACCCGACTGGTAGTCGGTTCGGTTCGGTAATAGTCGGGTAGTAACGGTCGGTTTCGGGATAAATGCGTGCAGGCCCGATTATGATTTCCATTTTCAACTTCAAGCATGTTCAAGCCCAGTCCAATTACAAATGGTCGGTTTCACATATCACAACAGTAGCAAATTGCAAATATCATGATACAAGTTAACAAAGTAGCAAATCTAAGTTCAACAAAAAAAAAAATAACAACAGTAGCAAATAAGCAACCAAATACGAATGATTCGTATGTTGGTATAGAAGAAGAGATTGATTCACCAACATACGTGTTTCTTGAGTTCTGTTGGTATAGGGGTGAGATTCTCGTATTAGGTTTGTGAGATTCGTATGTTGGTCATTCGTGTTTCTTGAGTTATGGAGTTCTTGATTCATAGACCTTTGTGAGATTGAGAGAGAAAGTGGAAAATGAGTACAGAGAAAGTGGAAAATGAGGTTGGTTGTGAGATTGAGATGAGAAACATAGAAAGAGGCGCTTTCTTTTACTTAACCCTATTATTTATTCGGGCTGGCGGGCTTAGTCGGGTTGGAGTCGGTTTTTAGCCCGACCCGACCCGATACCGATACAATGCAAAAATAACAACCGACTCCCGACCCGTTTAGTATTCGGTCGGGCTCGGGCCTTGTCGGTTTCGGGCGGTTTTGCTCACCCTTAGGTAATACTAGGTATGGATTAAAGTAAATGAACTGGACTTGGGCCCACATCCATAGTCAGTGTAGATCCACTGCTCGAGGCGAAAGTCGGTCCAACTTAACCGAAAACATCAACCTATTAATTACTGGTCAAACCGTTTGATATGTCTTTTTCTGAAATTTTATTGTACAGTTCGTATTTTACCCCACTAGCAAGTTACCAGCGCATGGATTAGCAATGTCTTTTATTACACATTTTTCATGACAATAATTTTACATGTGACAAAAAGTTTATATTAAGATAACTTTAAACAATGGCAAAATATTTCATATAATACCCGTGCGGGATTATCGCAATATAGAGTCGGTAGTGAGCAATTTTATGACAATAGGTCAAAGTTGATGATAACTTATATCCGCGATTATTTATAAACAGTTTGAGAAAATTAATTACATTTTATAAGCCAAAAAAGTTAAACTTTCTAATCACAAAATCTGTCAATAGCTCAAGTTCATGTTGTAATATTTTTGTTTTGTTTGTGTTTCTCTGTATCCAAATGGCACTAATCAAATTACCAAGTATATATCCTAACTGGAGTACCCGTCTCACTCCCAATCTATACAGTATGTAAAAGGCCATGTCACTTAATTATGCTTGAGATTTACTTAGCAACCTACTCTGGAGAATGAGGGCCATCAAGAATTCAAGATACATAATTATATTCGTTAAGTCATCCTCTTCTGAACCTACCGATCTACTCGCATGAGAGTTGACCTAATAATGCAAGATTAAAATACTTGATTGATATAACCTCAATGTTAAGTTATCATGACCTGTTCAAAATAATCCACCAAAAAATTAACTTTCTGATTTTGCAAATCATTGTCAGTCGTAATCATATGAATATAAAATCATGAATTAAATCAAAATTTAACTAACCAGAGAGTCAACATATTATTTATGTGTCTAAGCGTATGAGGACCGTTATTGTAGTCCATACAGATCGGTGACATTACCAATCAAACATTAAATTTTAATGTTTATTTGTTACAATGACATGTAGAGATGATCAATGGACCTTAAAAAATAATACTTGTCCTTGGTCTTTATTATCAGTAAATCAGCAATGCTCTAGTAAAGTTAGATATGAAATTTTCAATGGAGGGAGCAGTCATACATCTTTTGTTATGTTATGTTTTTGTTCATAAAATATATGCCGCTGAACTCGACATCATTTCAGATTCACAGTTCTTGACAGATGGAGATACGTTGGTCTCACAAACCAGAATTTTCGAACTAGGGTTTTTCAGACCAAATAACTCTGAGAACAGATATCTCGGTATGTGGTTCAAAAATATATCTGTTAGAACTGTGGTTTGGGTTGCTAACAGAGACCACCCGCTCCCTGATACACCACCACTTGTGGTAAGGATTACTGATTCCGGAGCTCTTAGCATCTTCAGCAATATCAGCATAATTTGGTCATCTAATACAACAACATCACAGAAGGCAACGGCGAAGCTTCTTGACACGGGTAATCTGGTTGTCACAGATGAACTTTTTGGAACAATTCTATGGCAGAGTTTTGATTATCCAACTGATACTCTTCTACCTGGAATGAAGTTAGGTAAAGATTACTCTAGGGGAATGGAATGGTATCTTTCATCATGGAAGAGTAGTCAAGATCCAGCTCGAGGTGCATTCGCTTGGCAAGCTGACACACTTGGTTATCCATATTTTGAACTAAAAGACACTGGGGTCGTCAAACACCGGGGTGGACCATGGAGGAATGAACGGTTTAGTGGTATTTCTATTGGAAGGATGATCTTGACCTTTGTAATCGATGTAGCCATCATTGATACTGAGGTGTCTTATTCTTATTATATTGAAAACAGCACTTCTATCCTATCGAAGCTCACAATGAATTCTTCTGGGGAGCTAGAAAGTATGGCTTGGGTAGAAGAAAGTAAAAAGTGGCAGACATTCTTGTCATTTCCAAGAGATACATGTGATGCATACAACGTCTGTGGTGCTTATGGAAGGTGCACTACTGTTAATTTGCTTGAAAAGTCTTGTGCTTGCTTGGATCAGTATAGATTTGTGCCAAAGAATGATAATGATTTGTCAGGTGGGTGTGTTAGGCGAACACCATTGGGCTGCAAAAATGAATCAGAAGGGTTTATCAAGTACTCTAATATCAAACTGCCGGACACAAAGAGTACTTGGTTTAACACAAGCATGAGTTTGGAAAATTGTGCAAAAAAATGCCTACAGAATTGTAGTTGCATGGCTTATGCAGATACACAAATTAGAGGAGAAAGAACTGGTTGTCTGATGTGGTTCAATGACCTTATAGACATCAAAGTATTAGTACCTGTAGGTGGTCGCGATATATTCGTCAGAATAGCTTCCTCTGAAATAGGTAACATTCTCTTGCTAAGGTTCGGTTAACATGTACTTACTGTAAGAGTAAATAATAATACACAGCCCTAGGTTATACTCAGATTTTACATCTCTTAATAAATAAACGGGTATAGTCCCTATCGTTCTAGAAGTTGCATTCCCTTCGTTAAAAGGTAACCCAAAATCATATACTTTGCTGAAATGACGATTTCATCCCTTTAAACATTTACACCTAAAGCCCTAAATTTTTTTAGCTATATTCTATATAACCATTTGATTCTATTAGTTGAAGTCAAAGAGACCACTGCCTGCTAGCACTTTTACCACCATCCACCTTCATCACTTTTGATTCAGAAATAGGGATCGGACTCACCCAAAACGAGTTTAAAACCTAACAATCAAATCCATTAAGCCACTGGATACCACCATGGTACCATATTTCCGTAAGATTCTTCACCTCTACCTTTAAGTTCATTGTTACCATTCTATTTTGGTGACCTTTACGGTTCCAGATAGAGATATAAGATTGACAAATTAAAGAAGGCTTGCAGCAGTGCCGGAGTGGTAGCACGGCAGCACCTGAAGCCAGAGTGGCGGACTGACTGTTGGATGTTTATAGTAGTGACAATAATATTTCATAACAAGTCGAACTATGTCAAGAGCATATGGGTTAGTTTTACTTTCTTTTTATTAGTTAGTATACTACAAACTTAACGAGGCCTCACTGTTGAGTTAGCTTTGGCCTAGTTAACAAAAGTGGGTATACCACCTAGGCTTAGAGTGCTAGGTGTAGCACATAATTAATAACACTTATTGGTGTGTCACCTCAGCGCCTACTTAATAACACACCAATAACTAAGAAACTAAAGGTACCTCTCCCCACTTCTATGGGCCTATGAGTGTATATCCATATCTTGATTCCTATTGTTATCAATTAGGCACATTCAATGGATATCATTGTCATTCCATTATTCCCATAGACATGTATCAAACACACCCTAACTCTCTTTCTCTTTGATATATCGTTGTGGCTTCCCCAATATACTCAAATTGTATGTTCATATGTTTCTTACGAAATCAAGTTATTATGGGTTATTGATCCCACATGATAAACTCTGAGGCCGGTGATAATAGTGACCGCAAACATGATTGTCAAACTCAACGCCACGTCAGCTTCTCTCTCCTCAACCAACATCACTACCTATATAGTATAATAAGACAATCAACATCACTACCAAAATATACTCCACCTAAACACAAATATTGTTAGAACATTAGGGTTAGGGTGTAATGATAATCTTGGATGTCTTTGCTTCAATCATGTAAAGTCGCTTTATGTATAAATTATTTCGACCCTATTGATGCATGTGTATCACGAAATCCTTATAGGGATAATTAAAAAAGAACACGTTATTTCTAGGCATAAGAGAACGAAGCAAACAAAGAGGAATTGTGTGTTTTTGTATGTTAGAATGAGACCAAATATGTCAGTTATGTAACAAACATATTTGACAATTATGGCGGCTGATATTGGTTAAAGACGAAGAACACAACCCTTCACCAATAGACATGTCGGTTGTGTTTTGGCATGAAATTTTGTTAAGTCCTTTAATAACAATTAATGAAAATCGTTTAGAAGGGAGGCTTCCCCTACAAGGGGAATTGCCCCTTGACCGTGCAAGGGGGCGTGGCCCCTTGACCCCCGCATATTTGTCTGGTCGAAAACATATTATCTCAACGAGTGTGCAATCTACACTTCCGTACCTTGTATCCGAGCTTGATATGAAATCCAATGGTCTCTAGTAAATTACAATTATCTAAAATAGTTGATGACACTAAAATCCCTAACAAATGTACCCCACAAAAACTAATATCACATAGACAACCAATATCACACGCACCTCTCCGTAATCCCGGCCACCCTCCTCCCATGGTCCCGGCACCACCAAACAATTTTTCAAATTTTTTGTTTCGTTCACCTGCTTGTTCTCCGCTCCCAGTCACTTTTCGTTAGTGAATATATTATAATGTTCCCGAAGTATTAAAATAGTTCTGATTCTATTCTTGTAGTAATGTATTCATTTTACACTACGATATGTAAAACTCATTAATCTACCTTCTGATCCAACAGGTTCATCTTCGGATCCAGCAGGTTCATCTGATTTACCTTCAGATCCAACAGGTTAATCTTAATTAGCATTTTAACTCACTTGTTTTATGAATATTTCTTACATGTATGGAAGTTGATGGTGGTGTTTTTAATATATCATATTATCATGCAGCTGCCAAAGAAAAGGAAGGATCAAAAATTAAAATCATCTTACTCACAGTTTTTCCCGGGATTCTTCTTATAGGCTTCAGCATTCTATTGTTATGGTATGCACGGACGAAAAAGAATAATGCTGCTCAAAAGGTTAAGGGTAAGAAGTTGTACAATTTCAGAATCATCGCGTACTATAAACAAATTCTTCAACAGTGAAGTCTTTATTGTTTTTACTGCATAGGAAAAGTATTGTATCAATCTGAAAGCCAAGAAGCTACGGAGCTTCCATTATTTAGTTTCTCTACAATAGCTGATGCCACTGCCAGTTTCTCGCCAGATAATAAAATTGGAGAGGGTGGATTTGGATCTGTTTATAAGGTACTAATTAATAGAATGCAAATTTCATAGAGTTACTATAAGGAGTTTCAATACATTAACCGTCTTTTTTTTTCCTGTGTTTCAGTCACTATACTTTGCACTACTTTAATGACTCACATTACAATTCAAAATGTACACTCACTAAACATTGACAATTGGAAAAACCATCCACTCAAATCGCGTTTGAATAGTCCAATGCGCAAGTTGCAGTGTCATATCTTAGTTATGATATTAGTTTACAAATTTATGCATGTATGCTCCCTATAATAATTTTAAAATATATATATATATATATATATATATATATAGAGTTAGGATCAAATAAGAAGAAAAATTAAAATAAGAATGATAAGAAGAAACTACAACCACTCATTTCAGATGCATCTACAAAAATGGATGCATCTCCCCTTAAAATTATCCTCCCTATTTGAAATGTGTGGCTAAAAATCCTTCTTATTCTTCTTATTTTAGTTTTTCTTCTTACCGGATCCTTTCCCTATATATATATATATATATATATATATATATATAGGGGGCCTTTATTTTGAGAACCCTGTTAAGTGCGAGAACTGCGAGAACCCTTTATGTACTCCTAGAAATGCATATTGTGCAACATGTCAATGCAACATAGCATTTTTGAATTATTAAACATTTTTATTTAATACAAAAGGGTATAATAGTAAAAGTTAATTTTATATTATTTTTGATTTTTTAAAATAAATAAATCCTGTTTTTTAAAAACATTTTTTTTTTTTTTTTTTTTTTTTTTTTTTTTTTTTTTTTTATGAACATGCATGTTTTAAAACTGATTTCATGCATATGTGTTTTTATGAATTAATATTATTATTTTGGTTTTTGGAATAGTTTTTTCGACATACATGTTTTTCATAGTGAAGTGCATGTGTATTTAGATCATGTAAATTTATAACAGCCAAGAACATAATGTTAAACACAAAATTCGATATAGATTGAAATACAATTAAAATACAAATTTATAATAAGAAGAAATACATGAATATAATATATCTTTACACTTGTGCACTAACAATAATTAACGTAAACGGACATATGTGCACAAAACGACATATGTGTTTGAAGTTTATCATCATATTATTTTGAACATGTGCGCATGTCTTCCAAAAACATACATGCACGCCTTCCAAAAACATATATGTACTTCCATCATATGTGCACGCCTTCAAAGAACGTCACACCTAGAAAAAATAATAAACAAGATTAAATACTTTTAAAATAAAACTCAAGATAACATAACACACATGGACAAGCTTAAACACAAATAAACATGAGACAAATTTATTTATATATGCAAAACATATATAATCCAAACACAAAACATATATGTTTTATAAATCAAACACAAAACATATAGGTTTTATATGTAAACATATATGTTTTTATACGTAAACATGTATGTTTTAAACGTAAACATCTATATTTTATACGTAAACATCTATGTTTTATACGTAAAAATATATATATATTATTTTAAGTCACCTTTGCAGTTCATTGAGTTTTCACATTCCAAATGGTAATCGTCAGGGTGTGCTAGAAGAAGGGCTAGAGATCGCAGTTAAGCGTCTCTCTAAGACTTCCAACCAAGGGGTTGATGAGTTCAAGAATGAGGTCATCTGCATTTCGAGACTTCAGCACCGAAATCTTGTAAAGTTACTTGGCTGTTGCATACAAGGAGATGAGAAGCTGTTGATCTATGAGTACATGCCAAATGGAAGTTTAGATTCATTTATTTTTGGTCAGAAATATTTTATATATTATACATAATATGTCAGTATTGGGGTTTATAATTAACTATTTTCCAATAGCTAAACCAACCTGTTTGGCCAGATAAAAAACAAGGCATGCTTCTTGATTGGACAAAGCGCTTTGATATTATTAAAGGGATTTCGAAAGGACTTGTTTACCTGCATCAAGATTCACGATTAAGAATCATTCATAGAGATCTTAAAGCTAGCAACATTTTACTGGATATGCATATGAACCCTAAAATATCCGACTTTGGCATAGCTAGAAGTTTTGGAGGAAACCAGACCCAAGCAAATACAGATAGAGTTGTTGGCACATAGTAAGTCATGGAAATCTATTCTATTTACTCTATTTAACTATCTCTGATTTATTAGTCTGTTTTTATTCATTTTGTGCATGCAGTGGTTACATGTCCCCGGAGTATGCACTAGATGGTATTTTCTCAATAAAATCAGATGTATTTAGCTTTGGCGTATTGGTGATCGAGATTGTGAGTGGGAATAGAAATAGAGGATTCATAAATCCTGAGAACGGCAATAATCTTATTGGACATGTAAGCTCCCTATAAATTAACGAATCTTACATACTCTAGCTACTACCTAATAATAACTATTAGATTCAATAAAATATTCAGGCATGGAGTTTATATAACGAAGGCAGATCAATGGAGCTGATTGATGCGAGTTTAGCTGATTCGTGCCATCCACCTGAAGTTTTAAGATCAATCCAAGTGGGACTGTTATGTGTTCAACAAAATGCACGAGACAGGCCAAACATGTCATCTGTAATTCTAATGTTGGGCAATGAGGGTGCATTACCGCAACCTAAGCAGCCAGCATTTTTCATGGAAAAAGATTTACTGGTAGCCGACTTCTCTTCAAGCAACCCGGCTGCTTCAGTCAACAGTTTAACTATCACGGAGTTAGATCCTCGATAGGCGCATTACTAATATATAGCTCACATGATATTATTGTATACATTATTTATGAGTGACTGCCACAATCAGAATACCCTTGGTCATAAGGCATGAAATTGATGGCAAAGGGGAGGCAATTTATCACCTTGCTTTTTTGAGAATTTTTTAAAAGGGCCTCACACTCGTATGCCCATTACGAGTTATTACCAATGTTAAAAACCTGGTTTTTTTATTGACCCGGTTTAGTCGCCCATTCACCGGGTCACCGGTTCAACCGGTTGAACCGTCGGGTCGAACCGGTTCTACACACATTTATACTTTTTCTTATATTTAATAATTAGTATTGCATGATCTAATAATTTATCCGTTTTTATTCATACATTCGATTAAACCGATGAAAAAGATTGAGACCATATCAATAAGTTTTGCTTTTTAAGTCTACATTTATAAAAATATAGCCAAAATTTTCAAGGTGATTCTAAATTATAAAATGATTTATAGTAAAACTATATTAATTGATGCTTCTAAGATCATATATAACTATAATTTACTATTTTAAATTTTTTTGACAAACATTAGTTATTATTATTTTAACTTTTCAATTAAACTTAGAAAAGTTAATGAAAAAAAAATCATTTTGTTAATTTTTTTGATAAAAAGTCATGACCCGGCCGGGTTTATCAAACCGGGTGAACGAAAAACCGGCGGTTCAATCCGGTTTTCAACCATGCAAAAACCCGGTCCTATCCGACCCGGTCTCCGAGCCGGTTCCCTGTTCAACCGGTTGAACCGGCCGGGTCAACCCGGGTTTTAAAACATTGGTTATTACATCTACTGGGTTATCACTTGAAGCCCGAGTTTTTGACCAAGTAATAGCCTTTAAAAAACTTACTAGTAAGATATCCACGCGTTGCGATGATGGATATCATGCGATTAAAATTTTCAACAAGAAATGATTTTCAATTTTATTTTTTGCAATACAATAATTTTACGGATGACGACATTTATAGATTTGCATAATTTAAAGCAGTTCAGACTAACTCATCTTAAAGTTAGATTACATTTGTGATGTTGCAGCAATACAAATGAAGTAGCTGGTAATATTACAGATTATTGAGGTCAAATTGGTTCAAAGTAGCTTAGAATGGTAAGTGGGTAGGAAATAATGCCAATTCGTTCCAATTATATGATATAAAAATCTAGACCTCCTAATCACTAAATATAATATTTTATTTTAAGTTTTTTGAACCATATATTTTTTTTTCAAAAAGTGAATTTTTCATCATGCTAAAAGAAAACTAGAAATACATATAATCACATATATGTTTTTGAACTTGTTAATATTCCTCGGAATCATGTTAATTACATTTCTCCCACATAGGTGTGGCCGTGTGGGACATATGCAAATAAAATTCATGTGTAGTTAACTATCGAAGAGTTTAATCAAATATATATATATATGAGTAACCTAACATATATTAGGCTTAACACAATGGGCGGTCGTGACCTTCGGTCGACCCATCGGGTCTCATCGATCGACCTACTGTGGTGCCTTGGTCCTCATCGATCGTCGAGCGACAGAAAACACAACTTGGTCGTCCAAACGACCTAATTCACGAAACACAAACAAACAAAAAAGGCTACCAAAACACAAACACAAACGAATAATAAACCTTTCCACCATTCTTGTGTGTTCTCGGCTGTGAAAAGAAACCAAAAAGTTTTCTTTTTTTGGATATGCAAACTACTTTGGTGTTTGTTTGTGTTCGAATTATATTATGAAAAGTAAAGGAGGACACAATAGCACAAGTTCTAATCCTTCAGTTCACCATATCAGCAACATAGCTCAGCAGTCAAAGTCTACCAAGCCAACAAAGCTAAAGTTCCATCAGAAGGCTCAAGTTCAATGTGGAGTTATGTAATATGTCAATGTATATATGTAGAGTAGTAGTGTTTATGTTATAGCTTTGGTAATTGTCTGTACAAGTAGTAGTAGTAGTATAGTTTGACTTTTGTTATTTGACTTTCTGCTCTATAAATAGAGCCTTGTATCTTCATTTCAGTTTAATGAGAAGTAACAACTTTTCCCGCCTTATGGCATGAGTTCTCTCATTCTCTAAACTTCAATATGGTATTAGAGCAAATGATCATGCTCAACCACCAACCACCATCCAACTCCACCACTTCTAACTAACTCTACCATCTCTAACAAACTCCGACCACCATAACAACCCAAAACCACCACAACCACTACTCATCATCTTTTATCTCACCAAATCCAATCAAACTACCATCCTTCTGCTCCAAATAACATCAGGAACATTCTTATCATCATCAATCATCCCAACACTATCACTTAATCAACAATTCAATCAATCTTTTTCAAAACTCAAAAATGGCGGGAACCACAACAAACAGTACCACAACTGCAGCAACCACCACAATTACTGATACTGAAATCACACCAAACCACCCACTGTTTCTACACCAAACAGATCATCCAGGACTCATCCTCATCTCCAAGAAACTAACTGGATTAGATAATTACAGTTCATGGAGAAGATCAATCACAATAGCATTCAATGCCAAGAATAAGATGAAAATCATCACATGAGAGTATCCAGAACCATCAATGGAAGCTAAAGCTTCATCAAAAGGCTCAAGTTCAACGTGGAGTTGTGTAATATGTCAATGTATATATGTAGAGTAGTAGTGTTTATGTTATAGCTTTGGTAATTGTACTGTACAAGTAGTAGTAGTATAGTTTAACTTTTGTTATTTGACTTTCTGCTCTATAAATAGAGCCTTGTATCTTCATTTCAGTTTAATGAGAAGTAACAATTTTTCCCGCCTTATGGCATGAGTTCTCTCATTCTCTAAACTTCAATAAAAAGGGTTTTGCTGAGATTCATTTCGAGTGTGGCTGCACATGAAATGGTATGCATGCAAAACATGAAAAGGCTGAACATGAAATGGCATGCGTGTATGTTTTATTAGCGGACCGAACATCGTGTTACACATTGCATGAAATGGTATGCATGCAAGTTACACGTTGAACCGTGAATTTAAAAATAATAATAATAATAAAAAAAAAAGAGTAAACTCCAAAATACATCCCTGTGGTTTACCCCGATTCGCACTATACATCCCTCTCGCAAAAGTTTCAACAGATACATCACTCCGTTAGTAAAAGTTAACCTATATACATCCCTCGGTTAAATAATGGACTAACGGTGCAAATTTTTTCTCTGTTATCTCCTAACGAGACAGAAAATGTTTACACCGTTAGTCCTCTGGGTTAACGGTATTTGCACCGTTAGTCATTTTTTACGTTTTCGTCCGTTTTTTTACGTTTTAATTCGTTTTTTACGTTTTTGTCCCTTTTTTTACGTTTTCGTCCGTTTTTTTACGTTTCCGTCCGCTTTTTTCCGTTTTTTATGGACCAAACTATATGCGGATCGAAACAAATCAAACAAAAATAATCCCACCTCGAGTGGGTTACGGTTCCAAACACAACCACACAACCGAAGTCAAAATAAGCTCAAATCACAAAACTAAGCTCATAACATTATAGCCTGATGTATTAACATTATATTTCCATCCTTGATCTACTGCTTTATCATCATTACAATTCCAGGCTTCCAGCCTCCATCTACTTCTTTATCATCAGTTTCGTTCCATCCTTGATCTCTAGCTTTATTATCATTCCAGTCCCACGAATCATTATTCTTACAACCAGCATCTGTGTTGTCGCAAATAATCTTCCCATCATTTATATCTTCCTCCCATTTAATCCCATTGTCGTCCCCTTTATTCAGGTCATCACTAACTCCCCAAGATCCTTTCACCTTGTCATCAGCATCTCCCCAACCATAGGGGGCGTAATTTTTATATGGGTCTGGAAGTGCATCCCCGAAAAT
Source organism: Chrysanthemum seticuspe (assembly GCA_019973895.1). NCBI lineage: Eukaryota > Viridiplantae > Streptophyta > Magnoliopsida > Asterales > Asteraceae > Chrysanthemum > Chrysanthemum seticuspe. The sequence goes on along the minus strand of BPTQ01000007.1, from coordinate 304,196,397 downwards.
TACAACCGGTTCATGGTTGCTATCAATATCTTGAACCACACGTTCAGACTCAGAGTCACAAATCAGATCATTATTGGTTCATTGAGAGTGGTGGTGTTTTGGTTGTGGAGGTGGCGGTGTGAAGTGGAGACGGCAACAATGGCGGCGGTGGTGGCGCGTGTGGGGTGGATTTATAGCACGTGAGTGGTGGATTCATGTTCACAAGCAAGAAATAGAGGTGGGTTTGGTGTTATTTTAATGATGAAGGTGGCAGTGTCGTGGTGGTGGTGGCCGGAGAAGGAGGAGCGGCGCCGGAAAATTTATAAGTGTGTGTATGTGATTAGGGTTATGAGGGGAAACCTTAACTCATTCGCTTATATACCCCCGTAGGGACTAAACTCGCCAAATTAAAAACACAAAGGGGTTGCGGCGTAAATTTAACTCAAAAGACTAACGGTGCAAATACTGTTAACTAAGAGGACTAATGGTGTAAATATTTTATGTCTCGTTAGGAGATAACGGAGAAATAATTTGCACCGTTAGTCCATATTCTAACAGAGGGATGTATATATGTTAACTTTCACTAACGGAGTGATGTATTTGTTGAAACTTTTGCGAGAGGGATGTATAGTGCGAATCGGGGTAAACCACAGGGATGTATTTTGGAGTTTACTCTAAAAAAAATAACTTGGTCTCCACTGTGGCAACTTGGTCGTCGTCAGGTCGCCGGAAAGAGAAGTTGATGTGGCATGGTCATGTCTGGTCACCACTGTGGCCAACCTTAAATCATAGAGTTAGCACTTATCATTTTGCACTTTTATATATGTTTTGCCTTCAATAAATTCGAGCTTTTTTTTTTTTTTTTTTTTTTTTTTTTTTTTTTTTTTTTTTTTTTTTTACTATTTTGCGGTTGATTTTGTCCGAAAATTGCAAAACGTGTCTTGATTGGTTTTTGATGGCACTATTACGATTAAAATCATATTTTGAACTTTGTAACTCTTTCTAACATTTTAAAATTTTATCAATATTTGTGTATGTTTGCATTAAAAATCATACAAATTCAAAATAAATAATAAATGACGTATTAAAATCTATACTACTAAAAGATTCAGTCCCCATATTAAATGGGGATTCTTAAAGCTTGAACCCATCTATCAAAACATCATGCAGTTACGAGCAAAAAAATCTGAACCATCCTTGAAGCACTTACAACACCAAACGATTCCAATTCTATAATATCAATTGTTGTTGCGGTTTTATGTATACAAAGCATTCTACACTTACAACCCAAAAGAATTCGAACCATCCTCCAACCACTTACAATAAGTCTTTAAATGTGACTTTTCACTTGGATTTTTGAAGATTATAAATAACCAAACAAATCCACATATATCCTAATCCCTTCACCACCTCACATAAACCAAAAAATAGAAACAAATACCAAACCCATCTCCACAACATAAAAAAATAGAGAAAAAGGAAAAAGATCTCAGTGAGGTTTTCGTTCATAAGATATTACGACCTGTACAAATGTGTACAAATCGAAAACCCACTCATCACAGATGTGTGAGAAGTTTCAACTTCTTTTAAATTTCCGAAACTTTTAAAGAAAGAACAATACACAACTGTATCATCCCTTCTCACTTTCGGGTCAAAGATAAACGAAACACATAACAAAATAAACCTTACCCGATACCTCATTATTGAGACCTTGAAGATGATTTAAACAAGACAAAAAGGGCGAATTTGATTTGTGTTTCATTCTGTCTGTGATTTGAGGTGTAGATCACAAATGGTTCTTCATATGTGTTTGGTGTTCGGATTTTAAGTAGTAAAGAAGAGACGAATTTTTGTTTTTTCACTCTGTTTTTAGTTTGTAGAAAGGAAGATATATATATTGGTTGTTTGGTGGTTGTGTGTAGTTATTTTGATTTAGGATTAAAGTGCTACATATTAGGGAATCTTGTATAGTGTGGTTCTACGTTAAGGTTATTTGGATTTAGTTCGGCTGATATTGGATATAATATAGTTGGGCAAGTGATAACTAAGCGGTTTGTGTTAGTCCAAATATTAAACATTCGCATATCCTTTAATTTGTGTTGTCTGAATTTTTTGTTGTTTTAATGGTGTGGTTTCATCCATGGTTCGTGATGAAGCTGTGATTTGAAGTCAAAACCCAAGAGCTATCATCTCATCCATGGTTCTGATGAAACTGTGATTCGAAGTTTATGATTTGTGGATTTGGTTCGTGATTTGTTGATTTTGTTAGACTTTCGAAAAATATATGATGAAATTGTGATTGTTGTGTAAAAGGTAAAAGCAAAAAGAAAATATATAAGACATAGTATACGAGTAAAAAAGAAAACATTAAAAGGAATAGAGATTTAACACTATATCACATGTGATATTATTATTAAATCACATATGATATTAATAAAATCGTATGTTATTTAATATCAATATCACATGTGGTTTTATTAGTATTTTTAAATTAGTGTTTAATTACATGTGATTTCTCCATGCAAGCTTCAAAAAAAAAAAAAAAAAAAAAAAAAAAAAAAAAAAAAAAAAAACGTGAAGAGAAGAAAAAAATTGTGGAAAGTATATCAAAGTGCTCATAAATATAAAGATAATTAAAATGCTCGTCGTGATGGTATATTTGTTTCGGTTAACGATTAACGGTTTAAGAGATATTAATATATTAAGAAAAAAAATGATAAAAGTGGGGGTTTTTTTTTTTAATGTTGTGTTTAATCTCATCTATTGGATCAAATGGAGATGGATAGTGCGGATTGGTCCCTTGATATCCAAATAAAATTTGGTATATAAATGATCTTAAATCATTTAACTAATATATGGTCTACTAGTTTTAGATCCCCGTGCACACACGGAGCTTTGGGCTTGATTTTTATTAGATTAATTTTGGGTTAATAAATATATATATTAATAATTTTAGATCCTCGTCCACATACGGGGCTTTGAATTCGTTTTTTATTAGATTAACTTATTCATGCTATAAATGAACACGGGGTTGTGGGTTTGATTTTTTTATTTACCATTTTAAATTCTACCTTTTATATAAATAGTTTTAGATCCTCTTATACGTACAGGGTTTTGGGATATATTTTGTTAGATTTGTTTCTGCAAATTATGCATATAAATCTTTGATGCTTTTTTTTATTGTTAATAAGAATTTGTTTACATGAATTTTTAAAGGTTTTTAGTGAACAATGGGGCTTGCTGATGGGTCTCTTGTTGATGAGCTTTCTGATGACCAAATTTGATGGGTCATTTTGATAGGTTTTTCTTATGACCAAATTTGATGCTTCTTTCTGATGACCAAATTTGTTTAATTCTGATAGATTATCAGAATCATGCTAATATGAACATAACTCATGAGAATCATATTGATTAAAAAATCATGCTAAGATAAACATAAAACTCATGAGAACCATATTAATAAAATCATTCTTCTTATCTCTAATAATTGCATTTTTAGGATAACCACTGGTACTTCATATTCATTCGTACTTTTAATATAAATTGGTAGCCAATGAAAGTAAATACTATCATTTGGAATAAGTAAGTGCCGTGGCCAAAGATTTGGGTCAAACAAGTATTTACCTTGTCACATAAAAAGAAACAAATTAACTTAGAACAACACTTTCGACTTAAACTTTACATTAGTGTCACACCAATGACAATTTGTGTTCATAGCTTTTATTGTACAAAAAATAAGTACTTATCATTACTAAGAAAAACAAAAACATTATATTCTTACACGAAATTACAATCTATTAATAGAACTAAGTATTTTCATCACAAGTAGCCCTAAAGACTCTTAGCTAAACATTCATTAAATGCCAAGTATTATTTCTCAAACAAATTACATCAACGCTTACAAAAACATGCATAGGTCGAGAGTGATCAAACTATATACTTGCCAAATTAGCTAGAGACACTACATCAAACCCTTAATTCAAATCATAATGACCATATAAACCACCATGTTTTTCCTCCTTTTTGGCATCATCGGCCACCTCGAATACGAAATCCAGTAAACTGCCAAAATCTTATATAAATCTTCTTAATTTGTTAAAATCATGATAATAATATACAATATTAGTTTGTGCATTCATTTTCATATAAACTAAGGCTATAATGACATGCTAATATATTTCATATTCAATAGAATTTATATATATTTATATCCCATTTTATGTACTAAGAAATAAGCACTTATCATTCAAACACGAAATGGTTTATTGCTTAATATCATGTGTTGCTTAAATAAGCTTACCCAAACACACACTTAATATATCGATAAATTAAGTGCAATAAGGAGCAGGGTACCTGGATTTTCCAAGATCACTATTGAATTTAAGTAAAGAAATATTTGGAGATGTAATGAACAGAGCATTCGGCATACCCTTATTTCCACTTTTCGATCCATATGACAATGATACCAACTAATTGCTTGCATCCTACATCATCCCTTATGTTAGTCTCACGGCTTCTGTTGGCGCAAATCCACTACTCAAAAGTGTTACTGCAAAACAGGTGCCTTACATTATATTGCAAAAATTATCATTATCAACAGTTTGTAGCGGGTCTTTTGGGAGTTGAAGCGGGTCAAGATGTGGTCATTAAAACTCTTAATACCCCTACAAAATTAACATGGTAGACATATCATCATGGCCAATACAAATTTTACATTGGTTTATGATTTTCTCATAACCACTTTCAGTGAAAGATTCTACACAATTAGCATATGCTAACATACACCCCATTCTTGATCTAGCAACTATATCGACACGCTCTTTATTAGTTTTAGTACACCATGAAAATAACTGAAGCCATTGTATCAAACATCTGGAAATATGAAAAAAGAATGAATTACAAACCTTAGAGAGTTCATGATCACCAAGAGCACGGTCTTCAAGAGCTTTTCTCCCTGAAATGATAAAACAATTTTGACTGACATCGATTCTATGCTTAGTAGGTTCATCAATATACCATTCTAACGTGAAACCTCAAATCTGACCATCGAACGTGACTGGTGCTGTAGAATTCCCATTCATAGAGCTTGGCACATTAAGAGAAACTGTAAATCTTTTTGCACCATTCTCTTCAATACGATATTGACCCTCTAATTTCTGATTATTTTAAGAACTTAGAAGAAACTTTGATGATTCAACTTTGGCGATGCTTCCAAGAGCCAAGTTAAATGTCAAGTAGTCGATTGCTCAGTCGTTCCAGCAAGCGTGAGATTGAAATAGGTGAAGAAGTGCAAATCAAAAATATAGTGGAGACATCTAGTATTGCTAAAAATATAAGGTCATAGGTTATATCATAATATAATTTGTGAACATCATACCTCACAAACATTAAGAGATCTCTGAACATCTTTATCGTTAGCCTAATCAAATTGGATTTATTGGTCTAAAGTCAAAAGTTGATACTATTTTTACTTTTAAAAGGGTACTGTTATGACCATTATTTGCAACTATTTAACATCAAACACAACCTAGCAAACATTTAACTCTAGTATCTTCTGACTTACTTCTGTTGGTGTGTATTTCTCTGAACAGGGTAAGATAATTAAAGACAATAGCTATACCACTAGGTGGTTATCGGATATCATTTGGAATCGTGTGATCACTTTCCAAAGTAAACTATTCGACCCTAATGCCTGGGTTACATGAATATCTACTTGGGATAAGACCAAATGTAGTTATAGAATAGGCACAATTCAATAACCCTTTTTCTTAGAAGTGTTAATAGTTTTCTGTGTGTCCTTCATGCATAATCAGATATCCTATTTATAGGAGATTACTCTTAGCTAGTCAAATGGAATTATGAGAATTAATCGGCCCATTAATCGCCTCATAATTATCCCCATTATAGCCGTTAGTGGTTACATGACCAATTAAACGTGGTCATTAAGCAGTTGAAACTGCCATTTAGCAGTATTTTCATAGCACACTAGCAGTACTTTCATCTAGCAGTACTTACATAGCACTAGCAGTACTTTCATAACACTAGCAGTACTTTCCACTACCAGTACTTTCCACTAAAAGAGTCAGGGTGTTCAGGGACCTTATGGGTGTACACTCCGTACCTCCTAACCCATAACCAGGTGTGAACTAATCCCACAAGTGCACTAAATTTTCCAACAATCCTCCCCAAATTTAGTACACTTCCTTTGCATGAAAAACAAAAATTAAACAAAACATGTGCATAAACGAAAATATCCCGAGGAGTGAATTTCCATCTTAGTACATTACACGTTCAAATATTCGAGAATCAGGGTGTTCTAAGAATTGAAACCCATTTGAATACCTGAAGATAAAATACACACAAGTTTTCAAACACTTAAAAGCTCCTGACACTATACAAGCCATGTGTCCATATCCAAATTCATAAATGTTGTAAAAGCTAAAGTCCAAAAGCTTCATGAAGTGGTAAAACTTCAACATTCACATAGGTGGTTCCTTTTTATTCATGCTCCTGCCAAGCACTTTTTCAAAGAAAATTAACCATTAAGAAGTAAAGACTTCATCCTCCTTTCAGCAGGTTCTGAGCACAACATTGGGATGTAAATAAAATATGTGCTCCAGTCCACTGAATGTTCAGCTTTCCACATTGAACTCAGCTCCCAAGTTTCCTTAGGAGGGAGTTGGGTGTCCTAGCATTCAGTGACTAAGTTGGACTTAAACCCATCCCTTTAGCAGACTTTATAACCAAGTCTCTAGCTAATCCCTTTGTCAAGTGATCACGAATCATGCTAAGCTCACGAATAAGCTCACGAATCATGCTATGTCTGACACCTAAGTGTCTAGACTTTCCATTGTACATCTGGCTATAAGCCTTAGCCAATGTAGCTGCACTATCACATCAGATAGAAATAGGTGCTATAGGTTTAGGCCACAATGGAATCTCAAGAAGCAAGTTTTTCAACCATTCAGCTTCTTTACCAGCAGCAGCTAAGGCCACAAATTCAGATTCCATTGTTGAACTGGTGATGCAAGTTTGCTTCTTGGATGCCCAAGAAATTGCACCTCCACCAAGTAGGAATACCCAGCCACTGGTAGACGAATTGTCTTCAGTGTTACTGATCCAGCTTGCATCAGTGTATCCTTCCAACACTGATGGATAACTAGTATATGAGAGACTATAATCCATAGTTCTCTTCAAATACTTCAGTACCCTCTGAACTGCTTGCCAGTGATGAGCACTAGGATTACTAGTATACCTGCTTAATTTTCCCACTGCAAAACCAATATCAGGCCTTGTACAAGTCATGGCATACATCAGGCAGCCAATTACCCTAGAATACTCAAGTTGAGATACAACTTTGCCATTATTAGGCATCAGCTTCTCACAAGTATCCATAGGTGTACTCACAGGAGTACAATGAAAGTAATTGAATTTCCTCAACACCTTCTTAATATAATGAGACTGAGAGATAGAAATTCTATTACTTTCATGTTTAATCCTTATACCAAGGATAACATCAGCCTCCCCCATGTCCTTCATGGAGAACCTTGATGCCAAAAATTCCTTTGTCAGGTCAACCTGATTTTGGTCAGTGCCAAAGATCAGCATGTCATCAACATATAGACAAATGATGACTCCTTTACCAGATTCATCAAATTTGCTATATATACATTTGCCAGCTTGGTTAAGAACATAACCACTAGACAAAACCACTTCATCAAATTTTTGATGCCATTGCTTAGGTGCCTGCTTTAGTCTATAAAGAGACTTAATCAGTTTACACACCTTGTTTTCATTGCCAGGCAAGATGAAGCCCTGAGGTTGGTTCATATAAACCTCCTCATCCAGTTCACCATTCAAGAAAGCTGTCTTCACATCCATTTGATGAATAATCAAATTGTGAATTGATGCTATAGCAATCAGCAATCTAATGGTACTGATACGAGCCACTGGGGCATAAATATCAAAATAGTCAATTCCTGACTTTTGTTTAAAGCCATGAATGACAAGTCTAGCCTTGAACTTTTCAATAGTTCCATCTACCTTCATTTTCCTTTTGAAAATCCATTTGCAACCCAAAGGTTTGCAACCAGGTGGTAGATCAACCAACACCCAGGTGTTGTTGCCCATGATGGAATCCATCTCATCATTGATTGCTTCTTTCCAGAAAGCAATATCCTGGGACTTCATTGCTTCTTTAAATGTCTTGGGATCATCATCAACAATGAAGCAACAGGAGTATTGGTCTGAGACCTCATCCCATGTTCCTTCAACTAAATATAGTTGAAACTCAGGTCCAAATGACTTTGGAGTCCTGACCCTTTTGCTCTTTCTAAACATAGGTTCAGGTTGTTGAACCACAACCTCATCAGGGACCTCTGATGGTACTTCATCAGGGACCTCTGATTCACCAGTGTTATGAGTTCCATCAGGAATCCTCATACTTGGTCTAGGGACTGATGAGAATCTATTGTCATCAAAGTTTGCATCCCTTGATTCAATTATGGAGTTAATTGAAACATATTCATTAGGTTCAATAACATAGAACCTAAAAAGCCTTGGAATGCTCAGCATATCCAACAAAGATGCAGTCAATGCCTCTTTCACCCAAAGTTTTCAGTGTTGGATCAGGGAGTCTTACAACATCCCTACAACCCCAAACCCTGAGATAGTTCAGGTTGGGTTTCCTTTTAGTCCAGAGTTCATAAGGGGTAACCTTGTTTCTTTTGTTGGGAACCCTATTTAATAAATAGCAAGCTGTTAACATAGCTTCACCCTAGAACCCTTGACTCAGTCCTGAATAGGACAACATGGAATTAACCATCTCCTTCAGCACCTTGTTTTTCCTTTCAGAAATGCCATTTTGCTGAGGAGTATAAGAGGCAGTCGTTTCATGGATAATTCCAACAGACTGAAAATACAGAGTATCTATGTACTCACCTCCCCTATCAGTCCTCTTTTGATCAGGGACCCAAGTTGTAATTCAACTTCAGTTTTAAACACTTTAAATTTATCTAATGCTTCATCCTTAGTATGTAAAAGATAGATATAGAAAAACCTAGAAGCATCATCAATAAATGTCACAAAGTACTTCTTATTAGCTCCAAGAGCTTAGTCTCACGATTAACACCCTGAAAAGGTTTCTTGGTTATCTTGGTCAACATGCAAGTTTTACACTTTTCAGTGTCCATGTCAAATGCTGGGATTAACCCATCCTTAGACATATCTTGCATTCTCTTATAGTGTACATGGCCAAGTCTAGCATGCCAAAGGGTAGAGTCAGTCAGGTCAGTGGTGGTCATAAAGGCTGAATTAACACTATCAGGGACAATATTAAGCCTGAACATTTGATTACATAAATAACCAAAACCAATAAAAACACCATGCTTAGAAAGCACAAATTTATCAGACTCAATAACTTGTTTATAACCATGATTATTCAAAATACTACTTGAAACCAAGTTCTTCCTGATATCAGGAACATGAATAACATCAAACAAAGTTACAATCTTTCCAGAACTAAATCTAAGGTCTACACAACCACGACCATGCACCAAGTCTGTTGACTCATTTCCCATGTGAAGAATAGAACCATCATTCAGTGACTCATAAGTCTTGAACCAGCTTCTATCTTTACATACATGAACTGTTGCACCAGAGTCAACCCACCACACAACATTATCATCCTGCACATAAAAAGATTCAGATACATATGTAACATAATAAATCTGAAAAGACTTATTAAACAGATTCTGACCTTTCAGTGAGTTGGCTGAACCACCACTTCCTGAACCATTAGTGCCTGATCTATTGGTTTTACCACCAACTTTAACACCTTTGCAGTCCCTTTTAATGCGACCAATCTTGCCATATTTCCAACAAGTAGGTGTTGCCTTCTTGTTAGGATCTGTCCTTGTGTTATCATGATATTTGCGTTTGCCTTTGTTGTCATTGTACCTGGTGGAGTTGTTATGCTCCACCATATTGACAACAGATGCACCAGCAGCATTGCTGCTCCTTGGCTTGTCATTATCCTGCACTTTGAGAGATTCATCAATGCGCAGATGACTGCCCAACTTAACCAGAGTTAATTCCTCCTTCTTATGTTTCAAGGTATGCTTGAAATCTTTCCAAGAAGGAGGGAGTTTGTCAATGACACAAGAGACTAAAATAGCCTCATCCATGTGCATTTTGTGTTATGTAAACCTTCCAAGTATTCCAAGAAGTTCATTGTATTGTTCCATAACTGGTCTTGAATCAGTCATTTTGTAATTTGTGAAATTACTAACAAGGAACTTCTTACTTGATGCATCCTCAGCCATATATTTAGCATCCAAGGAATCCCACAGTTCTTTGGAAGATTCAAAGTTCTGATAAATATCAAACAAAGAATCAGACATACCATTGAGAATTAAACCTCTGCAAATGTAGTCATCATTCTCCCATTTGCTCCTCCTCCTGATTTTCTCCACAGTAGCATCATCCCCATCATCAGGAATAGGAGTGGTTAGCACATACACCACGCTTATGCTGGAAAGCAAGAAGTGCATCTTCTTTTGCCATCTCCTGAAGTCCAACCCTTACAAGCTTAGGAAAGTTTGAAGCCATGTGTTTCATTGCAGCAGCAGCCATTGATTATCACAAAATAGTTTACTTTGATTGTTGGTGTGTATTTCCCAGAACAGGGTAAGATAATCAAAGACAATAGCTATACCACTAGGTGGTTACCGGATATCACTTGGAATCGTGTGATCACTTTCCAAAGTAAACTATTCGACCCTAATGCCTCTACTTGGGATAAGACCAAATGTAGTTATAGAATAGGCACAATTCAATAACCCTTTTACTTAGAAGTGTTAATAGTTTTCTGTGTGTCCTTAATGCATAATCAGATATCCTATTTATAGGAGATTACTCTTAGCTAGTCAAATGGAATTATGAGAATTAATCGGCCCATTAATCGCCTCATAATTATCCCCATTATAGCCGTTAGTGGTTACATGACCAATTAAATGTGGTCATTAAGCAGTTGAAACTGCCATTTAGCAGTACTTACATAGCACTAGCAGTACTTTCATAACACTAGCAGTACTTTCCACTAGCAGTACTTTCTACTAAAAGAGTCAGGGTGTTCAAGGACCTTATGGGTGTACACTCCGTACCGCCTGACCCATAACCAGGTGTGAACTAATCCCACAAGTGCACTAAATTTTCCAACAACTTCTAGCTTAAGAAAAAATATATATATATAATTGATGACAACATTTAAACATAAAAGTAACAGCTAAGAAATATTTTGTAGCAAAAAGACAGAGACTTCTAAAGGTGTTAATAAGGTACTTTGTGCTTATCTTATAGTTAGAAGTTAACTTTTGCGGATAAATTAATTATAAAAAAATTAAGTAAACTATCATATAAATGAAAGTTTAATACACCAAAGAAATGTTCCATACCTCCATCACATGATGAGCAGGAAATGGCCAATGACCCTGCAACATTAACAGAAGTTCATAAGATCAGTGATTGTTGAAAGAGTAAAGAAAACTTAAATACTAAAATAAATATTAAGATTACTCGCCAAGCCTTATAGACCCAAAGTACCTGATTGGAACTGGTGTCATGATTATCGAGGAAAGTAACAAATCGTGAAGGCCACCATCCAATAACACCAGGTGGCTTTCCGTGTGCGTCATGTAGACGCCAAAGTTGCCCCTTAACAGCTTCATGCAGAAAAAAAATGAATATAGAAAGTTATTGGAAAACAAAATAATAAAAAATAAAATAAATAAATAAACCACTTAAATAGAATACCATTTATCAGAGCAAACATTGAAAGTGTACTTGAAGAATTCCTTTAGTTGTGAAGTCAAAGGTCGTAGAGAGTTGCCCTGTACTATCAATCTGATTGATGATATATTTTCTATGACTATCTGCAAGTCAAATTGTAGGCATAAACAAATACGGAAAAACAATACATAAGCTAGATGTGCCAATTATAACCCATTTATCTATAAAAGGGTCAATTCGGGTTAGGTGTAATCTCTAACGGTTAGCTTATGAAGAAATGGGTAAAAAGGCTCTAGAGGTTCCCACTCATAAATTGCGTAACTGAATACATTAAAGCTCTTGATATATTTATTTTTTGTACCAATACATAATACATAATTATGGATACAATATTTTAATAAAATCATATCTGACACACAAATTATATATAAATAAATTAAAATATTTTGACAAAAAGCATTTCGGATCATCCGTACCTAGCTTACCCAAACCTGTTTTGACATGTTTAACCCGCCATGCGCATATATTTTCCACATCTAATATAGTATATGCCCTTTATTCAAAATGAATGATAAATTCTTGTCCGAAATGAAATACCTTGGTTATAATCCATGTTCCCCAATGAAAAATATTGGCTTTGCACCCTCAATGTATTCTTTCACATATTTTGTAGAATAACTATGTGTAACATCAGCAAAATAGGATATGAATACTGATCAGTTTCAGACAAACTCTATATAGAAAACACTATACAAATCATTATTAGTACATTACCCTCTTGAAAAATCAAAACGGAAATCCTGAAAACCAACATTGTGCCTTAGCCATTTTAGCCAACCAATAATGTCGGAAAAAATTAAATGTACGACCAGCTTGATAGATATTTCCCAATAATTGTACTTATATAACAACCTAATGTATGTGCATACATATATTTCATTATATCACACAAAAAAGCATGAATATCGCGGTAAGTGAAACACTCGCCATTGAGATTCATGGTTATGAAGATGTTGGGATTGGTTAGAAGCATTCAAAAGAGAGCCGCAAATGACGTTGTCGTTGCTGATTAAGCTGATGAAGCAGCTGAGCAACTTTTTTCTTCAATCTAGCCACATCCGCTTCTGCAAGACCAATCTCTTCCAGCTCAGGCCTTGTCTTCAGTTTAAAAAGATGTTAATTTTCTCACCAAAAAAATCTAGATAACTTAATAGAGACCAAGAAGTGGAGAGTGCAAACCTTTGAATCCATTATGTGATTGGATCCAGACCGTGCCAAGAAGACATACTTAAGCCAACTTCTAAAGCAGCTCGCAAGTCCCTTTCAGCTTGTAGTTGGTCGTGAAGTCTTGAAACCTATGATGAACAAATTATTTAGAAACTGATATGATTATTTTTGTTTGTATCAATTAATTCAGTGCACGAACCAATACATGCAGTCATAAAACATGTAACATATTGGATTTCATAAACATACTAAACCATAAGATCAAATAGGCGTACAATATGATTCTAGAGAGAGAAAGTTAGAGGTTTAGGGAACTTTAGTAAGAGAAAGAAAAGTCTTATTATGAGCTCCAACTCTCTACCTTGGGAGGTAGAAAGTATTTATAGTCATTACATAAATCGCCACCTAACGGGCTGTGGATCAGGCATACAGTGGGTAAAGACCCGTCCGTCCTCCACGGTGTTACTTAACTAAATACTACTTAACAGTAAATAACTACGACTACGAGCTTTCTAACGGATATATATATACTTGAGGTGACCGACACTTTAATACCTGGATTTTCTAAATCCTAACAATCTCCCCCTAAGGGAGGTCACCTCAAACACACATTAAACATACATTGAATACAAACAGATATTATATTAAAAGATTGTTCTTGCATTCTTGATGTAGCACTTTGCTCCGAAGCTCGTAGTCATTGATTCTTCTTATTGCATGTTTGGTTAATCCAAGTGGAGGTCTTTTACTGATCCACGTGATAATAATTTTGAGCCAGCCTTTGAGATCATCAGCTAACAAAAAAATCTCTGAGACATCCATTGTGGTGTTGTGACATATGGACCGACATGCTCACATTCTGGATCATGAAATCTTCTCATCAGAGTAGCGGAAGCTTTCGTTGATTCATGATATTGGCAGCAGCATAGCAGAAGCATGGAGTGAAAACATCAGAGTCATTGATGCACTAATCATTATTTCTTTCGAGATGAATGTGTAGTGTGAGCATGCGGCTATGGATTGACTGCTTCATTCTGATCAGCTGCAAACGTAGGGCGTACCTGCATACAACAGTTAGCAAAAAATCGCACGAAAGTGTCTTTGATCACTTTCGTTGAATTGAGGTACACGGCCCACGGTTCCCCGTTGATCAATACAAGTACTGCCTGTGATCAGGTATAATTCCGAAGAATTTCCTTGACAGGGTTTCGCAGCTGCTCTAGCTGTTCTCAAACCGGAACATCTCAAAGAAGACAACACGGAGTGAGTGAACCAGCGAATAGAGATTCACTGATTGATGAAAAGAGATTTGAAAAACAATCGTGTATTGCTCAATAGAAATTGTTTTTGCAATACAACGAAGGTTTTAATGAAAATCAATTATCAATCATAAAACACCTTTTGATTTGAAATATTCGTACACGGTCGATGTGCTAGAGAAAAGAGTTTTTAAGCACAATGACCGGTTTTTCAAAGGTATCCGTCAATCCATAACCTGAACCAGGATTAATTCAAAAGATTGAATCGCCCCATTGTTTCTGTTCAGCTGTCACATGGTTGATCTATAGAATAAATCTCACATGCCACCTACCAGGAGCTTGTTTGATGTTTGCTCCAGAAGGCTTTCCATCTTCATTGTGAATATGTTTGCATATCACTCGGATGTTCTGGAAATACCACAAGGATAATGCGTAGGAATCAAGATATAATCTCTCTTTCCACATTGTGTGAAACAGAGAGTCTTCATGGAAAGTGTCCTAAGGAGATTTATTGATGATCTCGTGGCTCTAGACTCAATTGTGCATATTTAGATCCTGTGCCGGAGACTAGGGAGAGGGTCTCCTTCTTCAATATCAACAATCTCTAAGAGAAAGTCGATAGATTATGTTGGTTCCCCGTGAGAATGAAACAAGACCTTTTAAGAGGAACTTGAGTGGTTTGGGAAGTTGAAGTGCAGTGCGTCACTGGGTCCATGACGTCTTGTCTTCAATACCGATGTTACCTTGGTAACCACCAGTAGCATATGAATTGAACCCGGTTTCGGCCCTAAGGTTGAATAATTGGAGGGCTATTTGTTTTCACCCTTTTCTCATTCAATTCTTTTTCATTATTCAACCCCTTCAGTGCTTACCGAGACTTCATAGCTAGAACCTTGTTGGGTTTATTCTAGTACTAGCTCAGTCTTAGTCCGCACTCTTCCCATATCTCATTTTTCTCCCTTTTTCAATATACCTAAGGACTTCTACACTATCTAGTGGATTGTCCCTGGGTAGATCCCTCCGGTTCTGGCGGATCATGGGAACAAATACCTAACCTTATCATCCTTATATCACCATACATAAAGTAAAGTTGGTCGGTCTATTTGGTATTGTTCATCTGCCATTGGAACCAATTGAAAACCATTTGAAAAATCAATCCAGATACTTATGATATATTATCAAAGCATTTTGTACCTGAATGGTTTTTGATATTTTTAGAACAAGAGCTCCCCCTCAACATGTGCATCAAGTGTTTGAAATCGTTTTGCACATGGAGGCAAGAGAAAGAATTAACTTCTTTGATTACCATTTTCAAAAAAATATCAACATCACTTCCCTAATCAAATCAAGTAGATAAAGCATATAAGGGAAGGATGAGGTTTTCATAAACTTGCTCCCCCTTAATATGTGCCTTGAGGTTTGAAAGAGTTTTGCACATACAAGAGGGAACCTGCACATTGATATAAATTGATCACGTTTTAGATCTTTATGGTTTAAGATAGATGCTCCCCCTCAACATGTGCATGGAAAATTTGAAATCGTTTGGCACATGTGGGATGGAGAGCTTGTACATCCTTATAAAACCATTTATCGATTTATCAGTTTAAATCCAATTTAAATCACAAATTCTCTCCCGATCACAATTATCAAATCATTTGAGATTTGTGATCTCTATAGATTTAAATTGATTTTGAAAGCTTTTAAGGAGAATTGTGACTTGATTATGAAAATTCGGATTAATAGACTTTAAACTCCAATGATTAAACAGGCATGAATATCTTTTGAAAACAATTGTATGACAAATAACCTTTTGATTTAATTGAAATCATTCTCCCCCTCAATCAATGACATAAGTTGTTGATTGAGAGATAGATCCTGTTACAAACTTTTAAGTCCAGATGATTATCAAAAATAGAGTCCGAGTTATTTAAACAAAGCAATTAGTTTTCAGCAGATAAAGGTTAATAGAATCAGAGCATGAGATTTGAAAAACAAGATAAGGCATGGCTCTGTTCTTACTTTGAAAAGCGTGTTACTGCCTGAAATGACAATAAACCATAGTTTCTCTTTCTCCCAAAAATATTTATTTATTTATTTATTTTTTTTATATATAAAAATTCGAACAACATCTAAAGTCCCGTGTCATTCTTTGAATGACAGCACAAAGACCATAGATATTATCGAACCGAGAAAAGCATGACAAAAAGACAATATTTTTTGAAGATTTTTCGAAATTTTTCTAATTTTTATGGATTTTGAAAGTTTTATATTTTTCTATTTGATTTTTTAAGGTTTTATAATTTTGTATTTTGTTTTTCGAAAAAATATTTACAGGGGATAGATGAAGGAAACCTTTTACTCCTCTTCTTCCTCTTGAATACGTTTGAGAGTTTATGGTTGTAGGCTCTTAAGACCCAGTCGTGGAAGAATAAACTCAAAACGTTCTCTAGGAAGTGCTTTGGTGAAGATGTCTGCTAACTGGTATTCAGTCCTCACAAAGTAAAGTTCCACCACACCGTTTTCAACTTGCTCCCTGATGAAATGATGTCGAATGTCGATGTTCTTTGCTCTTGAGTGTTGTACGTTGTTGCATGAGAGAGCAATAGCACTTTTATTATCACAGTACAGAGGGATTTTGTTGAATTCAAAGCCATAGTCAGATACTTGGGATCTCATCCATAGGATTTGAGCACAACAAGATGACATGGCTATGTATTCTGCCTCTGTAGAGGAAATAGAAGTACTCATTTGCTTCTTTGAAGACCAGCTCATAAGCTTATCACCCAAAAACTGAGCACCTCCAGAAGTACTTCGACGAGTATCTTGACATCCTGCATGATCAGCATCTGCATAGGCTGTTAGTGACATACCGGTGTCTTTCGGGTACCAAAGTCCCATATTGATGGTTCCTTGGAGATACCAAAAGACCCGTTTAACCGCTTCAAAGTGCTTTTTAGTAGGCTTAGCCTGGTATCTAGCACACATGCAAACAGCGAACAAGATGTCTGGTCTACTAGCTGTGAGGTACATCAGGGATCCAATCATACTACGATATTTCATTTGGTCTACCATGATCCCTGAATGGTCCTCATCTAGTTTGGTACGTTCAATCATGGGGGTGTCAACAGGGTCACTTGAATCAAATCCAAATTTCTTTAAAATCTCATTTGCATATTTAGATTGATTTATGAAAATGCCTCCGGGACTTTGTGAAATTTGTAGTCCTAAGAAAAATGACATTTGTCCCATCATTGACATTTGAAATTTAGAACCCATTTCATTTGAAAAACGGTCACACTCATTGGGGTCAGTCGAGGAAAAGATGATATCATCAACATAAATTTGAACGTGAATTAAATGTTTGCCTGACTTCCTGGTGAACAATGTTGGATCAACTGCTCCTTTGCTGAATCCGGTAGATAGAAGAAACTTTGATAGCGTATCATACCATGCCCTTGGAGCTTGCTTTAAACCATAAAGAGCCTTCTTCAAACGATAAACGTGAGTAGGATGCTCTGGATTCACAAAGCCTTCAGGTTGGCTGACGTAGACGATTTCTTTAAGATCTCCGTTCAGAAATGTCGTCTTTACATCCATCTGATAGACTACCATGTTTTTACTAGCAACATTAGCCAAGAAGATTCTGATTTCCTCGATTCGAGCAACAGGAGCAAAAGATTCTTCAAAGTCAATACCCTCCTCTTGACGGTATCCTTTAGCAACCAATCGAGCCTTGTTCTTTAACACATCACCATGCTCATCAAGTTTCACTTTGAAGATCCATTTTAGAGCAATGATCATAGCACAATCTGGAGCAGGTACTAATTCCCATACATCAAGTCGATCAAACTCATGAATTTCTTCTTGCATAGCATTGAACCAGCAATCTTCATTCATGGCAGTTTTAACATCTTTTGGTTCGATCTTAGAGAGTACAGAGTTGAAGAAGCACCATAAGGCATCGGTTGCAAGTTGTTTCCGTGTGGATACTGGACGAGAGGGATTTTCAATGATGTTGTCTAATGGATGATCGTGAGTCCATTTTCTGAGGTGTTCATGTGGCAGTTGTTGAGGGACTGAAGTAGCAGAGTCGATGTCTCCTGAAGAAGATGGTTCTGATGATGATTCAGGAGCAAATATGTTTTCAAATGGAGCATCTTCAGGAGTAGCAAATGGATTTACTTCATCATTGATGCCATAAACAGTTCCATGATGTACATTCGAAGATTGATGATTTGTTGATGAGACGGAGTGATCAGCAGCAGGCGCTTCTTGACTTAATGATATTGAGACTGAAGGATTGACTTCATTCACAAGGATATGAGCAGCCTCTGTTGTAGGAATCGACAGTTCATTAGCACTTGGCTCATAATGTTCATCAAACATAGGATCAAACAATTTCTTTAAATCATCTTCAGATGGAGGTGCATATGGAGTTGCTGGAGAAGAATTTGGTACAAGGGATGAACCAATGGGACTGTTTTGAAGTGCGGGTCCTGAACTGGATTGTCCAAGAGCCATTTGACCGGTCAGCTCATCAAACGTAACGTGAATTGTTTCCATGATATCTCGGGTTCTCTTATTGTAGATTCGGTAACCTTTTCTGTTTGGTGCATAGCCTACAAATACTCCAATGTCTGCTTTGGCTCTCAGTTTTCCTAAATCTTGACCATCATTAGTTGGATAACATAAAGAACCAAACACACGAAGGTATGATAGATCAGGTTTTCGATTGTGGACAAGTTCGTATGGAGTCTTTCCATGAGATGTGTGAATTAGAGATCTATTTTGAGTGTAACAAGCAGTGGCAATAGCTTCAGCCCATAGAAACATTGAAACCTTTGAGTAAATCAACATTGTCCTTGCAGCTTCTACAAGAGTTCGATTTCGTCTTTCAACTACACCGTTCTGTTGAGGAGTTCGAGGAACACTTCTTTGAGGACCGATTCCAACATTTTCATAGAATTCATTGAGTACTTTATTAACAAACTCAGTTCCATTGTCAGTTCGGACGATTCGAACTGTTTTGTTGAGTCTGATCTGAAGTTGTTTAATGAGTTTAATGATGACATCTGGAGTTTCGTCCTTTGTCCTCAAAAACTTAACCCAAGTGAATCGGGAGTAGTCATCAACCACTACTAACACATATCTCTTCCCATTAATAGTTTGCACTCTCATTGGACCGCACAGATCCATATGAAGGGTGTGAAGAACTTCCATTACAGAGTTTGTGGGTTTTGGTTTGTGGGCATATTTCGTGCTTTTTCCCAATTGACAAGCTGAGCAAAGATGATCTTTTTCATATTTTAATCTGGGTAAGCCTCTAACTAGATCCTTTCTGGAAAGGTTGTTTATGGTACCAAAGTTCAAGTGATTGAGACGACGATGCCATAGCCAAGACTTTGTTTTAGAAGCCTTTGACAGCAAGCAGATTGGAGAGGACTTCATCATGTCATCAATAGAGATGGTGTATAGGTTTGAACCTCGGGTACCTCTTAACAATTCTACACCATCAAGTTCTCTAACGAAACAAGTATGTTTTCTAAAGGCCACTTCTAGATCGGAATCGCAGAATTGACCAACATAGAACAGATTGTGACCAAGACCTTCCACATAATATACCCTGGAAATCACACTTTTACCAACCACATAATCTCCATAACCCATAATAGCTCCAAAATGGTCGTTCCCGAATCTAACTGTCCCGATGAATTTACTCACGAAGTTCATGAGCCGCGACCGGTCTCCAGTCATATGCTTGGAACAGTGATAAGGTTTTAAAAGGTACCTTTTTGAGGGGTCGTTTAAGCCCTTATTTGATCACTTTTGTATCCGTTATTGCTTAATATCGTTCCTTTTCACTTTTTAGGTCTCTTGAAGGCAAAATGCTGGAATGGCACTTATTTGGACGAAAAGGCGCGAATATACGAAGAAAATGGCCAAAGTCAGAATCAAGATACTCAAAGCTGCTGAAAACATAAGGTGACGGCGTCACAGGTTATACGCGACACCGTCAGAGGATTTTGTGACGGGAAAGAAGCCAAAACTCCTATTTTCAAGTGACGACGTCAAGTTGTAAAAGAGTAGGCCGTCGCAACTCAGACGGCCTAGATGCAATCCAGACGGCGTCAGAAGCTGAAGAGGACGGCGTCACAAGCATAAAGTGACGCCGTCGCAAGTCTAACGTGGCCAAGACGAAACCCTAATAACGGCGACACGACGGCGTCACAAAACATAAGGTGACGCCGTCGCAGATGTAATCTTATATATAGAATCTGAATTTTTCAGTTTTAGTGTGTAGTCTTTTGGAGTAAAAACCTAAACCGAACCAAGGCTGTCTTGTATAGTATTTTAGGGTTCCAAACCCTATCTTACACCAAGATAAGTGTTTTACTTCATTAATACAATTATGTCTTTGATTATTTGTGTGTATGCTTGCATGTTCTCCATGTCCGGCTAATTTACTTGTGTGTTTGCTTAGGGAATATGAAACTTAATTATTGAATATTGATTGGTTGTCTCTTATCTTAGTTGATTAATGATCTAGTAATGCGATAGGTCATTCGTTGTGTACTTAATGCTTGATTAAATCTTTGTGAACCTTAGATTATAACTCCTTGAGTAGTTGTAAGCTAAACCATCCAAAGAGTGCCTTAGAGTAAGAGTTTATTATCCCTAGTGGGTTTTGTAGACGAGACCCTTTGGTAAGTTTAAAGAGTTAGGGAGAAACGCATACCCTACAACCTTAGACACACAACGCAACTAAGAATAAGGACGTGACAATTCAACCACCAATAGGAGATAATTAAGGAGTAGTAAAACCTAAGTAAACACATCTTTAAACTATCATACGAGCACACAATAATTAGACATAGACTACATACACCTTAGATTAGATAATTAGATAAGTAAAGAAATCGGTAGCAATACCAACCCCCCAAATCCAAACCCCGAGATTCGTACCTTTCCTTTCCTTAAAAAAATATAAAAAGATAAAAAAATAATCTTCCTCAACCCCAACCTTAGCGTAGTAACTTCTCACTAGCATTCCTATTCCCCTAGAGAACGATATCAATACCCGTGGCTTACCCTAATACTACACTACAACGATTAGGTTCCCTGCCTAGGGTGTTGAAAAACTTGCTCGACGAAAAGGAAGTTCCTTTGACCCTGAACGACGCGTGTAGCGTTATCAAACAGCCTGAGTCCAGGTACCACAGAACGATTTGAACGATCTGCAGTTGAACACAGACAAGAATGGATAACTGGATAATTAGGATCCCCATGCAAGAATGGGTTCCATTTGGTTAGTAACAGTGATTGGAACACCCACATCAGAAATAGAAGCAATGGAATCATTATGAATAGATGCAGTACTAGTGTCTGTATTAGCCCTATTCAAAGTATGTTCACTTCTTAAGGGAATAGTTCTACCAGTAGGCATCCATTTTCTAGTGGGCATTGTCTGATTAACCTTATGGCCAACAGGTATCCATTGATAACCTATCTTACTAAATGTTCTTCCTGTGGGTTTCCACTGTTTTCTAACTTTCTTTCGCCTTTGCCTTTTAGCCTTCTTAGAATGATTTTTTGCATTAACAGTATTAACTAGGGATTTGACCGCATTAGACAAAGCATTCACACCACATTCATGATAAGTAACAGAATTCAAGCAGACATCATTACAAGGTTTGCAAATAGTATCAGAATTCGAATTAATTACAGTACGCCTATGGCTAATACTAGAATTAACACGATTCGTTTTATTCGGCTCAAACTTAAAGTTCCTAGGTTGGTCTTCTACTCTCTTCCAATGCACATTCTTAGCTTGCGAGGTCCTATCATTTCTTGTATTGTCTTGAGACTTTGACCTGCTCGCTTTAATGTCACTGATTACTCCTGTAGATGGAATGGGAACATTAGTTGGTTTTGCTACTCTTTGCATCTCCTGTTTAGATGTGCTGGGATCTGAACTACATGCAGGCACACAAAGGTTCACTTTCTTAACACAAGAAGTGCTGGGATTTGTACTCCTAGAAGGCACACTAAGGTTCTGATCCGTGCCAAACCGTCAAGTTTTCTCACGCAAGCCGGCCACTTGTGAATGGCCGACTGTAAGAAACTTAAAACATTTTAAGCACAAATGTAATGAAGATCTGGGGAGTATAGTGTTTCCCCGGGTCGTTATGTCCCAGCGAGCTATGCAATGGATCACCAAACGTATAGTGATCGAGAAATTTGAACGGAAAAAGGGATTCTGAATATTATAACTACAGAAATAGCCTATAATTACAAAGGCTTAAATGCAAATTAAAGGAAATAAAAAAAAAAATATTAAATAAACGCTATCACTATTTGCAAAATGATGTTTTTGATTTTATGTTTTTATAAAACTGAATTAAAAACTACGCGACGTACAAAATAAAATGTGAAACTGAAGCAGTATTAACTCTAAAAATATGAAAATGATATTTTTACAATCCTAATGATAAATGAAAATATTTAGAAAAAGAAAATTATTTTTATAACTATTTATCTAATTGTTATTAATTAAAAACTATTTTTAACTATTAAATAATTACCTAAAACACAAGAAAATAGGAAATAAAGCTAGAAAAATAAAATTATGACTTGGAAAAATCTAAAATAACAAAAGAGAATTTTCAAAACTATTTTTATATTTTTCTGATTATTTTTGTATTTTTTATGAATTTTAAACTATTTAAAACTAATTTAAATTGTGAAAAATACCAAATAAAAAGGGAAAAACAGGGAAAAATATTTTTTAAGCTTTTTATATTTTTCTTAAACTGGGAAAATTGAAAAATTATTTTTTGGAACTTTTTCTTAATTATTTGCAATAAAAGCTATTTAAAAATGACTAAGAATTGTTATTAATTAAGAAAAATAGTAAACAGTAGCTAAAAATTATGAAAATCTCAGGAAAATTCTAAATTATTAATCTAAATCTAAGAAAAATAACAAACACTAAGCTTATGTGTAAGATATTGAAGCTGTAGTACAAACTGATATGAAATAAGCTAATGAAAATAAGCTAAAAAGTGAAATAAGCTACCAAACAGTTACTAAAGCTAGATTATGCTAAAATAAGCTAATTGCAACTAAATCCACCTAATCCTAATCTCTAATCAGCAATCTACCAATGTTTATGCAAACTGATTATCTCTATCCAAACAGTTTCTGAACCTATGTTTGAGCTGTTGCACCAGCTTATTAATAAGCTCAAAGGAAAAACCAATTATGCAGTCCTCAATACCACCAAGCAAACTATGACTAAACCAATTTTTAGGCTCTAACTCTCTGAAATGAGTTCAATGCAAATGCTGCAAATAACCTGTTTCACACTCAGTTCTTACTGAGTATGAACAGGGGAATCAATAGCTTATTGAACAGCTTATTTGAAGATTTAAAAGACTTGATAAGACTTGACAAAAAGATGTTTCCAATACTAGACCAATTGAATTTGCAAATCCCAAAGTTTCACTAGATTTGGACTTAAAATGAACCTGTGAGAGATCAAACAAGTTTTGCAAAAAACTGAAAATCTCACTTTTGACTTTTGATGACAGATTTGGAACTTTGACTTTGTTGAGATTTGATCCAAAGTAGTAAACTGATTTTTATGTTATAAGACTAATGATGATGATAGCAAGCTAGATCTACTTATTTTAAAGCTAATATGCAAATATTTATCTACTGATCTTAACAGTAATGAGATCAATAGCAGTTTCACAGTGATTTTGACCTTAAGTGTTTGCAAGCTCAAGTTTGAGACAGATATAAGTGCAAATGGTTTTAACAAGCATGAACCAACAGAAATCCACTTTTAAACAAACCTCAAGCACAGCTTAATCACTTGATCCAAACACCCTTTTAACTACTAATTTGTAATAAAAACTAAGCTAAACACTGAACAAACCTAAATTGTTGATCAAACTGAACTTAAATAACCTAAATACTACTTATTAAACAGATAGGAACTAGTTATAAGTACAAATACAGGTTATGCATAAAAACCTTAAAAATCACTTACAAGGGTCCTTAGCCACTATGGCTTGACACTGAATGAAACCAGAACCACTACCTATTCCAACCCATTAAACAATTCATTATCAACCCAAATCCATGTCTGCATCACCCATTACCATTTCTGCATCAATTTTGCCCCATTTTGACTTTTGTTGACCAGATTCCAAAATAGCTTAAAACTGAAATGTAGGCTTATAAAAAACTATAACAAGCTTATACAAGCTTGTTTGAGTTGAAAACTAAGCTAATAAAGGTTTTGACATAGGAGTTTGAGAATGAAAAAATTCAACAGTTAACATAAAATATGGAATATGAACTTAAACTTGAATTGACACTTAAATAAAGTTGTAATACATTGAAACTACTAAGATTGATACAAATTAACTTGATATTACAGTTGAGAAACTATTAAGACATGAAAAGCTTAAAAACGACATACATTTAAGAAAAATAAACTAAGTACTGCCCTCCTTGCCTTCTTTCTTCCTTTATTTATGCTCCAATCTGTTTCTCTCACCTCTCTCTTCAAATCCCAGCACTAATATTGGCCATTGGATGCCTTGGAATCATCTTGGCCGTTTATGTGGTTTTGGCGCCAAAACTTGTTTATACCAGCTGGGGTTGGGGAAGGGATGCATTTAATGCATTTGGAGGGTTGTTGAGGTGGGGGGAACAAAACATGGAGTAGGGGTGGAGAGTTGTTGGTGGCTGGAGGTGAGGTGTTGCAGACAAAGGTGTCGGGGAAGACAGGAAAAGGGGGCGGGGTAGTATTATTTTAAACGTGGGTAATGGGTTGGATTGGACGGGTTGGGAGTTGTTGGGTATTTATTTGGGCTTAAGCTTATTTTGGACTTAGGATAGGATATGGATCCAAGGTATAGTTTAGGGACCAAACGAGTAAACTCTGAAATTCCAGGGACCACATATGTAACTTCTGAAATTGTGGTCCAAGGGTTGGTCTTGCCAATCTCAAATAATATAAGGACCATATTTGCCATTTTTGAAAATTCCAAGGACTAAACATGACCATTTTTAAAATCCAGGGACCAAAACTGTAATTTCTCAAATCTTTTGGAACTTTTCACCAAAGGACTAAATATGACAACATATGATTTCAAAGGGACCTCTGGTGACTTTTCTTTTAAAATAAATGCCTAGGGACTGATTTTGACAATGTTTGAAACTTGGGGGACTGAAACTGCCAATTATGCAAACTTAGCTCATTTTTCATCTGATTTTAAACATTTTGCATCTGAAACATATAAAATGCAATTTTGGAATATTTTCAGTATTTTGATGCATTTTTGAGCGTTTTTAACCGTTTTGCAGTTCAGAATTAACCAAAAATGATGAGTATTTACACACTCATCAGGTTCACATTCATAACATTGGGCATTGAATGGATTTCATGCTTGGCACTAGGCATAGAACAAGGAATCAAAGGATTAACTCTCTCACCTAAGGACTTAGGGCATATTGTGATTAAGCATTCTAGAAGTTCTTGAGATCGTTCGGCATATAAGCATGCATGCCCAATTGCATTATCAAGTGGTTTCTCTAACTTATCCTCTTCAACAATCTCACGGAGACATTCTAGACAATCCTTAAGGTATGAGAAATATGTTTGAATAGCAAGTTTGTTATTCCTAAGATGAAGGGGAACATATTTCACAGACAAAGCATATTTATTACAAGAGTGAACCTTTGATACACCATTCTCCCCATTGGTCATTGGCATTTTCCCTTTTACCTGGCTCTTCAGACTCTCAATTTCCTTTTGCAATGAAGCTATTTGTTCGTTATTTTTGTTACGAGTGACCTTTATTGATTCAAATAACTCATTGAAATGACGTTTAACCTTTTCATTTTCTTCCAGAAAACTTTCGTTTTCCTTTTGTAATGCATTTACTAAGTTTTGAAGATGAAACGTTTGAGAATTATGAGAATCTAAAAGAGGAGGCATTTGGGAGCCTGTCACATTGTTCTTTTGACCCTTTAATTGAGAGATTTGGGCTTTCAACTTTCTGATCATGTTACAATGAGCTTGAATCTGTTCATCACGTTTGTTAATTTGAAAAACTGCATCAAACTCTGGAGCATCTGAGGATGTCTTGATATTTGAAGTTTTGACATTTTCTTTAAGATGTTGATATTTTAGTTGTAAATTAAAATGTTCAACCTCTAGTTTAGAAAAATGTTTAACCAAATTTTCGTGATCATCCAGTTCAATTTTCTCATTTAGTTTAGAATTAGTCTTTTCAAGCTCAATAACACGATCATGGGAGACTTTCAGGGCAACAGATAATTCATGAAATTGAGAAGCATTAATGGAACAATTTGTAGCAGTGAAAAATACATCTTGAGCAACACATTCAGTAATAAGAGTCTCATTCAATGTATGCAAGTTCTTCCTCTCAATCTCATTATATTTTAGTGCTCGCTCATAGTCACTAACCTCAACTATCATTGCATCAAATTCCTTTTCCATTTCTTTAATGTCTAAGTTCATTCCATTTTTAAGACTTTCAAAATAATCTTTTAGTTGTTCAAAGAAAGGCATGACTTCAGATAAATAACATTCTTTCATTTGCTCAAAACCCCTTTCCCCTTCAGTTATACCAGTGGGTGTGATCCTTTTCTTACAAGTTTTCTCAAAATCAACAAATAGTTGAAAGATAACATATTGACTGATTAAGGTCTTGCTTTTAGTGGCAATAGTCCTAGGAACTAAATGCATGGGTGTATTGAGAGGATACACAGTCGCTGAAGGCATTTTTCTAAAGGGGGGTTTGTTACAACAAGATTCTTTGCTTTTTGCTTATCTAAATCCTTTTTCCAGAACACTTGTTCGGGTGTTAACAATATCTGAGGCTTAAACATGTTCAAGGAAATCCAATTCTCCTTCTTGTAATCATGGGGTGTGATATTTATTTTCTTCTCTTTACATTTAGGATCATCTAGTTTCTTTTTCATCTTTTCCCTAGTGACTTCATCTGATTTCTTCTCTTCCTCAGTGCACTCAACGCAACTAGGTTTCTGTCTAGGCTTAAGGATTTCATTGCCATCATAAAGAACCTTATGAGCATTTCTAGCCTTCTTAATGACCTCTGGATTTGGTTCCTCAACAAGGGGAATGCTATGCTTATCGCTTAAGACTATATGCTTAGTGATTAAGTGAGCAGTCTGAATGGTATTTCCTTGTACGTACAACTTATTTTCAAGCTTGTTTTTCAAGGTTTTTAGATTAGAAAAATCATTCACAAGTTTTGATTCCTTAGCACTGAATTCTTGCTTAAGCATTTTAACATTTTCTTGAAGTTCTTGTTTCTGCTTAGCAGTTTTAGAAAGCTTTTCTTGTAAGGAGTTTAACTCTTGTTTTAATACTTCTTCTCTAAACCTACTTTTTCTAATAGTTGTACGCATTTGGTCATCCATTTCCTGCTCACGGGTGGTCAACTCAAATTTTGCACGTTGTTCATAAATAGCAACACATTCTTTATAGGCATTCAGTTCAGAGATGACAGAATCATTAGGGGCACATGCAGTGAATTCATCAAAAATATAATCGTTGTTGACTGCAGAAGATGCATCACTTGGTACAATCTCACTTTCACTTTGTTTCACATATTGATCATATGGGACAACATTGATATTACCCATATTTTCAATATCTGACTCAATAATTATAGTTGATTGTACTTCGTTATGTATCTTTTGCTCATCAACTTCATCGTATAATTTTAATACCTCAGAAATGATTTTGTCTTTGGATGGACCAACTTGTGGTGATGAAGAGACTTTAGGAGAGACCATTGGAGAAATGCTAGCCATGAAAATGGTTTGTGCAGTGGGTTCTTCATCAACATCAGAGTCGTATGCATCACAATCAGCTACTTGAAAGGCATTCTGATGATTATGGCCTATCTCCTGAATTGGTTGCTCATCCACATCTGCATCATATGTCTTAGCATTTCCCTCAGCCAAGAACAACAACTCCTCTTCATCCAAAGCTGCACCATTATCCTGAGCTTGCACAAGCAACATCTTATCCCTGAAGTACTCGGCATTATGAGGGCGTTTTGGCGATGTGCAGTTCCTTGCAATGTGTCCCTCACCTCCACAATTGTAACATTTGATTGGCTTTGCTTGACCCTGGTTTCCATTCCTTCCCCTATTCTGATATGCCGCATAACCTCTACCAGCTCCACCTCTTGCTTGTTCGTACTGCCTTTCTTGAACTGGCTGCACCATAACCTTCCCATATCTGACAGTGGCTTGATTGTGTGGATTGGATGCAGTTCTAAGATTGTTGTTGGTGTGTGGAAGAGAGTTCATGTTTTGACTAATCAGGAGAGCCAGTTGATTAATGAAGTTTCCCACGTGTGCATCAGCATCAGCTTGTTTGAACATAGGATCAGGAATGAGTTTGTGATTACCATTACCCATGGGAATGACTTGTGAGGCTTTGGTTGTGATTCCGATGTTTGAATAGAAGGCAGTTGAATCATTCGATGAGCTTGTCTCTCCCTGGTTTGTTTTGAACTGATTAAGAATCCTTTTTTCAAACATAGCATGTCTCTCATTCTGAAGGAGGAAGGCATAGAGTTGCTCATAGTTTGTATTCTTCAATCCTTTGGTTAGCTTTACAGCGGTGACAAACTTGTGCCATTCGGGATTCATGTTGTTCACAAACTTTGAGTTCAGCTGAATGTTTGGCATAGTCATTCTGATGTTCCTCATATCATTAACAAGCTTGTGGAATCTCACATAGTACTCATAGACACTCTCATCTGGTTTCATCTTGAAGTGTTCAAATTCATCATAGAGTTGTGATTCTCTGTCTTCTATAGTTAATTCAGAACCTGAGAGAAGCATCTTGACATTATCCCACACTGCCTTGGCTTCAGTGTTGTGATTGATCAGCTTGTATAGATCATTGTTCCATCTTCAGCTGTATCAATTAGGTCTCTAGTAGTCTCAACCCGATACGGTCCTTCATCAATGGATTTGAGAATGTTGACTCCATTTTCCTTTCCAAGACAGTACAATCTGATTCGTTGAGCCCAAGAGTCGTAGTCAGTTCTGTCAAGCATGGGTGGACGAGTATCTGAACCAGCTGCTTGAACATCCTCGGCAACAGTGGAGATAATTGTAGGAGCGTTTGTAGACATGATGACAGATTAAACGGGATTTTATAACTCTCTGATTAAACCGGGAAATAGATTCTTTCATGGGATTTTACTAAATCAAGAGAAAACCGTATTACAGACAGAGTCAACCAAGTCGCTAAGAAAACCTGAACCAAGTCGCTAAGCACCAAGTTGCTAGTAAAATTTTGACAACAAGTCGCTAAGCACCAAGTCGCTAAGTTGTCAAGTCGCTAAAGAGCAACTCGCTAAGCACCAAATCGCTAGCAAAATTTTGACAGCAAGTCGCTAAGCACCAAGTCGCTAAGTTGTCAAGTCGCTAAAGAGCAACTCGCTAAGCACCAAATCGCTAACACCAAGTCGCTAACCAACTTAAGTACAAGTCGCTAACTTTCACCAAGTCGCTACCCGTAGTGGAGACTCCACTAAGTGTACTGTTTGTCGGCTTGTCTCAGTAGACAAGTCGCTAGCTCAACTTGCTAAGGCCTTCAACTACAACTCGCTACCAAATTACAAAGCAAGTCGCTAACAAGATAACTTATCCGTGGCTTAAGTCGCTAGCAAGAAAAACACATAAACACCACTTTTCAATCCAAAAACAACCCAACCACGATGATTCAAGCTTAACAAATCAAAACCCAAGCACATACAATGATTCTAAACACAAAACTACACTCAAGTTTCAAACTTTAACACTAGAAATGATCCAAATGATGCAAAAACCACTAAACTTTTTCAAACTCTAAAACCACCTAAAAGTCACTAGAAATCCAAAGATATGTAAGAGATGATCAAACCATGGCTCTTGATACCAATTGAAACATATTGGATTTCATAAACACACTAAACCATAAGATCAAATAGGCGTACAATATGATTCTAGAGAGAGAAAGTTAGAGGTTTAGGGAACTTTAGTGAGAGAAAGAAAAGTATTATTATGAGCTCCAACTCTCTACCTTGGGAGGTAGAGAGTATTTATAGTCATTACATAAATCGCCACCTAACGGGCTATGGATCAGGCATACAGTGGGTAAAGACCCGTCCGTCCTCCACGGTGTTACTTAACTAAATACTACTTAAGAGTAAATAACTACGACTACGAGCTTTCTAACGGATATATATACTTGAGGTGACCGACACTTTAATACATGGATTTTCTAAATCCTAACAAAACATGATCATAAGACTTGAAGTAGGTAGCCGCATGAATCAAATCGTGACTGCCCAGTGGCTCAATAGGATGTAGACCAAGAGTCACATGAACCATGTTACGTGCAACCTGAAAACTGAGCCTAAACGCATCTTTTAGGGAATTTCAGGCACAAACTCCTGCATTAAAGACCAACCAAAATATTAATAGATGCTCATAAGGTCTAAAATTAATTCCTATATTGTTTAAGCAAACCTGAGAGTTGTAGGAGTCGATAGAGCTTTCTGCCAAGTGTCGTCAGTTTGTCCAGTATCATGCAGGAGTAGGCTGGTTCTGCTTTGGCATTCATGAATGCATTTTCCCCTTAATGAACATGAACAGTCACTGTTACATAAGTAACTTCATTCGTCACTCTAAAATAAAACATAAATAAGCCCATAAGGTGTGTGGAAAACTAGAAGGGGGTTGAATAGTTATATTGATTAAAACTCCGTTTTAAAATATATAGATCGACTTATGTTAATCTATTAAAATGTATATGTTGGATGTTGATAGATAAGTATGTAAATATGTAATGCAAAGGTAAAGAGTAAGAAACACAAAACCACGACACGAGTGTTTATAGTGGTTCGGCTACAAGGACACCTTCCTTGCCCTACTCCACTCCCCGAGTCACCTACTCGAGAGTTCGTAAGCACTACACGACACAAACTCCTTATGGCGAAGAAGCCTTCACAACGACGCATACTCTTTTTCAGGTACACGGCTAGACACCGGGTTCTTCCATGAGGTAGAACGAAACCTATCATAACGTCGCCTACACTTTATCAGGTACAAGGCTAGATACCAAGTTCCATTACAAAGGAGGAACTACTACCCAAAACTACACAACACCTATCCCAAAGGAGATCCATTCCTTATTACAACATCATCAAGGATATCAATATCCTTGGACACAACCTATCTATATTTGTACATCGATGCACCAAATCGATTATACACCCTTGGCATCTTTCACTAATGCCTTTGACATGATCTTTTGGCACCTTTCACTAACGCCTTGACTTGACCCTTTTGGCATCCTTCACTAATACCTTTGACACGGACGTTTGGCACCTTTCACTAATGCCTTCGTCTTGACCCTTTTGGCATCCTTCACTAATGCCTTAGATACAACGCTTCTAGAGAGGAAGAAAGAACTATCAACAAGAGAACTTCATTAGTCTTGATGATGACGAAGCATGGCAACTCATGGACTTGAGCTTGCTCGACTTCAAGAGGTGGTGATCTCGCCTTTAAGAGGAACCTAGAGAATCACACAAAAACAAACACAAACTACATAGAAAGATCCTTTGGATCTGAGGTTAGAGAGTTTACAATACTAGAGGAAAGTATGTGTAGAAGTGGCAACTTACAATGAAGAAATGGCTCACTATTTATAGACAAAAACATGCTACTGTTCCACGGACCCCTTGCTTGAGGGATCCGTCTAGTGTATTACTAGGGATCCGTAGGACGCTCCCCCTAAACTAGTTTGTGGGTCATGGATCATGGGTTGTGGGTTTTGATCCATTGGTATCTAAATAGATACATGTATCTAGAAGATGCAATGCATCTAGTCAATAGGTCATGGGTTAGCTTCATAGGTCATGGATAATACCCATTATGACTTATGCATGATGTCATGCAATGGGTCATGGGTTATGGATCATGCTTCATGGGTATGGGTCATTGACTTTGAGTTTTACCCAACTACATTCAATGTATTTAGTCAATGGGTCAAATACTTATACTTCTAACTATTCTATTACCCATTATAATACATACTAAGTGTGTATATATCTACCCATTATGTAAACACTAGTTGTTGTACATATGCATTACTATACCATGAAAACACTATTACTTGTTTAGTGTGTTATATGAAAACGTAAGTATGTTAGTAAACTATTAGCTCAAACCATTTACGTAATTTATTTGTTTCGTTAAAATGATTTTACATTTGTTATCGACAAAACATTAAAAGATCATAATAATATAAATAAACGTTTTTACGGCTTATTTGTATTAACAATCTCCCCCTTTTTGTTGATGACAAAACATAAGATTATTTTAAGGAAAAACTAAAATTCTTAAAAGTTTGAATTGGAGTTTTTACTCTCTTCTCCCTCTTTTTGTCGAAACAAAAAGAGCGTCGAAAAGAAACTAACACATTGTTATAAGAAAAACATGTGAAAAGAAAAAAATATGAAAAATATAGAGTAAGAGAAGAGAAGTATTCTCGTATTAGCTCCCCCTTGACGAGTCCATCCCTTTGTGAGGGCGTCAAGTAAGTAGGAATACTAAGCGAGTGCATTGCAATTATGTTTGAAAATGGTTTCTTCCTTTTTGACGAACATGCTCCCCCTTGACGAGTGCTCCGTTGCAAGGAGGACGTCAATTAATGTAATCCTATGTGAAGGTATTGCAAATGATTTCGCAATGTTTTGTTTTGACAAGAAACTCCCCCTAGCTAAGGGTGTCAAAGTCTTCACGTGTATGTTGAAAATCTATAAAAAAAAAAGGTTAGAAAACAAGTATATAATGCATAATTTCCTGCAAATAAGACTCAAGTTAGTAATAAACAAGTCTTATGTTGCACGGATCCCACGGTTCCTCCCTTGGAGGGATCCGTCTAAGCCAAACTGAGGGATCCGTCTATCTGTAAGCTTAAGACAGCAATGGTGATGTAAAATGTGAAGTTAACATCAAAATGAGATATGTATTTGACACAAAACATATTCTCAAGACAATATGGCATATAACATGTGATTTCATTCAATAAAAAATACGAGAAATGATCTACATATCTCTAAAACTAAGAGAATGATTCAAACATGTAATACATTTTCTACTAATTCTAAGAAGTGATGGAAACCAAAAAAGCATCAATGTGCTTGAATCTAAGGATGAATAGACTTGTTGATTTGGTCCAATCGTTCAAGGAGATGATTAAACATGAAATGCGTCCTTGGGTGATTTGACAATTAGAGCAATTATTGTCATGACTACAAACAGGAGGAGGTGGGATGTTTTGAGGAGGTTCCACAAAAGATGGTGGAGGTGTGTTGAACAACATAGGATATGATTCCACTAACAATGAGGGTGATGATGCATGAGTTGGTGGTGGTAATGGAAAGTCCTCTATATGGTTAGATCTTTGGTAATTCCTTGTCTCCAAAGATGGATCATTTGGTGATGAAGGTAGTTCCTATTTAGCGAGAAGGTTGGTGAATGGGAATTTCTTTGTGGTGAAACTTTTATTGAGTAGAGATTTGGATGAGAAAGTGGTTCGGTAAAGGAATGTGGTCTAGGTTCTAGAAATGAAGGCTTAGGTGTTTTGCTAGAGCTAGGTGTTTTTGGTTTAGTGCTTTATGAAGCTTTTTCCAACTCAAAAGGTCGAATGCTAATTCTAGCGGTTCTTTTAGCTATTGTTGATTGAGTTAGTTGAGGGGAAATTCTAGCATTTGGACTTCTTACGGGTGATTACTCGGTGGATGATATCTCATGGACCATGTGAGCATTCTTTTTGGATGAACCTTTGGTTGAAGAGTTCTTGCTAGATTCTTTGGTCATAGTGAAGGAGAGGGTGTAGTAGAAGTCTTAAACTATTGATTTTAGGATTATGGTAAGGATGGTGGCTTAAGCTCCTAAGAATGCTTAGATTATAAAGGATGAAGTTAAGTTAATGAATTAAATTCTTGACCACTAAGAAATTTGGCATGCACCAAGGTCAACTATGGTGTTGTTCTATTCTAGGGAGTCATTAAATGGTAAGCAA
The DNA here is from genome assembly GCA_019973895.1 of Chrysanthemum seticuspe. NCBI lineage: Eukaryota > Viridiplantae > Streptophyta > Magnoliopsida > Asterales > Asteraceae > Chrysanthemum > Chrysanthemum seticuspe. The sequence goes on along the minus strand of BPTQ01000007.1, from coordinate 304,161,978 downwards.
AAGTGTTTTAGATTACCAAAGAGAGTTTAAATTTGGAAGAAAAGCTGATCACAAGCTATTATGTAGACATGGATCCCACGGTTCCCTCTCACTAGGGATCAGTCTAGTTATATGCCAGGGATCCGTCTGACGGACAGCAAAGTGGTGAAGTGATTATGCTCTTTTAAGGTCTAGTACCTATAAATCTTGAGGGTTTGACTTTCCTTAGATGTCTTAAATGGTATGTAACTTAAATGTCCAACTATAAGGAGTGAGGATACCTAATGATAGTTTTTGGTAGGAAAATGGACATTTTGAGAGTGAAACTAAGTATTCAAGGATGATACTATTGATTTGAGGATGAAAAAGGAGGACAATTGATCCTATAGATCAGATGGTGACTTAGGAGAAATTTGAAAATTTCCAAAGAAAGAAAAAGAAATGAAAAACTAGTTTTAAGCCTTTTTAGAGGTAAGGATGACTAAAATCAATTTGCTAAAATTGAGAGAAATATCAAGATAAGTGTTTTGAGATGTGAGGAACAATGTGTGAGCATTGGAGCGGAAATATGGTGAGTTTAGGTGAAATGATAAATCAAAAGCACTTTGAATTTGATCCTAAGCTAGCTATGGGTGAGTGTGAGACCTACTAAGCTTGAGGAAGACTTAATTGGTCCTAAAGAATCATGTTTAGCTAGTATTATGTGGTATAGGGGAATGGTTTGATGTGTAAAGGTCTGCAGCTGCATGTCTGTTTGCCCGGATCCCACAGTTCCCTTATCTGAGGGATCCGGCTACTGCTAACCAGTAGCTTCTCAGCAAATCTGCAGTTTTTGCACTCTTTAGCAAATATTCATCCTAATCATTTCTACATTCAATAAACATATGCAAACATCAAATATAATGCATTGTAAGTAGGGGCGACTAAAATGTAAGAAAAAATGAGTGGCATTGACTTCTTGATCGTGATCAAGTTGTCGTAAAATTCTCATTTTTACGGGTTCCTAAGTTAGATTGTTTTAGTTTATACCATGCCATCTACTACGAGCCACGTCCTAAAATACGGAAATATTGTTTAGATTGTTTACAGACCATTGTTTAAATTGTTCACAAATTAAGGTCTAAGACCTTACCTTCCTTTCATTCAACCTCCTACTCCATTACCATCTTCATCCCCATCTCCTACTCTTCACTCTTAACCCCTCCATCCCTACTTCTTCTTCTTCATGACGAAGTTAGCAAAACACTTGAATATGCCCCTTGTTTGTTGGAATTCTTGTGAAGGCTTGGGACATCCGGCAATTGGTTAATGTATGCTAAGGGGTCGAGATGGACGTTGTCAAGGGGGTTGCTACCTTCTCCTTCTCTTTCTCTTTCATCCGATGAGTCTGTGGGTGGGTGAGGTCTCTTGCCATCCACCATAATCCTTGTAGTCTTTCCATCGGATAGAGGCACCATAACCTTGTTGCAAAACATTTGGTCATAGGAATAAGAAGGATCTAGAGCAAAAAAGAAGGTTGCTAGGCGAGTCAGGAGCATGGCATAAGGGAGTACTATCTTGTCCATACTTTTCACATTTGCCATTCTTTTTACCATGTAATAGGCGAGGTTGAAGTGAGTGCCGGTTACAAGGCAATATATCATGAAGCTTAGGCAAGCATATGGATGATCCTTATTTCCTCCCAAGCAAAGTACGTTCTCCCTTAGCACGAGTTCCCATTTCTCGTATAATGGGAACATTTCCGAAAGCTCCATTTGAAACGGATCTCTATAGATCACCTTGGAGTTTCTCGTAACTCTTGATGGAGAGGCTCTTTCCATGAAGACGGTATCCCTTACAATGAAGAAATGGCTCACTATTTATAGACAAAAACATGCTACTATTCCACGGATCCCACAGATCCCTTGCTTGAGGGATCCGTCTAGTGTATTACTAGGGATCCGTAGGACGCTCCCCTAAAGTGGGTTGTGGGTCATGAATCATGGAGCATGGGTTGTGGGTTTTGATCCCTGGGTATCTAAATAGATATATTGTATCTAGAAGATGCAATGCATCTAGTCAACGGGTATGGGTTAGCTCCATGGGTCATGGATTATACCCATTATGACTTATGCATGATGTCATGCAATGGGTCATGGGTTATGGATCATGCTTCATGGGTATGGGTCATGGACTTTGGGTTTTACCCAACTACATTCAATGTATTTAGTCAATGGGTCAAATACTTATACTTCTAACTATTCTATTACCCATTATAATACATACTAAGTATGTATATATCTATCCATTATGTAAACACTAGTTGTTATACATATGCATTACTATACCATGAAAACACTATTACTTGTTTAGTGTTTTATATGAAAACGTAAGTGTGTTAGTAAACTATTGGCTCAAACCGTTTACGCATTTTATTTGTTTCGTTAAAATGATTTTACGTTTGCTATCGACAAAACATTAAAAGATCGTAAAATATAAATAAACGTTTTTACGACTTATTTCTATTAACAAGGTGTTTATATAAGCACATTTTGTGGACTATGGTAAAACCCAAAATAAGTTGAAAAACCCAAAATATAAGTTAATCCAAAAACTCTTTAACCACCAAAGCGTATTTAGTTTGTTTGTAATATGTTGGTCTTGTAGGTCGCTTCAAAAATCATTTCGCATCAGTAATAATCCAATTTTTCCAAAACAAAGTGAGTTGTGAGCTACCGTTAACTATAATTAAACTTGGCCTGTTTGGGATGCTTATAGAAAGCACTAGAATTACTGGATTAGCAAATCCCAAACACCCTATAACCCGTTTGACCATTTTTTAAGGTAAAGTAAAACATATCCCAGATTAACTAACAGGTAAATGAGTGAAATCTATCACATCTGTGATATGGCAATTTTTCGAGGAAAAAATAATCATAAAAGTGGAGATATAATTTATACCTTATATGACATATTATCGATATCATGCTGCATATATCCCTATGCCAATCATGAATATCCGCAATCCCTAAGAATACCGACTGATCCAAGAGCATATAATCCATATCAAGCTGCATACAAATTGCTCATCTATAATCAACATTCTTTATAACATATAAGATGTACAACAATATTCTAAGGTTTATGAGATAAACAAAAATAATAAAAAAAAAGAAAAAAAAAAAAGAAAAGAAAAAGAAAGAAAAAAAAAACCTTTGACTGATCATATTGTAGGACGTGAACCTCATGCAATGTATTCATCAGAAAAATTCAAACATTCATCAGAAACAGATATACCACAAATGTTCTAAAATTGATCATGATTCACAACACAAAACTAACACGAAAAACATACATACCTTAATCCAGTTATCGTTATATAAACCCAAAATTCATCTCGACTTTGAAAATTGGAGATATAAAACATCACACATGCAAAATTCAATCAAATTGTATTAAGATAACATAGATTTGAGGATTGTGTTATAAACATAAAATAATCAATTGCAGTTACATGAACGAAGAGGAACCGGCTTGTTATGTTTTCTTGAAGAGGTTGTGAAGATTTAGGGTTTTTTTAGGGCGTGGTAAAGAATGAGAAGGAGGCGGGTATAAGTTTATTATGGCGGGCTTTGATTCTGATGGGCTTTTGTTTGTAATTTTTACTTAAAGGTTCCTCCGCCCTTTTCATAGTATTTTTTTTCATATTTTTGACACATGTGTTTTTTCACCCTATATGCAAAACACGAAAATCACCCATATTTTTTCTCAATTAAACAATGAGAGGGCTCGATTTTGCAATTGAGCATTTCATTGGTTAATTGAATCTCTCGATTTGACTTAAAATGAGTTCTCTTATTATATAAAAGATTGGCATGGATAGCAATCTATAACTTTGATTTTTATTTAGTTTATTTCTCGTTTGTTTTGGTAAAAAACAATGGCTAAAAAGCCAATAAATTTGTCGCTAAACTCTTTTTTTATTCTTTTTTTTCAAATTTTCTTATTTTTATGTTTTTTCTCCAAAATCTAAACCAAGCAATGTTTCAATATTTCTCTTTTATTTATTCCATTCTAGATCTTTGTTTCTTTATTTCAGAAAGGAGTTGGAGCCCAACTAGTGTCTCGACTTCACACCAATTTTTTGTAACTCCTTTTGGTTTTTTAATGAAGTGACGTTTTATAAACAAAATAAAAATAAAAATAAAAATAAAAAATAAGTAATAATAATAATAATTAATAATAAACCTTATCAATCAATTGCTTCTGCTCTTACATAGTGAAGATTTTGAAGAACAAAGTTATGTAAAATCTGCTTAATACAAGATGTCTTCATCAACAAAAATAGTTATAGTTTTAATGTTTTATGTTTTACTCCAGTTCGAGCTTTTGTGATTTTACCGCTTGAACTGTAAGAGAGTATTAGGTGATAGATCGAATTGGCCCAAATCCGGATTATGAGTTTGGGTCAATTAGGTTTCTCTATGTCTTACTCTATAATTAGTGGCTAAATAATCTATACTATTTATAATTGAGGGATGACCATTTCTCATATTTATGAGTTTAAGATTTTTTAAACCAGAATTTAAATAAATACTACTTATAAAACATATTGTACAACTATGTAAAACATAATTTATTTTAAGCAAATACTATTTCTTACATACATACAATTAATACACTCCATCACAATATATACAACTACCTAAGCACAATGTACAAATACAAATAAAACTAAAAATACACTATTCAATATATACAACTAATACACAATTTAATTCACCCATTCACTAAAATATACAATTCTTAAAAAATTTGGTATGTAAAATAACATTTGTTCGCTGAAAAATTTAGTTATAGGGTAACCGCCGCCGCATCGTACGTATACCTTGCTAGTATATCATAATTTACGGGGTTTAACTTCTCAACAATTTTCAAAAAGAAATGTTATTAAATCTTAAATTTTAACTTTTACCAGTCCTCGCCACATTTAATCAGTGTCACTAAATGTCAATTTCACTATAGTGAGTTTCCGACTAAAATACACCGTTGGTCCCTAAACTTGTAGCTGAGGATCGCGATGGGACGAACCACGCACTTTTCATCGCTACCGGTCCAAACAGTACCCATTAAATGCCAGATTGGTCCCTTGACCAGAATTGGGACAGTCAAACCGAGGGTATTATAGACCATTCACTTTTTTGACCCAAGCTAGTTAAAATGTAACCCAACCTTCAACCATATATGTATGAACGAGCAAGAGTGAACCCTAAAATACAATCAACACATATTCTTCCCAAAGCAAAAAGAAAAACAATAATGGCACAAAACGATAAGGGGAAGGGTTTGTTGAGTTCGTTGAGGAAAGCAGACTGCGCAAATGAAAAGCGTTTGGGTGTTAAGAAGGAGAAGGAAGAGGATGACATCTTGTTATCAAAGTTTAACGATTTGGGAGAAAGGATTACAAAACTGGAAATTTTGTTTAAATATCTTAAGGAAAGGAAGGAAAAGAAGGAAAACGATGATAGGGAGAGTTGTGGGTCTAGCTAAGTGTATGTTTAGATGATAGTAAACATTTGTAGTTATTGAAATCGATGAATAAAATTTTGTGATCTTATTTAATCATTGTGTTTGAAATCGTTTTGCATATCTTAATAGGTTTGACTTACCCAAGTTACAATTTGTTGGTTTTCATAAGTTTGTTTGACTTTGGTAAGTCAAAATTCAAGATGTTACAATACACAATTGTCAATACATTGTTGTTTACTGCTAAAGCGTTTGCCTTTTGAAACCACTGCCTCTAATTTTTCTGATACGGGGGTGTTTGGTTTTGCTGTAACAGCTTTTGCTGATAAAAGGGGCCGTTTGGTTTAGCTGATACAACCGGATGTTTTATTTGATACATTATGATTTAGTGCCAAGGATTTTGTATTTTCACCACATCTTTTTAAACCATTGCCTTTGCTGTTGCTGATACAAGGGGGTGTTTGGTTCTACTGATTAAAGTTTTGCTGATACAAGGGCCTGTTTGGTTTTGCTGATACAAGGGCCTGTTTGGTTTTGCTTATACTAATAACACTAAAATACAACCCATATCACAATACAACAGATTAAACAACACATAACCCAAATGATATTTTATCATTAATAAATTCTGTTAAACATCATAACCAACTACATCAAATCTAATTTACATACCATTTTTAGCAAAACTATCACCTAAAAGACGCCTTTATCTACCCCATGGAAAACCAAAAATTCAGGCATTATGTTCAGCCATTTTCTTAACATACTCTTGGTTGAACCGAATACCTTCATCTGTTTGACCAACTATCTGTATGAGTTGGGCAAGTTGGTTTGTCTGCCTAGACTGGATTTTGTTCAGCGCATCCACACAGTCAAGCGCGATTCCACGAGGTCCCAGAGCTTGATTCTCTTGTATCAGCTCCCTACGGTTGATGATTCCTGTCTTTAGATGCTGGCAGCACTGAAGAAGTAGCTTCCTTAGAATCCCTTCTCGGGCAGCCTCATCTTCAAACCAGACAGCCATCCGATCATTAAGATTTGGCGAATCAGCCACCTCCATGAGTTTGTTTAAAATAGGGAAATCTGCCATTGGAAAGTTGTGTGTGTGTGGAAAAAGTGGTAGATGAGTATCTCGTTAGTTGTGCACTAGTTAATATCGTCTCTGGTAAGAGACGGTGAAGGGTTTAATAGTTTCCTTTATTTCACACTCGGTCCCTGAATTTGTGTTGGTTGCCGTTGTCAATTTGTCACACTTAAAACTCCCGCCCAATATTCACTTTAGGATACACAATTGGTCCCTCAAGTTGCCAACTTCCGTAAAACCATTAGAAGTTTGACTTTGTTAAGTCAAACTTCTAAAACATGTCAAATTATCATTACACTTCAAAACAAATATTTTAGTAATGGTTTTACAATATTGACTTTACAAAGTCAAATACCATTGTATATATTATTGAACATTCCAACAGCCATCGTCATCATCAAACTTCAAATACCATTATGACTTTTGCACTTAATGATCCAAAGGTTTTCAATCCTTCTGACATTACAACTCTCGTTCACAGTTAACCCATTCAACATTTTCAAGTATTGACTAACTAAAGTAAACTGGAAATGCAGTTTTACTTGCTTGAATCAAATAAAAATGCTAAATGAAAGTTTGACTTTCGAATGTCAAACTTTCATCACCTAGAATACGCACAAACAACAACATATGAACAATCTAATTTTAAGCAAACCATATAACAAATACTGTACAAAATTAGTAAAACTATTTTGAAACATTAATTGTCCAAGGGTTTTCAACCCAAACTTAAACTACAACCAGTCAAAGAAATCTACAACGGCTGTGGGGGAAGCTCGGGGGAGTTTCAACAGCTTCCTAGCCAACTCCCAGTTGTTCCTGGTATTTTCATTCCCATCATGACTCCTATCGCTTTCCCTGATATTGATTGTCTTTAGCGACCGGGAACACGCAAGTATACACTTTATTAAAGTTATTTCATGCTCTGATCTGGGAAAAGCTCGAAACACCACCGTCTGAAGCTGCCCATGGCTGAATGTGTTTCTATCTACAACAGTGGAAAAATTGGGCAAAGGTAGATCACTAAGCGTGTTTGCAGCCTGAAAAATCAAATAGTGTTGAGATACACAAACATGGCAATTTAGGAATGTTTTATTTGATACATATTCATTACATCATTACACCTACTCTCGTATCCAGCATTTTCAAATTCGGAGATGACCGAATCATTCCAATGGTGAACGCTACCATAACACTATTCCCAAAATCGACATCGGACAGCTTAAGGTTAATCAGGGAAACAAAGGGCACCTTCATCCTAGGATTAGCTTCATGTATTAACTACAAGAAGTTTTACAGATTAAATTTCATTACTGTTACACATCTCTATAACATTATAAGTTGTAAAACTGAAATTGTTCTTACCGTGCAATCACCAAAATCCAATGTAAGGGTCTCAAGATTTTGAAGTCTTGTCAAGTGAAAGATATCGGATGTTGTGATTGTGGTCACAACATTATAACGACCTAATGACAAATGTAACTTCTTCAAATTCCCAAGTTTTGCAATATCCCATAGTCTCATCTCGTTAGTACTAGGACGATTCATTTTAAGAGACTCAAGTGAGGGACAACCAGCAATAAAGTCCCAAACTGTACCGCTTAGAAAATTGACATGAATCAATTCTAGGCTCAGTAGATTTGGATAGCCATGAAAATATTCCAAAGTAGCCATAGCACAAACATGAAGTACCAGATGTTTCAACTCACTGCGAGAGTAAAGTTGGGTCGGGAACGTAACTGGGTCACCATACCAGTTTGTAATAATCAGGTCCTCAACTCCATTGTCAGCCAAAAACAAGAGCCACTCATGAATGTGTTCATAATGAAAGTTGTCTATTCCAATAATTGATCTTGGCTCTACAGCAAAGACAAACTTTCTTATTGGACCCATAAGCCGATTTAAGAATCTAGTAACAAGCCTACCATCAAACTCGTATGTTAAATAATAAAAGAAATCCTCATCAAGTATGACATCGGTGAGCAAAGTCCACTTAGACCTCCAGTTTCTCGCTAAACTAGAGGTTCTCACCGCTTCTAACAAAGGCAACCGATTCAAAATGTTAGTGATCACTTCATCTGGCATGTTGGTAAAACGATCGATCGACATGGTTTTGTTGGAAGTTGGGTTGGTCTTTTCAGTTCTGGAAATGAGGATTTATATTCTTGATTTCGATTTGCAGTTTATCTTTTCTGGATAATGTGGTTTTATGTGATTGGCAAAGTTGTTTGTTGGGTGGGTGTATTTGTTCCCGCGAAATTAAATGCAACGTATCAGGGAAGAAACGGCTAATATCCATACTCACAATTGGTCCCTGGGTTCTAGCTTGGGTCAAAAAAGTGAATGGTCTATAATACCCTCGGTTTGACTGTCCCAATCCTGGTCAAGGGACCAATCTGGCATTTAATGGGTACTGTTTGGACCGGTGGCGATGAAAAGTGCGTGGTTCGTCCCATCGCGATCCTCAGCTACAAGTTTAGGGACCAACGGTGTATTTTAGTCTGAGTTTCCGTAAGCACACATTTAATCAGTCCTCGCCACCTCGACCTATATTCTCTTTGACTGTCCACTAAGGCTGGTTCCAGTAAGGGGACTCAATCCCCCTCATTTTCTATGTCACATCAGCATTCTCTCTCCAGCGACCTTCAGGCGATTGGGTGCTCCAGTAAAGACGACCTTTATTAAAACTAATTAAAAAGGGTGAGTGTTATTTTTATGTGTGTGTTTGTTTCGATCTTACATACGATCGAGTTAAACAAAAAAGCTTGTGATCGACATGTCCCACAGCAAGGAAGATCGATTCATGAATCGATCGAGCCATGGGTCGATCGACTTATTGGAACCAGCCTAAGTATTTGATACATCAACTATTCATGACTTGTTCGAGAAAGTCCTCCAAACTTACACGGGATTTTTGAATTTGATGAGAGTTATTTTACATACCACATTTTTCTCACATGTTAAGGGACTTATTTTCGCAATTTATTTAAAAAGAAATCAATTACTGAGATTAAAAACATTTTATTATTTTACTTATTTTTTATAATTTAAATACCTCTTAAACCGTTAATCGTTAAGCGAAAATATTTATACCGTCGAGACGAGCATTTAATTATCTTTCTATAGACGAGCATTTTAATATACTTTCGGAAAATGAAAAAAAAATCACTTTTTTTCACTTTTTTAATTTTTTTTCGTTTTTTTACATTACTGCAATTTGCATGAAAAAATCACATATGATAAAACACTAAACTGAATATCACATGTGATATTAGTGTTAAATCATATATGATATATTATATCATATGTGATTTTACACTAATATCACATGTGATATTACATATCATATATAATTTAACACTAATATCACATGTGATATTCAAGTTAGTGTTTTATCGTATATGATTTTTTAATGCAAATTTCAGTAACGTAAAAAAACGAAAAAACTTAAAAAATAAGTGAAAAATATCAATGTTTTTTTTATGTCGAAAGTATATCAAAGTGCCTATCTATAGAAAGATAATTAAATGCTCGTCGCAATGATATATATTTTTTCGCTTAACGATGAACGGTTTCAAAGATATTAGTATTTGAAAAAAAAAATGATGAAAGAGAGTTTTTTAAATTGTTGAGATTAATCTCATCAATTAGATCAAATAAAAATGAAGGGTGGAGATTGATCCCTTGTAAAGAATCTTTTGTTCTCAAAATCTTAAATCTATGAATTTTGTGAAACATTAACTATATATATACTACTATATAAAGAGTTTATGACTTTCTAAATAAAGAAGTCATAAATTTTTAAGACAAAAACATTACTATAAAAGAAAATTTAAGTAGCTTGTTACATACACATATAAATGTAACATCTAAAAAATTAATTGTCTTAAATTCTTAAACTTGTAACATCTATAAAATTAATTGTCTTTAACCATCATCTATAAAACATCACACAACTTACTCAAAAAACATAAAAAAAAATAAAATAATAATAATAATAAAAATAAAAATCTTTCGTATCCGCACCTCACCACCCTCCAGACCTCAGCTTCTACAAAAATCGCGTTTCAGTTCGGTTTTGGTTTTAGCCAAAAACCAAACCGTGCACACCTCTACATAAAGTCATTATTACAATAAACATGTAATCGAAATATATTGTATATATTGTTTATCAAAAAATTTAGTTATAGGGTACCGGCCACCGCAACGCGCGGATACCATTCTAGTCATGTCTAATATTATCATATGATATCATGAATTAATTCAACATTAATCATAATCAGATTTCAAAACTCAGCCCAAAACCAAGTATTACACGAAGTCTAAGCGTATGTGGAACGTTATGATAGCCCATATAATGGGGCGAGAAGACCACACATTACTTTTTGACGCCAATAACTTGATGAATTGGCATATTATTCAACATATTTGAATAACTGTGTCCTTCAAATTATTTGTATCTTTGGTCGTTATTCACTACAAGAAAAACCACATGCACCTATAGTGACAAAACAGCTTTCGTCACTAACAATACAAAAAATGGTCACTGAATCTATTATTGACCAAACAAGAGTCGTCACCAGTCGTCACTAAAGCTCCATCACAAATTCAGTAAGTGACCAAAATAGAAATCGTCACAGATTAGTGACGAAAAATTTCGTCACTTATGAGGTACAGTGACAACAGGTTTAAAACTATGAGTGACGAATACTTGGTCACTATTTTTCATTTTTAAGTGACGAGATAATTGTAGGATCGTATATTTTATGTTGTTTGATGATTCGGGTGGTCTAGGATTATGATTAAACAAGTATGCCATTGTTTTAGAGAGAGAGTAGAGAGGGTGATCTTTAGAGAGTGAAAGTTAAACAACAAATGAAAGGTTAGATTGAAGAAGCACCACCTTTCCCTTAGTGGGAAGGGTATTTATAGTTACAAACTAAACGCCCTCCTGTCTGGCTGTGGATCAGGCATACATTAGGTAAATACCCGTCCTTCCTCCACGGTGTTACGCTAAGCTAAACTACGCTAATAACTAATCTAGTAAACAGTAAATAACGAAATGTCTACGAGCTAACTTGTGCTAGTCTATAGTTGGGGTGACCGACACTTCACATGGAATTTCTAATTCCTAACAATCTCCCCCTAAGGGAGGTCACCCCATGATTTACATTTCGAATCCTAGCATTCTATTGTTTTTCTTCAGTCTTGAGCTCGTAGACTTCAATTCTCCAGTTTCGCATCTTTGTGCTTTAGCAGTGATTCTTCAAAGTCCGATTACTTTGTACTTTAATTGGAGGTCGTTGAACTGATCCACATCTTGATGATCTTCGAGCTTTCTTTGAGATCATCAGCCACAGTAAATCTCTGGATCACCCTTTATTGTGTTGCCATCATGTGATGTTGTGACTTTTGGACCGACATGCTCACACTTTCAGGATCATGACATCATTCCATCAGAGTAGCGGAAGCTTTACTGGTTCATGATATTTGCAGTAGCGTAGCAGAAGCATAGTATAAAAAATATCAGAGCCAAGTTATGTAAATATGCACTAGTCATGATTTCTTTAATTAAGTGTGGATGCTGTGAGCATGCGGCTTTGGATTTACTTCTCAATTCTGATCAACTGCAACCGTCCAAATGTACCTGCAAACAACAGTTAGCAATAAAACGCACGAAAGTGTCTTTGATCACTTTCGTTGAATTGAGGTACACGGCCCACGGTCCCCGTTTATCAGTACAAGTACTGCCTGTGATCATGTATAATTCCAAAGAATCTCCTTGACAGGGTTTCGCAGCTGTTCTAGCTGTTCTCAAACCGGAACGTCTCAAAGAAGACAATAAGGAGTGAGTGAACCAGCGAATTGAGATTCACTGATTGATGAAAAATTGATTTTAAAACTGTAACACCCCAACCCGACAAGGGTAGAAGTGTCACATTTTGGTGTCATATCAGAACGTACAATTAAAATCTTTACAAACGGAATCCTTAAAATTGAAGTATTAAATAAGATATACAATTTACTGACAAGGAAATACAATATCAAAATGTAATGAAATCTCAAAACAAAGCTCTTCAAGATAAGTCCAAATAATAAGTAACTAGGGTTGGTCCACTCAGATAATCCAATTCTCAGCCCATCAAAGCCCATCTTCAAATCTAAAACCTGCCGCAGGAAAAGAAATGCGGCTGAGCTTAAAAAGCCCAGTGAACAGATATAACAAAACGAAACTAAATAAAGGCTGAAATGCAAAATGAAACAAAGGAAACGGATAACAAAGTCGCAGCGGAAAGAGATTAATGAGTCAATGAGGATCCTGCAGAACATAATTTTACAGATATCCAAAACGAACAGATAACAAGGAGAATGAAGCAAAGCAAAGCATCGATGAAAAATATACAAGCACATACAAACCAGACATACGAGTACTGAAACATAAGTAAACATAGCAGACGTCGAATCCACACAACATATATATATGGCATACAATCAAATCAGGAAATCAGAAGGTATACAAGACAAACAGAAATCTAAAGGCAAGCGGAAGCAATTAATTAGTAAGCGAGCATGGCAATAACAACGGGACAGAAACCCTTAGTTGAAAACATAACCAGTATCATAACAGTGGAAGTACTAACAGCAGTCAACACATGGCAGCTACACGTAAGAAGTAGGAATACAATATAACGATATAATTAAATGAATTAGGAACATAGTAGGACAATTAAACAAGTTAACAAGCCAGCCGTCATAAGCTGAACCATTTACCCAATCAAACCGTAGCATAAACCGAAATGCAAACATGGCAGGTCAACAACAAGCAGATAAGGACACCACGGATAGTCATAGTCCACGAGATTAATCGAACGAGGTACAAAAGATAAATAGATCAACAATCGATTTCACACAAGCACGGTTACCAGACAATCAAAGGATCACATAACAGTAAGATAGCATATCATCAGATGACAACAGATAAATCTTATATCGCATACATACATATCATACAGAGTAAACAGTAGTCGTATAAACATGAATATCATAATCAATCCAATGACATATAATAACCCGGTACGTGAATGGAACGATAATCGGAATTAACGGAATGAGAGTGTGACAGATCAAAGCAATGGAATATATATATCTTGGTAGTAGAGTGAGTCATATAAGGGTACACATAATATGGTGCGTTGGGGAATGTAGAAGGTACAATATAGGTATATCAAAAGTGTAAGGGTTATCAGAAATCTACCCGAGCCCGGAAACATATCATATCATATCATATCATAAGTAGCCATTGTATTCGGAGGGGTGACCTCGGAATACCATACATAATAGGAGGGGAGACCTCAGTAACAAATGGAGTAGCTAGCTCCCAGAATTGTGAAGACGCGGATTGCACCCGACATCATTCACCATATATATCTATCAAACAGATCAAATCCCTCGAAACATATCATATCTAGGATGCATCCATACGCCCCCCAGTGGCCAAATCATATACATATAGTGAGCTCATAATCATATCATATCATAATAGGGGACGGTGTGTATCATCACTCGTACACACTGGAGTCATGCCATTGGTGCATCAATGACACGGTCATGTTACCTTCATGAATAGGAAAACATATTTGGCTCGGGTATCAAACTGAAGGGTCAAAGCATATTCATATCATAAGGGTTCATATCAAAGTTCATATCAGAGTTTCATATCGGAGTTCATATCAAAGTTTCATATCGGAGTTCATATCAAAGTTTCATATCGGAGTTTCATATCAAAGGTTCATATAAGTTTCATATCAAAGGGAGCATAGCAAGGTCATAAGGAAGCCCTAATCATGAGGCTTAGAGTAAAGCATAACAGTTCAAGCTAATATCGAAAGATGTATAAGAATCACGAGAAACCTTAAGAGATAAGGTCAGAATATCTGTACCTTAGCAACGAAATCAAAGCAAACAAGAAAGTTACACCGGGAAGCAACGTCGTATCTCCTTCAACGTATCTACATGAATTGATATCATATATTACTTATATACTCATTTTATAAGCTTCTTATGCATGTGTAAGTGTTTTACTTATTGATATCCTTTTTTTTATCTTTCATTTTCTTAAGTTCACATCTGGACCAGAATTTAGCGATTTTTATAAAATACTTATTTAGCTCAAATAAAATAACGTAAAATCCCAGGGGTTCCTATATGAGTTAAAAGACTCTCCAAAAATTGGGGGGGTTCTATTTCCAGGTCAAATAGCCTATGGAAAATCACAAGTCCAGACCTGTCCAGAATGTGATAAGAAAATACACCTTAAAAGTTTACGTTTATTGGACCTGTTTAGACACCTTGGAAAAATTCCCAAAACTCCCAGAAATTCATTTATATCTTAAATGTCACTCCTGTAAAAGGAGAGCTCCCAATTCCTTATGGTTTGAAAATGAAAGATCAAACAATCCAACTAAATTTCAGACCCGTTTTCTCAGCTTTGACACTTGATCTTGTAAAATTCAAAAATACGACTTAGACAACTCCAAATTCGACCAAACCACTTGGAAAACTTAACTAAGACGTAAAATAAACTTTTCCCACAAAAACCCAGATTATTGAACTTATAAAATTGGATTTATAACACACACAAATTAGACATATGATGCTGTCCAGTTTTAGGGTTTATTAAAACCAATATAAGCACATGTTTAACCTACCCAAACGCACCCATGACCCATGTAAGCTTCACAACCTGATTTAATATCGTCATAGCAAGTTTACCATTCCATATTTTTAGTCTTACAAAATTATATACACCCTTTAACCACCAATAACCATTTTATACGCCCCATAAATCCCATGAGATCCTTAAACCATTCGTTGTTGATTCAAATAACAAGACACGTATATGTATATTCCAAGACTCATTTAGCTCGTTATAACATCATGTATGCCGTGTATAAAGGGGTCCAAAAACATATTCTACATCAAGGTTTTTACATGACCATGTTTCATTTGACATACATATAACCAAAGTTATGATTTCTTGTGATTTAATTCTCATCATATCATGTGTCAAAAGTCTTATCATTTTATGTATATGTAAAATTCATATTTAGGTGGTCTTATGGAGGAGATACCACATGACTAAAGGTTAAGAAACAAGAGAAAATGAAACAAGATGACGATAATTTACCCTAGTTTTGCATACGTGAAAAGGAGATAAGGGCCACGACCACCAAGGCCACGACAGCCTTCTCCCTTGGTTTAGAAACCCACGACAGCTTGAGAACTCACCACGATCAGAAGCCAAACCCTCGACCAGGAGCAGCAACCCACGACAAAACAGCACCAAGCTTCTTGTTGGCTTGCAAAACCCACGACAGAAAAATGGAACCCATATCTAAGGCTCTCTTGACCCACGACCTTGCTTCCTTTGCCCTAGAACACCACGACCAGATCACCACAACGACCAGGGTTTCCTTGAACACCCTTATTGCTTTAGAATTTCGGATGGGATGGGAAACAATCTTTGTTGCCGTCACTTTAGATGTATTAGGGTTTTCTTTACTATTATTTTGAATTTGTGTATAGGAGATAATAAAAAAATAAAAGTACTGATAGGAGCGTGATTTTAGGAATGAAACAAGTGATTTGGACGAAATTTATGAGGGGGGGGGGGCGTATAATTTGGAAGACAAAAATCAAATCTTTATTTAGTTTCCCTTTTAACTTGTCACATTTAGTTTAATTGTTTAATCTATGCATTTATCTAGTCTTATGTAACTTTTTCAATGTGTTATATTTATTTAGTGGCATAATGTAAGTTTTATTTCCAATGTCGTGTAAATATTAAATCTCCAACGTAATTAACAAGCTCGCTTTACTTTACGGATGTTTTGATTGAGGGGTATTATAGTCTTTTAACGCGTTAACGATTTTAGGGTTTTACAAAAACAATCGCATATTGCTTAGAAGAAAGAGTTTTGCAATACAATGAAGGTTTTATAAGAAAGATCAATTTTCAACCAGAAATACTTTTTGTATTAGAAAATGAGTACACATTCGATGTGCTAGAGAAAAGAAGAGATTTGCACATCGAACGGTTTTTCCAAAAGTATTTTTTTCAGAGATAGTTTTTGTGTTTGAAAACATGAATACACATTCGACGTGCTAGAGAAAAGAAGATTTGCACATCGAAGGGTTTTTCCAAAAG
This sequence comes from Chrysanthemum seticuspe, assembly GCA_019973895.1. Taxonomy (NCBI): domain Eukaryota; kingdom Viridiplantae; phylum Streptophyta; class Magnoliopsida; order Asterales; family Asteraceae; genus Chrysanthemum; species Chrysanthemum seticuspe. The sequence continues at coordinate 304,145,203 of BPTQ01000007.1, read as the reverse complement.
TATTCGTTAATTCATTTCCTGGACCAAGGTTGATTCAAGTATGAATCGCCCCATTGTTTCTATCCAGTTTTCACAAGCTTGATCTTTTGGAAAGATCTCACATGTCACCCACCAAGAGCTTGTTTGATGTTGGCTCTAGAAGGATTTCCATCTTCATCGTGAATACTTTTACATATCACTCGGATGTTCTGCAATACCACAAGGAGAATGCGTAGGACTCTCAATATATACTTACTTTCCACATTGTGTGAAACAGCAAGTCTTCATTATTTTTGTGTCCTAATGAGATATTGTGGATGATCTCTTGGCTCTAGACTCAGTTGTGCACATTTGGTTCCTATGCCGGAGACTAGGGAGAGGGTCTCCTTCTTCAATATCAACAATCTCTAAGAGAAAATCGATAGATAATGTAGGTTCCCCGTGAGAATGAAACAAGCCCTTTTAAGAGGAACTTGAGTAGCTTGGGAAGTTTAGTGCAGTGCGTCACTGGGTCCATGACGTCTTGTCTTCAATACCAGTGTTACCTTAGTAACCACTAGTAGCATATGTACTGAACCCGGTTTCTGCCCTAAGGTTGAATTGTTGGAGGGCTATTTCTTTTCACCCTTTTCACATTCATTTCTTTTTCATTCTTCAACCCATTCAGTGCTTACCGAGACTTCATTACTAGAACCTTGTTAGGTTTATTCCAGTTCTAGCTCTGTCTCAGTCGACACTCTTCCCATATTCTCATTTTTCTCCTTTTTTCATCATACCTAATGTCACACCCCCAAAATACCTGTTTTGCAGCGGAATGGAATTCCTGGGGGATGACTGCCATAGCATCACAGTTACAGTTATATTGAACGACCTAAAGTATCATTTGAAAAGCACATCGTTTGATATAATAAAACATTCAGAGTTTACAAAAGATAGGTCCCAAAAGGTAGTCAACATTTGCGGAAATAAGTTTGTTACAAACCAAACGATGTTTTTAAAGTGCATAAATTCCATGTGAGATGCGTCGTCACCGCGACTCTATGATAAGTTCACATGCATGCCATGAAGTATATGCCTTAGATACCTGAAAATACATTGCTAAAAGTGTCAACACAAAGGTTGAGTGAGTTCATAGAGTTTATGTAAATGTTTTATACGACCACCACAAGTATAAGTCATGTATGACAAATATGTCACATAAAAATGTTACAATTGCTATAAGCACATGACACCGAAACTAGACTGATCATGATGTTCGTCCCAACAGAGTGTTTTGCCAAACAACTCAAATTATGATATTAAATGAAATGCATCCATTTGACCAGTTGGAATCCACCGACCCGGATGGAGGATTCACCCTCAATAGATCTATTCACTCACCTCGCTTCTTCCGGAATTAACGGTTCATGATTATGAAATGGGGACATTCAATTGGCAATGAAATAACTTAAGCAATGTGTTGGAATCACTCCTAAACAGTATTTCAAGTATTTATATTTCATATGTAATAGGTAGCTTTATTATGGCCTTTATACTTGTTTAAGGTCAAGCTTATGTAGAAGGCCCATAAGCTGAGGCCCAAGCCTAATAAGGAATAGGGAAGGAGAGGGAGTGTTGCCCTAGCTCCTTGCCTATATAAACTCTTGTAAACCCTCATTTGAGGGTTGGTTGTTCAAGTTTTCTTTTCTTTCACATACACTACGCCTAACCGTCCCTTAGTTTATATGTGTGTGTGCTTGATACTTGTTCATCCGCCTTATCTATTTCTCTATAAGCTTGTGTTGTAAAACTTGTGACCTAACAGTGGTATCAATCGCCAAATAGTTGGGTGTACTCGTTTGTTTTTGAAGTTTTGGTGTTGGATCTTACGCGTAGAGATAACGCATTCTTTGGTTATCTTAAAAACTCGTTTTTTACACTTTTTAATCCAAGATTCTTGTACTTTCAATGTTTTGAGGTGTTAAAATACTTGTTTTTGGCAAAAAGTTTCAAACTTTACGCGTGGATTTACGTTTTTAAGCTTGTTTTTGTTCGTGGGTGTCGTTCTATGCGTAACCCGTTTAGCTGTTTTGGTACATCAAAATTCACACTCTTGTGTTCTTTTGATACTATTGAAGCTATTCCATAACAAAAAACTGGTTTAGAAACACATTTGGGCAGAATCAAAATTACGAGTAATCCTACGCGTATCAAAACCCTAAAATTACGCGTAAGATTGTTCCTTGGTTTGATCTTCAATTTTCTGGTTTACTCCGTGTTTTCTTACTTGGATAAGTCTGAAAATACGTCGACTTTGGATATCTTTTGCACTGTGAAGTGTAAAAGATCATTTGGGCACAAAACCCTAAAATTACGCATAAGCATAAGCTTACGCGTAGAATTCCTACGCATAAGATTCACTTTACGCGTAAACTACGGTCTACGCATAAGGTAATCCTACGCCTAAGTTTCTACGCCTAACTTTTGTCTACGCTTAACTTTAGTGTTTTCCCTACTTACGCGTAAGCTAAAACCTACGCGTAACTCCTCATTGTTACGCGTAACTTTTGGTGTTTTTACGCATAAGTGCTACTTAGTTCTTGTCTTTTCTACGCCTAAGGATACTTCATCAACAAAGGTGCATTCGACTACAAAGATCCATCTTTACCACACAAGTTTATCATCATGTCTCAACCACCATACTCTAACTATTTCCCTCACACTTATAATCATCAACAACAACAACAATTAACTCCACAACATCAACAATGGAATCAACAACAAGCTATTTATCAACAACAATTTAATCAGCAACATACTCCACAACTTGGTGCAATCCCACAACCACAAATGGTTCAACCACCACCAAGTCTTCAAACTCTACCCTACACAAACGATTTCAATCAACATCCATCACGAAGCACTATGAAGGAACCCACTTGGTTTGCTAAGATGTGTGAAGCTTTAAGCAGCCAACAATCAATTCATGAAGCTGGATCACTTGATAGACCTCCAATGCTCACTCCAGGAAACTACGATCAATGGGTGATAAGGTTCTTTAGGTTTTGTGATCTAAAGAAGCCACATGGAAAGTTCTTAAAGAAGGTTATCTTGGAAGGTCCATTTGAAATGCCTACTGTCATTGTACCCGGAGATCCAACTGCTGTTCCACCAAGAGATGAACAAACCAACATTGCTACTGTTGCAGACTTAAATCCTACAGAACTTCTACACTATGAAGCTGATGAACTTGCAATGGAATACATCCTCTTAGGATTACCAAACCCAATTCTTCGTAGTGTTGATGCTCAAAAGACTGCACAAAAAATGTGGGATCTTATTCGTCTTCTTATGGAAGGATCTGTACTCAATCAGAAGGATTTGGAATCCAAAATTTACTTGGCTTATGAACACTTCATGATTGAACCTGGAGAGACACTAGAGTCCTATCATCATCGATTTTCAGATATCATCAATGATTTGGATAAACACAACATCATCATGCCAAGAATTGCAGTTAATACTAAGTTCCTGAGTAGTCTTGGTCCAGAATGGGAGAAGTATGTCATTTTTCTCCGTCAAGCGAAGAATATGCATCATTCTACTTATGGATTGTTGTACGATTACTTGAAGCCTCATGAAAAGGAAGTTGATCGAGAAAGGATTCTCCGTGCTCAAATTGCTAAACAGTCACAACCGGAGAATCAACAACTTGCCTTGTATGCTCAACAGAATTATCCCTCTCAACCAGCAACTCAACCAACTGCTTCCAACACACCTTCATAGCAACAACCTCAACCTCAACAAAATCAATTGGTTCCATACAGCAACAATGCTCAAGCATATGTCAGTGAAGCTACTGAGGAAATCGATCCGTTCGAAGCATTGCAACAAGGATTTGTGATGATTGCTAATGCTTTTGGCCGTTACACCAACAAATCCAACAATCGTATTCGTTCCTCATCTAACACACGGACTCAAGCTGTTGTGAACAATGGACGTGTTGAAGTTCAGAATCGTGATTATGGTCGTCAGATGGGCGGTGGTCAAGGGTTTAATGCTGTGGGTAGGAATAACAACAGAGCTCAAGTGGTGGAACAGGGAAATGCTCAGAATCGGTTAAATGGTCTTAGATGCTACAACTGCAATGAGAAGGGACACCTGGATAATGCATGCCCAAAGCCAAGGACTAGGGGCAGTGCTTATTTCAAAGAGGCCTTACTTTTGGCTCTCAAGGATGAAGCTGGGAGCTTTATGGCAGATGCAGACTCAGATGATGATATGGAGGACTTGCAGGCTAATGCAGCTGTTATGTTGATGGCTAATATGCATGAGCTGCACATGAGTGATACAGGCCCAGTGTATGACACTGATGTCTTGTCTCAGGTACCCGAACAAACCATCATCATATCTGAACTAATATCTCCGCCAATATCTGAATCCGGCACGGATCAGACTGTTCAAATTGAGTCTTCTACATCTTCTTCTGATGATTTTCAAGTTAACCCTGTAGTTACATTTGAAGATCAAGATGACATTATGGTTTCCTTTGATAATCAAATTGACTCCGTGGTCGTACTTGAGGATCTAAAGAATGATCATGTTGAGACTCACGTTGAACAAGATGATCTATTGCCTCATCCGGATTTTGCTCGGTTAATTCAAGATCATAAAATCAAAATGGAGGAATGCTATGCATTAAATCAATCCTTAAAAAGTAAAAATGCACTGTTAACCAAGGATTTTGAATGTTTACAAATGCAACTCAACTTTTTCAAAACTCAAGAAAACCGTGAAAAAGGTTTTGAAGCCGCTTTTGCAAAATCTCATCAAAACGAAAAATATTTAGAGCGACAGATGCGTGATCTAGCCACCTCGAAGAATGCTTTGTTGTCCGAATTAGAACAACTGAAATATGAACATAAAAAGCAACTTAACGCTCTCACCTTGGAAAATCAAAAAGCTAAGGCTGAGTTGTTAAATTGTCAAAAACAGTTCTCCGCATACAAAAAGCATTCAACGAATCGGGTAGATGATCTTCTTGCAGAAATTCTCGGTTTGCAAAACAAACTTAAAGAGTTTACAACTGTTGTTTACAAACATGGTGAATCAGTAACAGCTATTGAAAAGTTTACCTTAAAACCCAATCCAAATGGATATGGAAAAAATCTAGCTGATTACAAACCTAAGCTTTCAATAAAAACATTCAAACCAACTCCTGAAGTTTCCAGTGCAGAATACAAAATTGATAATACTGTCATGAGTGTTGTTGAATATCATCGTCAAGAGGAATTAGATGCAGAAGACGAGAGTCGATCAAAATTAAAAAATGTTGTTTACAACAAACCTTTTAATTATAAAAACGCGGTCTCTTTCGTCACACCAACGGATTCTTCTAACACACCAAGGGTTATCATCAAAACACCTGAGTCTTCTATTGTTAATCCCAAAACAGTCTTTGCACAAACTTATGGTCCTTTACCTTCCATTAGTGAAGTAAACTCACAACCTGAAAATCGAAAAATTCTTCGATATTTTGACATTTTCATGGCTGACCTCAAAATTTTACAACATGAGATAGAATATCGATCTGAAATCAAAGTTGAACATTTTCAATCGCCTCTGGCGCGAGAACAACGAGACATTTTTCAGAAAAATCTTTTACCTAATGTTAAAAACTTGAAAAGTTGTGCAATTGCCTGGGAAAAGGATTTTCATAAGGAACTTGGGGTAATGAAAAACGTTTTCGAGAAAACAGAAACATCTATTACTAACACAAAACGCAAAAAGAAACTGTTGAGAAAAGATGTTGATCGACTCTTGGAAGATGTTATCTGTGCTGATATCCATAATGTTGTGCTATTCTATTCATTGCCATATGCATCTGATCATATCTCTGCTGATATTGTTGAAACTGTTGTAACTGTTGAGAACACCGATAATGTACTTCAGATCGAGTCTTTAAAAGCTGAAAATAAACGATTACACACGGAAATTTACAATGCAAAACGTCGTCTTCAATGGTGTGAAAAAGATATTCACAACCATCAACTTAGTTTTCAAAAGAAAATCGCTCAGCCGAGTGAAAAATCTTCTGTTCCTAAAATTGAGCAACTGGATGATCAAAACGTGTCTTTGAAAAGTCAAATCTCAAAATATGAACAAGAAATTTTAAACGTTAAACAGGAATATGGTGTCATATTTGATTTACTCAAAAAGACTCGACTTGAAGCATCAAACGAACTTGATCACTATCTTGCTCACACTAGAGAAGTCATGAATTTTGCGGGTAATATTCGTTCTGAAAATCAAGATCTGATTCACACCATCTCTAAGTTACGGGAAATGTTAGGAAAGTATGAACAACTTCCGCCTACTGTGATTAAGAGATTAGCACCAGTCACACTTAGTAATCGTGAACCAAGAATTCCCACTGCCAAATCACAAGTTGCTAATGTGTTTCCCTCTACTGAAACAGGAATAGTTGCATCTTTTCCAAACGTCCGCACTTCACTGCCTAGGAGCACTCAAACGAAGAATAGGAAGTTGCGACCTAAGAAAAGATCAATAAGGAATGCTAAAGTAGAAGAACACCCTAGGACTCTGAATAAAACTCATGTTACTTCCACTATAGATGTTGCGTCTGGCAAATGTAATAGAAATAGTGATGTAACGAATGCTAAACCGTTAAGTACCTTTGATATTCAGTCTGATGCACCTTGTGATATTTGTCGAAAGAGTATGAATTCTGATTGTCATGACAAATGTGTTGCTAAAGCTATAATCTCTAGATTACGGAATCCTAAGAATCGGAATACCTCTAGGCCCACTAATCATTCTAAGTCTGTGCTTGGTAAACCACCTTCTTTAGATTCTAAGGCAACCATTGCTATCACAGTAGCTACCGCTTCACCTCCTAAGAATGTAGTACCACCTAGTGCTTTCACTAAGACTAAAGCGAAGAGTAGTTATAGATGGCAGAAATGGATATATAACACACTAGGATTTAAGTGGATGCCTAAAATTCTCAATGTGTGTATGTCTAAAATATCTGCTTCGGAACCCTCTAACATTTCGGGTTCCACATCTACTTCTATTCCATCTGTGTCGTCTGTGTGTAATGCAGGTGATACAGATCATTCTCTGGATTGTTGATAGCGGATTGTTGATACAGGCAACCTTAAACTGTTATCAAACTTTATTGCAAAGTTCATTGGCACTGTCAGATTCGGGAACGATCACTTCGCAGCCATCATGGGCTACGGAGATTATGTTAATGGGAACATTGAAATCAGCAGGGTTTACTATGTGGAAGGCCTCGGTCACAATCTGTTTTCAGTAGGTCAATTTTGTGATGGAGATTTGGAGGTTGCTTTCAGGGAGAAAACTTGTTTCATTCGTGATCTACAAGGAAACGATCTTATGTCTGGCTCGCGTAATTCTAGTCTCTACACTATCTCTATGCAAGACATGGTTGCTTCCTCTCCCATTTGCTTACTTTCAAAGGCAACATCTACAAAATCCTGGCTATGGCACCGTCGTCTCTCACATCTAAACTTTCAAACCATCACCAACCTTGCTCGACACAAACTTGTTGAAGGACTCCCACGATTTCGGTACTCAAAAGATCACCTTTGCTCAGCCTGTGAACAAGGGAAAAGCACTCGTGCTCATTTTCCTTCAAAGGTGGAACACAGCTCTCAGCATGTGCTTCATCTTCTTCACATGGATTTGTGTGGCCCGATGCGCGTGCAAACGATCAATGGCAAACGCTACATCTTAGTAATTGTTGATGACTACTCACGATGGACTTGGGTCTACTTTCTTCGTAGCAAAGACCAAGCTCCACAAATGATCATCACCTTTCTCACAAAGATACAGGTTCAGCTCCGCAACACCGTCAGGATCATTCGGACAGACAAAGGAACTGAATTTTTTAACAAAACCCTTCGTGAATTTTATGAGAAAGTGGGAATTCAGCATCAAACATCTATTGCACGGACACCTGAACAAAACGGAGTTGTTGAAAGACGAAACCGAACGTTAGTGGAAGCTGCAAGAACAATGTTAATCAATGCTAAACTTCCAGATTACTTATGGGCAGAAGCTGTATCTACTGCATGCTATACTCAAAACCGTTCTATGATCACAAAACGCCACAACAAAACACCTTTCGAGCTTGTCCACAACTATAAACCGAACCTCAAACACTTTCATGTATTTGGATCCCTTTGCTATCCGAATAATGATCGTGATGATTTTGGAAAGCTCAAAACCAAAGCTGATATTGGAGTCTTTATTGGATACTGTGACAATTCTAAAGGTTTCCGAATCTGGAATCGTCGAACTAAGGAGGTAATGGAAACGATTCATGCTCATTTCGATGAACTCACGGAAATGGCTTCTGAGTATAACAGCTTAGAACCCGGTCACAACCGTTTAAACTTCCCTCAACCCCCATCATCAGCTGAAGAAAGCCCTCAGCTAACTCGTCAACAAATGGAAAGGTTATTTGCTCCTCTGTTCTGTGACGATATTGATGAACGTGCTCCTGGTGTATCCGCTGTTTCCGCTGCACAATCTGATAATATTCCTATATCTGATACACCTGCTACAACAACTACTGTTGAAGATGCACCTACACCAATTGACTCCAACACAACAGTTGAACATACCGCCTCCAACAATGATGAACCAGATGATGATATTCTGAATGAAGTACCCCCACCTACAGATTTTGATCCAAATGCGTTCTTCAACCCGTTTGCCAATGAGACTGCTGCACCAGATGTCGCGGAATCTTCCACAAACCATTTGAATCCTCAGAATCTGCACAATGTATACCAACATCAACCCTCCACACATAGATGGACTAAAGACCATCCTCTGGCTAATATTATTGGCAACCCGAATCAACCAGTCGTTACGAGACAACGTCTTCACTCAGATGGTGAACACTGCATTTATGCACTCACTGTCTGCCAATCTGAACCTAAAAACATTAAAGACGCAATGACAAAAGACAACTGGATTGAATCCATGCAAGAAGAACTCAACCAATTCAAACGTCTTGAAGTATGGGAACTGGTTGAAAGACCAACAGGAGTCTAGGTCATTGGTTTAAAATGGATTTGGAAAAACAAATTGGATGCTGAAGGGAATGTCATCCGAAACAAGTCACGGCTAGTTGCTAAGGGTTATCGTCAGGAAGAAGGAATAGACTTTGAAGAATCTTTTGCTCCGGTGGCTCGTCTTGAGGCTGTTCGGATATTTCTCGCGTTCGCGGCTCATATGAACATGACGGTCTATCAGATGGATGTCAAAACGGCGTTTCTCAATGGGCAACTTAAAGAAACGGTCTATGTCAGCCAACCAGATGGATTCGTTGATCCTGAGTTCCCGAACCATGTCTACAAACTGAACAAAGCTCTTTATGGTCTCAAACAAGCCTCTCGGGCATGGTACGATAAGCTATCATCCTTCCTCATTGCCAACAATTTCACCAAAGGCTCGGTTGACCCAACTCTTTTTATACAATATCACGGGGCACACATCTTAATTGTTCAAATTTACGTGGATGACATCATTTTTGGGTCAACACATAAAAAGTTTTCAATCGCTTTTGCAAAACTAATGAAGAAAAATTTTGAAATGTCCATGATGGGTGAACTTACATTCTTTCTAGGATTGCAAGTTCATCAATCACCCCGTGGTATTTTCTTGAGTCAGTCCAAATATGCCCTTGAATTGTTAAACAAATTTGGAATGAATAACTGTGATACCTATGCCACACCAATGGCTCATTCCAAGAAATTAGATGCTGATTTACATGGGAAATTGGTTGACCCTACCAAATACCGAAGTATCATTGGGTCCCTCATGTATCTAACAGCTAGCAGACCTGATATAGTCTTTGCCGTTTATCTATGCTCCCGTTATCAGTCGCGACCAACTGAAACCCACCTCTCTGAGGCTAAAAGAATCCTCCGATACATCAAGGGAACCATTAACTTGGGGATCTGGTATCCGAAGGATTCTGGTTTTGAACTAATCGCTTTTTCAGACGCTGACCACGCAGGATGCTTAGACTCAAGGAAAAGTACTTCAGGAGCTCTACAATTTCTCGGTGATAAACTGGTGTCTTGGCAATCAAAGAAACAGGATTGTATATCGCTGTCATCAACCGAAGCAGAATATGTAGCCATGTCCGCGTGTTGTGCTCAAGTCATTTGGATGAGAACACAACTCAAAGACTATGGTTACGTATTTGACAGAATCCCGATGTACTGCGACAATCGGAGTGCCATTGCAATCTCGTGCAACTCAGTTCAGCACTCGAAATCAAAGCACATCGATCTACGCTATCATTTCATCAAGGACCACGTGGAACAGGGTACCGTTGAATTATACTTTGTGGGTACTGAATAAAAATTGGCAGATCTGCTCACCGAAGCCTTGCCTCTCGCTAGGTTTAATGAGTTGGTCCACCGAATTGGTATGAGGTGTTTGACTCAAGAGGAATTGGATGACCTCTTAAAATAGTCTTAAAAACCTGTCAAACACCAAAACATCTTTTGTAAATAAATTTTTCAAAAACAAAATACAAAAATATAAAATCCGATAAAACAACAAAAATATTCTCCTAATCTATCTCTCTTTCAACATGGCAAGTACATTTCTTCCGTCAACACTTTAATCTTTCAAAATTCAGTATTTTTCCGATCAAGTGTTGAGGGGGAGAAAATAATCTATTAACTGTTTCACAACATCTGTGTACTTGCATGTTATCACATCTCGGTTGATCATTTTACAAATGGTGGTACACTTTCTGGTTCAAAGACACTCCTCGGACTTAAATTAATAACCTTTCATTATTTTCTCAAGTCGAGGGGGAGTGTCGTCATGTTTCTTTCTTAAAATCTTCGTTTAGTAACCAAAAATGGAAGTTAAATGGCTTGGTTTGAAAAAGGAAAAGGTGGAGGGACTTAAATTGCCAAAAACTTAAAGTTACTTTTAATAAAAAACACCTCCACCTAACATAATCCTCACATTTATTACTCATAACCATACAAATCCTACGCTCAAAAATCATTCTTCAAATCCGGTTATTTGATCATCACTTTGTAAGTTGTTTCTTGTGTAAAACATGTTTCTAAGCAAAGGTTTTTAATTTCATTCAAATCCTACGGCTAAAACGTCTTTTACGCATGATTATGTGTTCTACGCATAAGCGTATGAACACACAATCATTGTGTGTATGTTTGGGGTAAAATGGATTGTCTCACAACGTTTCTTACACATCAAGGATAACATTTTAACCATCAAAATCCACCCAGAAACTAAAATTGATGAATTTTGAAAACTAGGATTTATAAGTCGAATTGGGTATTTTTGAATGTGATGTGTTTTGTTTAAAAAGATAGTTGGGTTATGCTCTTGCGTTGCTAAATTGATAATTTCCAAAGTCTATAGCCACCCAGAAACACGAATTGGTCATCAATTCGAAACTAGGGTTTAAAGCTCATAAACTTTGGGTATTTTTGATTCACTGCATAATAAGTGTTAAAACTTGGTCTACATGCTCTCACAACTTCTATGTTATACCAGAAAAACTTTGGTGCATAATCCATGGCTAGATTTGATACGCGTAGAATTAGGGTTTAGTCTACGCGTATGCCTTTCTACGCGTAACTGATTTATGCATGATTCATGCCATGTATTGTTATTGAAATGTATATGTGTGCTAATATTGATGATTTGATAAATTTATTTCAGGATTGCTACACTTAGAATTCAGAATCAAGGTCATTTGATTATCTACGCATAAGGATTACCCTACGCGTAGTTATGTTACGCGTAAGAAAATCCTACGCATAACAGCTACGCGTAAGGTTCTATAATGGACTACGCGTATCCTGTGAAGGATATGCGTAAACAGTAACCTCTACGCATAAGGTCAACTCTTACGAGTAACCTTACGCGTAAGGTTAATATATGCCTACGCATAAGCTCTACGCATAAGGCCTCTTTTTCTTACGCGTAACATTTCTTACGCGTAAGTTAGGATTCTACGCGTAAGTTTACGCCTAAGCATATATCATTCCTGTCTACGCGTATCTTTGCCAAAATTAAGCTTAACCCTGGATTGACCTTCATGATGAATTGTTACTTGTACAAACTTGTAAATAAACTAATCATATCATCACGAATCCAAAAAAGTCACTAATAAACTTAAATCGTTTGATATGTTGTGAACAATTAGTGATAAAATAAACTTTAAAACTTAAAGTTAACTAACTCACGAAACATTTCACGATATCATTGAACTATTGAACATACAAGTGACTTAGGACTCGTAACAATCATTATCACTATACATTCAATAACTAGACAATAAGACCTTCTGTTGACTAACATTATGTCTTTCGATATGTTGGTTCTTTTGGCTAATGTTATTTCAGATCACGTCATGGCTGAACAAATGAATGTGGATGCACCTGAAGTTCTCTCCATTGCTGATATCTATCCTCATGGCTATCCAATGAAGATAGGAAAGAATAACCTCCGTGTTGACTTTGACACCCTCACTTGCTCTGAATCTTCATGTCTTATTGCTATTGATATTCTGAGGACTCATCCATATCAGAACATGCTTACTCACTCTGCAACCATTCCTGAGATCTACATCCAACAGTTCTGGAACACTATGGAAAGGGTCAAAGGACAAACTGCTGTGACAGTGACTCTGAATCACAAACAAGTCACCATTACACCTGCAGACTTGAGGGCTGTTCTCCTAATTCCTGATGTCGATCCGACCAAACTATATGCCTCACCTGCTGGAGAGCTCACTCTCCAATTCTTAATCGATATCGGATATGACGAGGCTACAGGAGTAATCAACAAGCACTCTCACGTAGAGCTTAAGAGTATTCCTCAACCCTGGAGAACTCTCTACATGATCATCACCAAGTCTGTTTCTGGTCGTGATAGCGGCTATGAGCACCCTAAGCTCATGGAACTGCAAATATTCTGGGCATTGGTCAACAAGAAACACATCGCTATCGAAGCTCTGATTTGGGATGACATGATGTCATTTCTCAACAAACTTGGCTCAAAGATTCCCTACATCAGATATACTAAATTGTTGATCCAGAGAGCACTTGGACTTCATCCTGACATTCCCAAGAGGCTCAATGACCCCGACAATCACGACATGTTGACGGAACCCATTCTCACTGTTAGAATAAAGGAAACGTCTACAAAGAAACAAGGTGCTGTGCTGCCAGATTTCCTTCTAACTGAAGATGTCAGAAAGCTAGAATCGTACCAAAGGTATCTGGAAGCTGTCAGACAAGGCAAAGTTGGTCACCTCGACGAAAAATCTTCTGGAACACCTGTAAGGAGAACAAGAAAAGGAAGTTCTGGAAGTGTAACAAGTACAGAGAGTCAAAGGAATGTTCCAAAGAAGAAACCTATTCCAAAGAGGAAACCCACCCCTAAGAAGAAAGTTCCTTCTCTGGAAGCCACTCCGATCCTTTCACTTGAACCGCAAAGACAGCTCAGGGACGAGGACTCTGAGGCTACTGACACAGATGAAGAGATCTCATACTCTGAAACTGCAAAGGATGAAAATCCCTCAGTACCAAAACCTCCAAGTCCTCAAACTATTAAAGGGAAGACTCCTGCACTTGTGCCTCAGGATGAAAGCTCTGAAGATGAAGAAGAGCAATTGGATCAAGCATACAGGAAGAAGTTTCACAAAGTCAGACACCTTCAAAAGGCCGAAGAATTTGCTAAAGATCAAATGGGTGGCCCCGGAGGTTCAAGTGGTGCTGCCCACTCTAAACCATCTCCTGATGCGGTTAATCAACCCGATAAGGGAGCTAGTGCCACCACTCTTCTGCAACTACAACAGCCTGTGGAGGACACCATTGTGTATGATTTTGAGAAACAGGTAACTGAGAAAGAAAAGTCTAGAGATGACGAGGATGACTATACAAAGTTTCTTCTAGACAGTCCAACTCACTCAAAGGAGAAAACCTCTGAAACTCCTAAGGACATGAAGTCTCCTCATGTCTCCTCATCATCAGACTCCTCATCTCATTCATCACCACCACCATCACCGAAGTCAACCAGATCATCATCCAAATCAGTGAAGAAACCTCCTAAATCTTGGATTTCTCAAACTCATCATAAGATTGTGAAAGCTGTCAAACAAGTTAGAAAGAAGGACATGCTCCACATAAAACTTAATTGGTATGCTGAACAAATGCAGTACTTACATGATGAGAATGACAAGATGCGGAAAGATAGGAAAGCTATTCAGGAATTCATGAAAAGTCATCGTCAGGAGGAACTGAATGAAATGATTGAAGGTTACACTCAAAAGTACCTTCAGGATATCGTTCCTAAAGTCCAAAAGGAACTGGAGAAGTCAGCAAGAGATCAAACCCACAAGTTTCTTCTCGACACTGTCCCCGGTGTGACTAGAGAAGTATTCTCCAGACAACTCACCCCTAACATCATCGCATTGGTTAAACATACAATGGCCAAAGAAGCTGATCTCTCTGAATCTGAGTTAATCGCTAAACTAGTGATGCAAATGTCAAAGCGATCTGGAACGTTTACTTCAGATGAAGCTAAATTTTTCGAAGGTCTACTTGCTTTTCAACTCAGTTCATCATGCAAGGAGTCAGCCGATCAACCCAAACGGCCAAGAGATGACGATGATAAGGATAAGGACTCTGCACCTAAACGTCAGAAGCAGTCTGGTCAATCTACATCTATGCCACCTCCTCTACCACGGACTTCTTCTCAACATAAGACTCCTCCACCTCGGTCTTCTACTGATAAACCTCGGGACGATTCCGAGTTACCACCCCTGACTCATACAACTGGTGACTACTTTGAGTATACGGGTGGTGACGATGAAGAGGTCCTTGAGCCCCAACAACAACCCACCTCACCCAAACAAGTGCAGAAACCAGTATCATCATCAAGGCCTTCTAAAAGGAAGAAGAAGACGACTCAGCCTGGAATTGTATCACGGCTAGATGACGATAAAACCGAAGAGTTCGAATGGTTCTCCACACTTGTCAATCAAACTCCCTACCCTGATGCAGGCCAAGAATTAGTAGATGGTTCAACATTGGAGCATGCAAAACTGTTGCAAGAAAAGTTCCATGTGAAGAAAATGACGAAATCTGAATTGAAGCGAATCAAAAATGAAGCTTTTCAACTATGGAAAGACAGCTCTGAAAGCGCCCTCGAGGTCGAATATCATCTTGAGAACATCGCTCGAGCTATGTCTAACAACATGGATTGGCTCAATCCGGAAGCAAACATTGACTTCACACAAAGGGACAACCCTCCATACTACACCGACTGGACCAAACCTCTACCGACCATTGGCCAAGCAGACGAACCAAGGATTCCCTTCCGATATTTCTTCAACAAAGACCTGGAATTTCTTCTCCATGGTGGCGATGGTTCAAGAAAATACACTACATCATTGACTCTTCCATTCCCAGCGGCCATTTACTCTAACTGCATAGCTATCGAGGAACGTGCAACTCACTTGTTTTATGAGAACGTGCAAGCATACGACCAAGATGCATTGTATGGGATTCATCATTGGCCTGAACGCCGAAGAATCTACTACAGAAGCTGCCTGGTTCAGAAGTCTCAACATGAAGTGTATAGCTCCAAGGACATCGTGGCCATCAAACACATTGATCTCAAGTCTAAGTGGAACTACACATTCTTGAAGAATATCATAGTCAAACGACAAGATGAACAGGACTATGGATTCTCCGAGGCTGACTTTGAGAACTTGTCCCTCAACGACATCGAAGACATGTACCTTGCCAAAGTACAGGGTCGTATGAGACAATTCTCAACTGAAGTTCAACGTGAATTTATCAAGTCAGTTCTCATCTTCATTAGACGCATCGTGATCAAAGAACGTGTCGAAGATATCCAGATGGCTGTTGAATCATATCAGAAACGTGTAAACTTCACTCCACCACAGCTTGATCTTCCCGACATCAACCAGCTTAAACAACTCACGCTCATCAGCAAACCTTTCGGCGTTGTTTACCGCAGTGAACTTCGAAGAAACTGCTTAATGGCGTGTAGTGAGCTCTACAAATTCGGGGATCATACCTTGAAGATGGTTAGGGATGGATTGGCGTACAGATTGAAGGATATACGCCTGAAATTTGGGAATCCTAAACGCTGGAATTCTCAGGACAGGAGGGATGTGAAACGCATCATCATCATGATTGATGAACGGTTGTTCAGAAGGGATCAGTTCAGACGATTGGAAAGCTATGTTGGTGGTCGACCCAGGAATAACATCACCGGCTTTCAACGCCCTGTGCGCACTCCTGGGAACATCACTGCACTTCCTGGTACCCCTTGAATTGTTTCCTTCATATGATTTTGGATGTATGATTTTTGGATGGCTTGTGCACACATAACAGTGTACAACCCGCAATTGTCAAGAAAGGACCCTGTGGTACGCCTCAGTGCCACAATCCTTATAAAAGGAGCGAAAGCTTCTTATTTTTGAGTAAAACCTATCAAATATTTCATTTTTCAAGGTTTTGCTCAAAAAGACAAGTACTTCCCCATATGATTTTAAAACCTCAACCGTTTATATCACTAGTTGAGGGGGAGTATTTGAACTAAAAACTTTGTTCACATATTGTTCACAGTGGTCACTCTTCCCGCAAAACTCAAAATGGTCATATTTATTATCAAACGTTTCAAAAATAACATCTTATATGCCATTTTTGAGGGGGAGAAAATTATGTGATAAGAAATATGTTGTACAAAATGCAAATGAATCTGTGTACCTCAGACTTAACCAACGAATTGACGGTACTAAACTGTTAGTAACTCGAAAAGACTTGTCCTGGACGGGTAATAATTTCAAGCTAGTTCGCTAGTGATGTAAACGTGTCTCGCAAAGGACTTGTCCAAGTAGAAAGTACCATTCGAGAAACTCTTGATAGACATGAACTCTGACGGGTATGACAACCTTCCAAGGTTTGTCTACACCTTCAAGGTAGTTATTAGAGCTAGTTGTCACCTAAAAGCTGACAATGTATCTCTTTAACTATTCAACGT
Source organism: Chrysanthemum seticuspe (assembly GCA_019973895.1). Lineage (NCBI taxonomy): Eukaryota > Viridiplantae > Streptophyta > Magnoliopsida > Asterales > Asteraceae > Chrysanthemum > Chrysanthemum seticuspe. The sequence continues at coordinate 304,128,109 of BPTQ01000007.1, read as the reverse complement.
AACCGTGTCTCGCGGGAGATTGTCTATCTTTAGTGAATCAATTCAAAAAGTGCGCGCTCTTTCCTCACTGTGCATTTAACCATTAAAACTATTAAGCACATGTGGAGGGGGAGTATTTATGCAAAAACTTATCTCTCACAGTGGTTCAAACATGTTTTTCATTTACAAACCCTTTGAGAGATATTTTCACATACAGTGGTTTTAATGGCAAACATAGGTTAGTCATGGAGTTATAAGGTGACTAAGGTTAGGAATAACCGTCCTATGATCCGCCAGAGCCGGAGGGATCTACCCAAGGACACTACCATTAGTTAGTGTTAGAAGTCCTTAGGAATGATTATAAAAAGGAGAAAATGAGAATCGGAGAAAGAAGGAGTTGAAGAATCAAAAAGAAATGTAAAGTAAAGGGTGAAAAAGAAATAGCCCTCCAGATTATTCAACTTAGGGCAGACACCGGGTTCAATTCATATGCTACTGGTTGTCACTTTGTGACACCGGTATTGATAACGTCTAAAATGAACATGTTTTTGGTAGCGTTATTGTCAGTTTTGTGCATGATATTCAGCTATATTTACTCATAACTATTGCAAAAGTGCAAAGATGCGTCTTGTGTATGTATATGTAGCCAGGTATTGCGAATATTGAAGAAATGAAGTTTTTATGCACATTTGGAAGCGTCTAAAGGAAGGAAGTTGATATTGGAAGCTTGTGGACTCAATGATATGGAAGCGTAGTGATTTCGAAGCATCTACAGCAAGGAAAGATCAAGTTTGGCTTTGGAAATCATCAACGTAAGCAAAGAATGAAGCGTAAAGGGAAAAGTCAGCAAAAAGTCAAAAGGAGCAAAACCCAGCCGCTCGGTCGCAACCCGCAACCGGATCCGGCTAGGCTAATGGTCAAAGCCATGACCGATTCGGTCGACATAGAAACCGATCCGGTTTCTGGCACTGCAGTTACACAATTCGCATTTATTGTTGTCTTAACTCCCCATAATCATTGGAGTCCGATCATTTCTTGATATTAACTTGGAGAGAACGTTTTTTGGGCAGTTAAGCAAGTGCTTTGGCTATTTAAAGGACCTAGTACTTGTATACTAAGTGTGACACAACCAAAAGAGTATTAGTTTACACCAAAACTCATACTTACCCATTTATTTCAACCCAAAAGCTTAGTAGTTACTGGAAAACGTCCAGAAGCAAGGAAGGAACCATTCTTGTCTATTGTTTCGGTAGTTTGGAGTTGTGCGGTGATCCTAGGTGATTGGAGGCGCGTGGTTGCTACATTCCACGATTTCTAATTCTTGTAATCACAAAAGATTAGGTATTCTATGAACTTTGTTATGGAAATCTATTCTCTTGAATTGTTTGAATTACTTTGTTATGACTTGTGTTTAGATATGATTGTTTTCATGGAGTAGTTTGTGATATACTTGTGTGTTGAAATGTGATTAATCATAATAATGTTCTCAAAATGTGATGCATGTATATATGATCTTGTTTAAATGAGTTTGTTGGAAAAATACTAGTCTTGGATTGATTTGTCAATAAAACATGTTTTAAGAAAAAGGACCGAAAGGATTTCTCTTGTGTTTTATTCTAAAAAGTGTTGTGACAAACTAGTATGGGGATATGGTGATTGACATCCACCATGTTTTGCTTATTAAAACAAGACTAGGAACGTTTTCATCACGAAGGGTCGAAAGATTCGTAAGAACAAATTTAATGAGAACATGTTGCAAACAAATGGAATTTTTATAGGATAATCATTGGGATAAGGACCGAAAGGATTACCTAAATGTTTTTGTTCTTAGAATGATTTTTACAAACAAATACCATGGTTGGGGAATCATTTGCTTATGATTTGTGCATCATACTAAGAGTATACACCAAACCTTTACGAACATTATCTATGGTTGATTATGAGACTTCACACAAGTATATACTTTTATTCTTGATTCGTATTTTCACTAGAACACTTATTCGAGAGAGCCTTGACAAGCTTTCTTGTTAGAAACTTTTTAATAAAATCTATTTCAAAACAAAAATCCCTTGGGACGATCTCGACTTACCAAACTTTGCTATTGCGGACGAGTATACTTGCTCGTATGTGTTAAAAGGTTATACGGTTAATTCGTGATTATAAATTTTTAAAACTTGCACCAACCGGAGCACATCAAGTTTTTGGCGCCGCTGCCGGGGATTTTTCTGTAATTTTCTTTGAAATTAGTAAAAAAAAAAAAAAAAAAAAAAGTTTTGTTACAAACTAACCGATTCGGTTGGTTAGCCAACCGAATCCGGTTAGACATTCTGTGAAAATTTTCTTTGGTTCGAATTTTATATCTATCTTTTTAGTTTATTGTGTTTTGATTTCTAGAGTAATTGTGTGGTTTAATCAGTTCTTAGATTTATTGTCTTTATTTATTTTTCTTTTCTTTACATTTGTTATTTAGTTAATCTAGTTTTATTTATTTTTATTTTATAATTGATGGTAATGGTTAAGAGTATCTTATTTTCAGTTATAGTTTATTTCATGATAGATTTATTAGTAGTTTATTTAGTTTTAGTTTTAGTTTTAATTTTGGTTTTAATTAGATTTAATGAGTTATTTAATTATTAGTTTATGAAGAGTTTTATTTAATTAACTAGAGTTAGTACATCCTTAATGACATTAATTTGTTTTTAATTATTATTAAATTTGTTTAAAAAAAAAAAAAAAAAAAAAAAAAAAATTCAATCAAACCGATCGGTCGCAACCCGCAACCTGATCCGGTTCGTGTTTCTGTCCTAGAATTTTTCAACCAACCGATTCGGTTGGTGATCCAACCGAATCCGGTTGGAGTTTATGTGCCGAGTTTTATCATTTTGAGGTTTTGAGTTTTTATTTGATTTCTTAATTTTGTTAGATGTCTTAGTTGTTTATTATATGTTTTTTATAGTTTGTTCTTGTTTTACTAACGTTAACGCTAATCATTCGGGATTTGTTTTGTTTTGCTTTGTTAAGTTGTCTCGTAACATGGATAGTTTGAGCGGAATCTCGGAATACCTTCGTACTTTGGATGACATGTTCAAGGATACGGGAAGTTCATTAGAAAAGATTGGAGGAATTCTGGAGGAAAGCTAGAAAGAATTGGGAATTGACACATGTGATATGGAAGAAGTATGTGAAAACAAGGTTCAACTACCCAAAAACAAAAGAGTGGTAGTGTTTACACAAGCACCGTCAACGGTGTATGATTCACCGATGATGAGATTTGGAACACCTTGTGAAGTGGAAGGAGTACGTGCTTGGGATGCACAGCTTAATATGGCGTATGGAGAGAATTATATCTTGGAAGAGGTTCTTGACGAAATCGGTCATGTTCGTATGGACTATGAAGCATATGGAAGGAAGATGGTGAAAAATCTGAAGGTCAATATTCATGGGCATATGTTTGAAACTGATTTTGTTGTTTTAGAGGAAGGTAATGCGGATGAGCCAAATGTTTGTTTTGGTCGAGATTTTCTTGTCACGACCAAGTGTCAAGTAGATTTTGGTATGGGAGAAATGCGGATTAACATAACCGAGTTGGAAGAAGGAAAAGGGATCAACGAGATGCTAGTGGAAGTTTGTGCGAATATGGAGGAGAAAAATGTGGAAGTGGTGAAAATGGGGAAAGCAAACCGAAAGAAACCATCATCAAATAAATTAACCCCAACAACAACCTCCACCACCAAAAATGATTATACACCATCGTCACCTACTACTACTATCAAACCCTTAACCGAAAGCCAAAAAGAAGCTATCTTAGAGAATCTAGAACAAAAATTTCTAGAGCTCAATGAAAAGAAACCGGTTATTGAAGTTCTCCAAGACTATGTGCTTTATCGAAAGAAGTTGGATGCATTGATGCTAGCGAGGGCTAGGTTGGAAGATAAGAATCTCACGGATGAGGATCGAGATCGAATTCTGTTTAAAGGCATGCCAAGGAAAGAAAAGGATCCGGGTAATTTTGTGTTGCCAATCAAAGTAAATGGAACTACACCAGTTTATGCTTTAGCTGATACGGGGTCGAGTGTTAACGTGATGCCGTATCCATTGTTCAAAACTTTGGGACTAAGTAATCCGCAACCTAATCATTCTAAGCTCACTATGGCGGATAACACTCAAGCAAAGGCAATGGGAGAAGTTAAGAATGTAAGAGTGCAAATTGGCTACCAACCGTATTTGGCAGATTTTCTTGTCTTGGATATTCCGGTGGACAAGAGTTTACCACTATTGTTGGGGAGGCCATTTTTACGAACTTGTGGAGCAATTATAGACATGGGAAGAGGCACCATGACTATTGACGATGGGATTTCGAGGCAAACATACTACCCAAGACCAAGAGGACCAATTTTGGAAGGTATGGAAGATTTGGAATGGATGGATGCAAATGATGATTTAACTTGTTTTGAAGTGGGACGTGATGTCCACGGTAATCCAATGTACGGACCTTTAACTCCACCTTATTTCGATATAGAGGACGAAATGGAACGTGCATTCGCGATAGAAGCTTTCTACAACCCATTCAAAAACATATTGGTTTACAAGAAGTTGACCGACTTTTTAGGATCTTTACCGGTGCAACTTAAGAATTTGGAGTGGAAACCCGAAGGATTGGGGACTTACAAGAGACAAACCGGAGATGGGGCATGGCATGTTAAGTTTGATATATTATGCCCGGACGGACGAAGATTTATGAGGAAATTTAAAACTTTTGAAACATTCCGTGAGTTGACCGGAAAATTTCAAAGCGAGGATATTCTTAGGCAAGAATATTTTGAGGAATTTTGAGGAAAGGCAAAGACCGTAATAACAAGCAATCATTTGCTTGAATTTCATGATCTATTTTGTTTTGTTTTGATTTGATGCATTAGGATTTTTGTTTCTTATTTATTTTTCATGTTATGATTGAGGTAATTTGGTTTTAATACATTATGACTATGAGTTTTGAGTTGAGTTTGGATTAGTTCATTTATATGATGAGTTTAGTTTTTTTTTGGATTGAATGATTGTTCAAAATTTCATTTGGTGAATAAATGTTGTGTGAATTTTTAGCAGGAATTTTTGAGTAAAAATATGTTGCTTGGAGGGTAAATGCCTAAGTAACATGTTAAACAAGTAAAAAAGCAAATTTGGCAAAAAGCATACCGAATCGGTTGTGTCCTTGACTGAACCGGTTGCACCAAAAATATAAAAATTTCATTTTTCCAAAAACACACACACACACTAATTTTCCAGGTGGGTTTTGCAAAAATTCATCCAAGAGAGCAGATTGGAAGTTGTTTGAATTGTAGGATAACATCATGGCACCCAAGCAAGTAAGCATTTACATTCAATTTACTCAATTAAGGTTTTATTAGAACATTTGATTCGAATTAGATTTTAGGTCACCAATTTGGGGGTTTTTGTTATAATTCGAATTAAGTGGTAATATTTTAGGATTGAGTGGGTAATTGATATAGGAGTGCATTACAACAAGAGATTGATTGATTGATTCACCATAAAATGGATTTTAGATGATAAGATTTTTCGGAATTAATTGGGTTATGCTTATGGAATGAGATAAGTTACAATTAGTGATTCATTTTGATGAATGATATGTTTGATTTTTAAGAATGATGGATGCTACACTGTTAGAACTAATGATTTTTAAGAATGATGAGATGAGTTCTTAGATGTTAGATGTTTGATGATTTGGAAGCAAGATAGAGTAATTCTAGGATGTGGGAAATCATTGAGGATGATAGAATGCGATCTAAGAGTGGTTTGAGCGTTAGAAATTCGAGATGTTGAGGATTTGAAGGTGAAATACCTTATGCAGTCTGCACAACCGATTCGGTTGCGCATGGCAACCGAACGGTTGTTGCCTGATGTCAGTAGGAAACCGATTCGGTTGGTGATCCAACCGAATCCGGTTGCGGTTTCTGAGAGGATTTTTTGTGAAATTTTGAAATGTATATTAGAGGGTTCTCTAACCTTCTTGTTTGTTCTAACACTCTTATATGATCTTATTTTTGTGATTTCTACAGAGAATTATTGTAGGAAGCTCGAGTGGGGAGGAAATTCCAATTAACCCGCTTGTTACGAAGTTTTGTGAAAGGAACGAGAAGAAGAAGGTTAAGTATAGTGTGAAGAAGGAAGCAAATGCTAATTTAAAATTCAAAAATCTCACCGATGGAGAGAAACATGCTTTTCGAGAAAGATTGTCGAAGTTACAACATAGGCAATGTTTAGTTCCAAGGGTGATTGATTGGGATTTATTTAACGAATGTGAGTGTGAAGATGAGTTAAGAAGGATGATGCGAACGTCTTATGTATATCCAGGGGATGGAGATTCGTTCAATGATTTGTCATGGGAAAGAGCATTCAGTGTTAATGAAGAAGTCTACCGAGAATGGTGTATGGAATTCTTTTCAACCATGTATTTTGAAAGAAAAGTAGATGTTCGGAATTTGATGTCGGAGATTTGTATTTGGTTTAGACTTTGTGGTAGGGATCATGCTTACACATTGCCAGCTTTTGGTGTAGCCCTTGGTTTGTATGAACCACATGAGGTAAATCATCGATTATTTGAAACTCACTTTTCTAGACTTCGGAGGTTTGAAAAAGATTACCCTAGTATTCCCGCTTATTGGAATCAAGTGGGAGATCCTACTTGTGCTAGGAGGAATGCTTCAACCATCAGGAATCCGTTGATGAGGATACTTCACAAGTTGATTGTGACCGGGCCATTTAATAGATTTGGAAGCAGGGACAAATGTCAGAAACCGGACTTATGGATTATGAAGTTGCTGGAAGAAACTAAGGATGGTAATGCCATTTGGCAGATAGCCGAATATTTGTCTAGGAGAGCCCCGGGAATCAAGAGCAACAGTAACATTTGTGGAGGACATTTTGTGACAAGATTGGCGAAGAATCTTGGGTATTATGTTGATGAGGAATTGGCTAAGTGTGGAGAGCCAAAGTATAGTGAAACGTGGACTGCGAAAGGTTTTGGTAATGCTTTGAATAGGAGATTGGGAACCGTAGGGTTATGGATTGAACCAAGACCACAACAGCAACCACCACAACAGCAAGGGAATATACCAATGGAGAACGTGCAAATGGGTACGTCCAGTAGTTTTGATTCAGGATGGGGAGAGTGGAACCAACATCTAGATGAGATTCAATGTAGGGATGTGTGGAGAGATTCGATGATGTTAAGGAACAACTACATCAATGATTATTCGATGCCTATCTTTCAACACATGGCTCGAGAAGCCAATTACGAGTTGCCACCCTACAATCCACCAAATGTTCCACCATATCCTTTTCCTTACACTTCTTATCCTGGACCCTATCCGTATCCATATCCTGGGTACGCACCGTTTCCTGATCCAATACCCCCATATGGTCGATTGCCTGAAGCTGGAGGAACAAGTTATGAAGTTGGAGGATCATCATCAGGAGTTGGAGGCAAGAAGAAAAAGAGGAGAGTTCGTTCAGAAATCATAGACGAAAACTATGTAACCGAAAGTGATGATGATGATGAGTTTGATGATGAAGAAGGAGAAGAAATGAGCGAGGATGACGAGTGATTATGGGTCATTCGTGAGTTATGGTTTCAAAAACAATGGTCATGATGTGTTTTAAACTATTTCTATCTTTTGATTGATTTTCTTTAGGATGTTTGGTATATTTTGGTTTTATCTAGTTTTTAGTAGTTTTGTTTGTTTTGTGCATTTCGTGTTGCAGTTTTTTTTTTGTTGTTTGCAGGATGAATATGTTGGAAGCTTATTGATGGTCAAATGTTTCGAGTTGGATAACTCACAGGCTTGCTAATGACCCAATGTGCTTATTGCATATTTTATCCCGTGGTATCTTTTAACTATCTTTTTCCCATTTTCTTTACTTTGAAGTTCATTTTTCATTACATTGAGGACAATGCAAAACTTAAGTATGGGGGAGGGAAGAAAATAGGAAAATGATACGCATTTTTATTTTTTTTAGATAACTTTTGGATGCAAGTGATTAGAAGAAATTCGCCCTTGATGGTCTAATGGTTTTCGCGCGTTATTGATAATTAAAATACATAATTTGGGATTTCAATGGTAAAATGAGGTTTTTGAAAATTTTTAGATTTGAACCAAATTACTGAAATAATTCATTTTGGATTCGATAGCATTTTCTAGCGTGCATAATAGCCTTTTTCCCACATTTTTGTGAGGTTTCTTTTTGTATGAAACATCTTTTGTTTTATATTTGCTATGAGTGTGCCGGTGATTATGTCGATTCTAGAACTTGTACTAGTTATGCATTACGGTTAAAATCACTTTCGAGTGATCTAAATATTTTCAAGTGATAAGAGGCACTTTAGGAATAACCCAAATGGCCTTCCATTTTTACATTTAATGATATATTAGCTGACCATATCGGTTAGTTAACCACCCACATGGACCCATTTTGTTAGTGCTCATTTTTAGCACTAGATACCCCTAGTTACACCTTCTGAGCCATTCCTTTTCGTTTTTGATAAATCCAGAAAAATAAAAAAATATTTTACACCTTTAAACCTTAGCCAACCCTTATCAAGTCTAATGGTTTGTTGCTAGTTGTTTGGAATGATTGGATTGTTTTTGATGATTATGAGTTAGTTACACTTTGCCATTCGTGTGTGCCATTTCGACAAAGACGAAGGATGCATACTTCTTATTTGTATTTTGTGGTAATGCTTATACGAAGTGTGGGGGAGTTGTGATATAAAAAAAAAAAAAAAAAAAATGTGATGACAGTTATAGCCAATGTGCTATATTATTATGAAGATGAAGGAAGATGAAGTATGTTTGAGTTATCGATTAGCCAATGTGCTAAGACGTGATATATATATATTTGGTGATCGATATGAGAAGAGGAGTAATAATCATTTTTCGGGATTGTGGTTTGTATGATGACTAGCACCATGGAGGTTTGGACTTGATTTTATTTTTTAAACCAATTTCATAAACTATCCCATGCCTTATCCATACCTATTATGAACCCATAGCCTTATCGTTATAACCCGAATAAAAGACCTCTTTGATGAATTTATTTTCTTTGTTTTGATACTTGTACAAGCTTATGGTAAAAAGCATTGATCATGACTAGGCATTGAGTGATATACCCACCAATATATGAGTGTTGAGTGAAATCTTAAAGCCACTTGTGAGGTATCCTAGTTATGTTATCTAAAGTGTTTGGTTCATTTTTAGAAGATTTTCTCATATTATAAGCAAAATAATAATTATCTTTTATGGTAATTGTTACATTTTCTGAAACATGGTGTTATGGACCATTGAAATCAATCTTTGCAAATGTTTGACCTACTCGAGGGCGAGTAGAGCTTAAGTGTGGGGGAATTTGATAACGTCTAAAATGAACATGTTTTTAGTAGCGTTATTGTCAGTTTTGTGCATGATATTCGGCTATATTTACTCATAACTGTTGCAAAAGTGCAAAGATGCGTCTTGTGTATGTATATGTAGCCAGGTATTGCGAATATTGAAGAAATGAAGTTTTTATGCACATTTGGAAGCGTCTAAAGGAAGGAAGTTGAGATTGGAAGCTTGTGGACTCAATGATATGGAAGCGTAGTGATTTCGAAGCATCTACAGCAAGGAAAGATCAAGTTTGGCTTTGGAAATCATCAACGTAAGCAAAGAATGAAGCGTAAAGGGAAAAGTCAGCAAAAAGTCAAAAGGAGCAAAACCCAGCCGCTCGGTCGCAACCCGCAACCGGATCCGGCTGGGCTAATGGTCAAAGCTGTGACCGATTCGGTCGACATAGAAACCGATCCGGTTTCTGGCACTGCAGTTACACAATTCGCATTTATTGTTGTCTTAACTCCCCATAATCATTGGAGTCCGATCATTTCTTGATATTAACTTGGAGAGAACGTTTTTTGGGCAGTTAAGCAAGTGCTTTGGCTATTTAAAGGACCTAGTACTTGTATACTAAGTGTGACACAACCAAAAGAGTATTAGTTTACACCAAAACTCATACTTACCCATTTATTTCAACCCAAAAGCTTAGTAGTTACTGGAAAACGTCCAGAAGCAAGGAAGGAACCATTCTTGTCCATTGTTTCGGTAGTTTGGAGTTGTGCGGTGATCCTAGGTGATTGGAGGCGCGTGGTTGCTACATTCCACGATTTCTAATTCTTGTAATCACAAAAGATTAGGTATTCTATGAACTTTGTTATGGAAATCTATTCTCTTGAATTGTTTGAATTACTTTGTTATGACTTGTGTTTAGATATGATTGTTTTCATGGAGTAGTTTGTGATATACTTGTGTGTTGAAATGTGATTAATCATAATAATGTTCTCAAAATGTGATGCATGTATATATGATCTTGTTTAAATGAGTTTGTTGGAAAAATACTAGTCTTGGATTGATTTGTCAATAAAACATGTTTTAAGAAAAAGGACCGAAAGGATTTCTCTTGTGTTTTATTCCAAAAAGTGTTGTGACAAACTAGTATGGGGATATGGTGATTGACATCCACCATGTTTTGCTTATTAAAACAAGACTAGGAACGTTTTCATCACGAAGGGTCGAAAGATTCGTAAGAACAAATTTAATGAGAACATGTTGCAAACAAATTGAATTTTTATAGGATAATCATTGGGATAAGGACCGAAAGGATTACCTAAATGTTTTTGTTCTTAGAATGATTTTTACAAACAAATACCATGGTTGGGGAATCATTTGCTTATGATTTGTGCATCATACTAAGAGTATACACCAAACCTTTACGAACATTATCTATGGTTGATTATGAGACTTCACACAAGTATATACTTTTATTCTTGATTCGTATTTTCACTAGAACACTTATTCGAGAGAGCCTTGACAAGCTTTCTTGTTAGAAACTTTTTAATAAAATCTATTTCAAAACAAAAATCCCTTGGGACGATCTCGACTTACCAAACTTTGCTATTGCGGACGAGTATACTTGCTCGTATGTGTTAAAAGGTTATACGGTTAATTCGTGATTATAAATTTTTAAAACTTGCACCAACCGGAGCACATCAGGTATTGAAGATTAAAAGTCGTCATGGACCCAGTGACGCATGCACTGAACCTTCTTAGTTACTCAAGTTTCTCTCAACAGAAGCTTGTTTCATTCTCACAGGGAACCCTACATAAACTATTGGCTTTCTCTTAGAGATCGCTGGTATTGAAAAAGGAGACCCTCTCCCTAGTCTCCGCTCAGGAAAACCAAAACGCACTATTGAGTCTAGAGCCACGAGATTCATCAAAAGATCTCTTAGGGACACTTGACATTTAATCACTTGATGATCAACAATAAGATCATCAGTGGTTCATATCGAGTCCTTCACAGATCTTAGCAATCTGTCGAGAACATTTATGAGAGGTTCACATCTGTGATCCTCATTGATTGAATGGAAACTCCTGCCAGGGTCAACATCAAACAGCCCTGACAGCAGGTCACTTCGGTAACTCCCCGTGGATTACGCGGAGTGTGTCTCAAACGGTCTACAGTCGTGAGGTGATGCTTCGGTGTACCTCAGCGACTCATCTGAACTGTAGGTGTACTTCGGTACATCGCGTTATCTCAATTGTGGGACTCCAGTTCAGGAACGGCCTTTGTAAGAATTAGAGTTGTGTTTTCACACTATGCTGTTAACACTCTCGAAGTTCAAACTTGTAAGTGCCGGAAACCGCTTATTACTAACCGTTTGAAATGTTTTCTTCTTATGGAAGCTCTGGAGCGGGATGATCGTGCTGATTCTTCTCATGCTCACGCCAACATCAACACTAATGGAAGTTCTATTCAAAAGCAACACAACCGTCAGAATGATTCTTCGTCAAACCAAAGAATCTACAATGATAAAGATTTAAAGAACTTCATCAGTATTGAATTCCAACGTCAAAGAGCGTGTGAGCATGTTGAAGAATGACGTGGAGACACTGGAGCAGCGAAGCAGACCTGAGGCAGACTGATGCAGACAACAACATACTATCACTTTCACCACAAAGAACAATGATCAAAGAACAAAGTTAAAGATGACGTCAAAGCATAACTGTTTAAAGATTACGATCTCTCTACACTGGGGAGATTGTTCGAATCAAGGCAATTCCTCTCACAAGAAAGAAGAATGTCAGAAGACGTCACAGCTACTATTACATCAACGCCTTCACCGTTTACATTCATATATACTTGAGGGGGAGATTGTTGGAATCACTCCTAAACAGTATTTCAAGTATTTATATTTCATATGTAATAGGTAGCTTTATTATGGCCTTTATACTTGTTTAAGGTCAAGCTTATGTAGAAGGCCCATAAGCCGAGGCCCAAGCCCAATAAGGAATAGGGAAGGAGAGGGAGTGTTGCCCTAGCTCCTTGCCTATATAAACTCTTGTAAACCCTCATTTGAGGGTTGGTTGTTCAAGTTTTCTTTTCTTTCACATACACTACGCTTAACCGTCCCTTAGTTTATATGTGTGTGTGCTTGATACTTGTTCATCCGCCTTATCTATTTCTCTATAAGCTTGTGTTGTAAAACTTGTGACCTAACACAATGTAATGAATTTGATATACTTGGTATCGTAATAAAATGATGTGCAATGTATTCTCCCCCGTAAGTTTGAAATAATGTATAAACTTGAATAAAACGGGGCTATGAAAACTCACTTGATACAATGATATGATGGCAAAAGTGGATACACTGAAATGAGGCGCAATCTCAAACTGCAACCTATTATGAATGATATGATCTAATATAAGTCATGAAACAATGCTGTGCATGCAAACTCATATGATATCCATACCACTTGTGCATTTTTGAAAAAAGAGTTTATCGCCGAAATATATGTTTATGACATCTCATCATGTTATAAAATACTTTACAAGTACTTACGTTGAAACGACATCCTACGATAGTCGTTTAGTGATTTATCAAGAAATTATAGTTTTTCGTCACAAAATAATGTACTTTGATAATTCGTGAAAGTGGCTAAGTGGCCTCGAAAAGCTAGTCGTAAAATAGTGAATATCGAGTGTTAGGAAACAAACTCAGCGGTTTTGGAATGCTTGTAACATTATCTAAAAGTCGTAACACTGAACTTTTGTCCATACGAGTCTCGATCCTAGATAAAAATGATGGTGAAGTGAGGTAGTCGGGCTAAAAATGCAGTTTTCAGGAAAGTTTGAGAGGTCATAAGTTACTCGTTATAAATCCGTTTGACGAACGGCTGGACATTTTGGAAAATAGGCCAGGTGAACTAACTTTTACTCAGAGATACTATGTTAGGAATTGGAAATTCTATGGTGAAGCATCGGTCACCCCATATACAATCTAGCTTAAGTTAGCTCGTAGACATATCGTTTATTATGTCATTGATAGTTAGTTATTAGAGTAGTTTAGTCTAGTGCAACACCGTGGAGGAAGGACGGGTCTTTACCTATTGTATGCCTGATCCACATCCCGAAGGAGGGCGTGCTTCTTTGTATAAATAGCCCTCTCCCCACAAGGGAGAGGGTTGGATGTTCATTTGGAATCTAACCTTCCATGAGTTTCTCTTATTAGAATATCCCAGTTTCTCTCTCTAAAACCATATAATCATACGCCCATATTTGTGATTGTTTGTGTGTTTGTGAAATCCAATATGTTACAAATGGTATCAAGAGCCATGGTTTGATCATCTCTCTTACATATCCTTGGATTTCTAGTGGTTTTATATGGTTTTTGGGTTTGAAAAAGTTTAGTGGTTTTTGCATCATTTGGATCATTTCTTGTGTTAAACTTTGAATTTTGAGTGTACTTTTGTGTTTAGAATCATTGTAAGTGCTTGGGTTTTGATTTGGAAAGCTTGAATCACTGTGGTTGAGCTTGTTTTGGATTGAAAAGTGTGGTTTTGAAGTTTTTCAACTTAGCGACTTGAGTCTCGGAGTGTTTTTCTTCGTAGCGACTTGCTTTAGTAATTTCCAGCGAGTTGTAGTTTAAGTTGTAGCGACTTGATCTAAGAGACTTGTCTATTGAGACAAGCCGACAAACAGTACAAGTTAGTGGAGGTTCCACTTCGGCTAGCGAATTGGTTGGGTTAGCGACTTGTCTCTATAATCTCTAGCGACTTGTCTTTGTTGTTCGTAGCGAGTTACTACTTAGCGACTTGATACTTAGCGAGTTGTTCTTTAACGACTTGTCTGCTTAGCGACTTGGTGCCTTAGCGACTTGTATTTAGTGACTTGGTGTCTTAGCGACTTGTTTCTAAGGTTTATAGCAACTTGAGTACCTAGCGACTTGGGTAAGTAGCGACTTGTCTTCAAGGAATTTTGCAATTTAGTGAATTGATGCAAGTTACTTGTGCCTAATATCCATCAACACAATGACATACATCACTGACCCTTTAATCTCCAAAGTACTTGAACTCTATGATACCTCACCGAACAATGAAACTGTCTGCTATTCAGAATGTTTAACCATGACTGATTCAACAAATTATGATCACAACCCTTTACATTCTGAGTCAAATATCAATGAATCACACTTATTAATGACACATGATGCAAGGGAAATGGAATGCAACATTGAGTCCTTTCAACTACTTCATCAGCACCTCATACAACTGTTATCCATAACTAGGGATCGATCATGCAGTGCTATCTTCCGTCAGGACTTATCCACATTGACAAGAACTGTGTTGCTGAACTTAGAACAACTGAAGCTTCAAATTACCAAAAAGAATGTATTAATGGATGACTCTAATGCTGCACTTCAAGTAATCTACAACCAGTTTCAGCCATTTATCAATGGGGAATATTCCGAAGACTTTGATCAACAAGTGACTGGAATTTCATTCAAGAAACATACTGGAATGGAAATTCATGAGTTCATCAACACATTTATCCAACTTATGGATAATGTGGAAACGTACATTAAGGAAGCTGCTCAAGAGAATGATAAGTTGAACGTGTTGAACGGATGTCAGAATAAATTAAGTGAAAGCTGTGATAAATCGGGTAATGGATCAGTTGAAAGAACGGATGATGCTGAATGCAGAATATCAGATACAACAAAGGATGATGAAACCGACTGTACTAAATACAAAGGCTCAGAATCCGAAAATCTTGAAACAGCTTGCATTTCAGTACCTCCTGCTATGCATGAGGTGAATACAGATGCCATACCAGCAAATGAACCGGTGTCATGTGATGAGGTATCCTTAACTGATCAACATAATGTATTTAATAATGTACATGATCGATTTGATTCTAATTCTGATTATGATATTGATAAATGTTTCTTGGTTAAGCCTGAATCTAAAATCTTTAAAACAAATGACATGGTTGAGAAATGGGTTTATGATGAACTTTCAAACAAATACTCAATTCTTGAAAAACATTGTATTTCCTTGGAAATTGCAATACAACAAAGAGAAGAAAGTTTTCTTGCTACAAAAACTTGCATAAATCCGAAATTCCCAGAATTTCAAGAATTTTTTGAAATTAACCACTTAAAAACCCAGATTCAGAACAAAGATTTAACCATATGCAATTTGAAATTAGAACTCTCAGATCTGCATAAGAAAGGTAACACAGGGATGAACAATCCTAACCATGAGGTGAGTGACACGCTTAAATCTAGGAATGATGAATTGGCTCTGTGTGTGTCTAACCTATTAAGGGGAAATGAGTCTTTAAGAAAGAACTTATCAGAGAACAATTCCAAGTTGATAGATCAAACTAACTCCTTGTTGGCAGACATTGATGCCCTCAAAGCCCAAATTCAAGATAAGTTCTTCACTATTGTTGCCTTAAAACTGAGCTTAAAAAATGGATCTTTATCATTTATGGTACTTTGATCTAACTATTATACCGTTAAAAATATTTTAAAATGTGTAGTTACACTAGCAATCGAGTTTTTAATATATTTGTAATATCATATCTTTGTAATTGAAATTTATATAATTTGCCATCACCGCCGACCGAATATTTTAATTTATTTACTTATTTTATTTAATTTCGTATTTTTTATTTTGTAATTTTTTTATGTCGTTTGTTTTTATTTATTTATTTATTTTTTATTTTTAATGTTTAATTTTATTAATGAAGTATTAGATTGTTTAATGAATTTAATTGTTGAGGGCAAAATTTGTAAATTATTGATAAGGTTTTAAAAGGTACCATTTTGAGGGGTCGTTTAAGTCCTTATTTGATCACTTTTGTATCCGTTATTACTTAATATCGTTCCTTTTCACTTTTTAGGTCTCTTGAAGGCAAATTGCTGGAATGGCACTTATTTGGACGAAAAGGCGCGAATATATGAAGAAAATGGCCAAAGTCAAAATCGAGACACTCACAGTTGCTGAAATTAGAAGGCGACGGCGTCAGGTGCTAATTGTGACGCCGTCCCAAAATTATTGTGACGGTCCAGAACCCAAAACTCATATTTTCAAGTGACGACGTCTAGTTGTGAAAGAGTAGGCCGTCGCTACTCAGACGGCCTAGATGCAATCCAGACGACGTCAGAAGCTGAAGAGGACGGCGTCACGGACTTAAGGTGACGCCGTCGCAAGATTAACGTGGCCAAGACGAAACCCTAATGACGGCGACACGACGGCGTCACAAAACATAAGGTGACGCCGTCGCATATGTAATCTTATATATAGAATCCAAATTTTTCAGTCTTTTGTAGAGAGTCTTTTGGAGTAAAAACCTAAAACCGAACCTAAGGTGTCTTGTACAGTATTTTAGGGTTTTTAACCCTATCTTACATCAAGATAAGTCTTTACTTCATTAATTCAATTATGTCTTTGATTATTTGTGTGTATGCTTGCATGTTCTCCATGTCCGCCTAATTTACTTGTGTGTTTGCTTAGGAAGTATGAAACTTAATTATTGAATATTGATTGGTTGTTTCTTATCTTAGTTGATTAATGATCTAGTAATGCGATAGGTCATTCGTTGTGTACTTAATGCTTGATTCATCTTTGTGAACCTTAGAATATAATTACCTGAGTAGTTGTAGGCTAAACCATCCAAAGAGCGCCTTAGAGTAGGAGTTTATCATCCCTAGTGGGTTTGTAGACGAGACCCTTTGGTAAGTTCAAAGAGTTAGGGAGAAACGCATACCCTACAACTTTAGACACACAACGCAACTAGGAATAAGGACGTGACAATTCAACCACCAATAGGAGATAATTAAGGAGTAATACAAACTAAGTAAACACATCTTTAAACTATCATACGAGCACACATTAATTAGACATAGACTCCCACAACCTTAGTTTAGATAATTAGATAATAGTAGAGTAATCGGTAGAAATACCAACCCCCCAAATCCAATACCCGAGATTCGTACCTTTCCATTTCATAAAACATAAAAAGATAAAAAATAATCTTCCTCAACCTTAACCTTAGCGTAGTAACTCCTTACTAGCATTCCTATTCCCCTAGAGAACGATATCAATACTCGTGGCTTACCCTAATTACTACACTACAACGATTAGGTTCACTGCCTAGGGTGTTATAAAACTTGCTCGAAGAAAAGGAAGTTTCCTTGACCCCGAACGACGCGTGTAGCGTTATCAAGTTTTTGGCGCCGCTGCCGGGGAATAGAATAGCTAGTTAGTAGTCCACCTCGTTTAGGTTTCTTTGCTTGATTCCTATCAAGTAAATTTTTCTTTTTTTTAGCTTTCTCTTAGTCTATCCCCCTTCTTCGTGACTTTTGTTCGTAACCTCATCACTTTTCATCATGGAAGATGATAACCCACTACCATTCATCAACCCACCACCAAATGACCCGCCAAGAGCCCGTACTCTTGGTGAATACTCGAGACCAAGCCACCTAGGCTATAGGAACACCATTGAGCTTCCCGACCAAGCCCAAACTACGGCCCTGCGATCCGACACCATCCAGTTGGTGCAAAACGGATGTGCATTCCATGGACTTCGTTCCGAAGATCCAAATCAGCATCTGAGGGATTTCCTCAAAATCGTCGATTCCATCGACCTTGATGCTACTACTCGGGAGACCACGCGCCTGCGTCTCTTCCAATTCTCTCTACGGGACCAAGCTAGTAATTGGCTTGAGCGACTTCCCGCTGGCTCCATCTCAAGTTGGGATGATCTTACCTCTCGCTTCCTTGCTCAATTTTTCCCACCGGGGAGAACCACTAAGCTTAGGAATGACATCTTGATGTTCCAACAACGTCAAGGTGAATCTCTCTACGAAGCATGGACCCGATTCAAGGACTTACTTCATAAAGTCCCTCATCACGGCATTGATCTTTGGCTCCAAGTCCAAATCTTTTATGATCATGTCAACTTCCCCACTAAGCGATCCATTGACCAAGCGGCCGGTGGAAAACTTAGTGATCTCACCGCAGAAGAATCATGGGAAATAATAGAGGACCTCGCCCTCTATGACAACGAAAGTTGGGATGACCCCCGTGAGCTGCCCAAAACCGTTAAGGCAATCTCTTTACCTCCTTCCGACCGTAGGATGATCGAACTTGAAGATCAAGTTAGATTCCTCATGAGTTCCTACAAAAATCCTAAGTCTTCACGACAAGTGAATCAAATCACTCTACCTTGTGAGTTGTGCAGTGGTCCCCATGACACTCGTGATTGCACAAGGCTCTCTGAACAAGCTTTTGCGGACTACGCCTCCATACGTACCGACGGAGCGGGAGAGAAGTGGTACACTTTCAAACCCGAACAAAACAACTTAGGAAACTCATACAACCCCTCATGGAGAAATCACCCTAACCTTAAGTGGAACCAAAACTCAAGCACACCCCAAAGCTCATCTAGTTCACCTACTAGGGTCAACTCTTTTAATACCGGGAACCCCACTAATCTTGAGGCAATTGCATCTAGATTTTTGTCATCCCAAGAAACTCGATTGAATAAGCTTGAAGCCGATTTTAAGCAAAAACAAAGCGAGATGACAACCAAGCTTGATGCCCTCTTAAAAGCCTTCAATGAGCGGGAAGTTGGAGCACTCCCAAGTGATACCATAAAGAATCCAAAAGTGAATTCGATTGCATCGACTTCATGTTCTAGTTCACCATGGGAGAGTGCACATCCATGCCCATCCCACCCAACGGTTCACTCGGTAAATGCTATCAAAAATGGTTCCAAGCCATCCAAGAGATACCAAGGCCCGACACCTTTGGTAAAGCCTACTCTTGAGAAACCCGTCAGCCAAGAATCCAAACCTAGTTTAGAGGAGGAGTACAAGGAACTCCATCAAGAAAAATCGATTCTTGAAGTCTTAGCTCATGCACCTTACTATAATGCTTTAAAAGAAAAATATGAGTTAGAACTTAGGCTAGGAAAACATGGGTCCGCTTTTGTGTGAAACAACTTACCTAAGAAGCTAGACGATCCCGGGCTATTTACTCTTCCGTGTAGACTTGGAACTTCCAAACCACTCGATGCTCTAGCCGATTTAGGATCATGCATCAATCTTGTTCCGTTGTCCCTTCATAGAAGCCTTAACTTAGGTAAAATTGAACCAACGGAAACCATCTTAGGTCTAGCGGACGGTAGTATAGCACGTCCGGTAGGAATAATAAAAGACATGGTAGTACATGTAGGAGAGTTGACTCTTTTGGCCGACTTCCATGTGCTAGACATGAATAAGGACCCGACATGCCCATTACTAGTTGGAAGAGGATTTTTAGCTACCGCTAGTGCCATCATCGATTGTAAGATGTCCAAAATAGTGGTAGGGGAGGGGAGTGCTAGATCCGTTTACGATGTTAAAAAGCATACATACTACAAGGATGAGGAAATCACACAAGAGATAGGGTTGGATAGAGAGCCTTCTAGATATGGACCTTGGATTGATAAGAACATCATAGGACCCCAAAGACCTTTTTACCTTGATAAAGCCTTCGCTAGTGCAGCAACTTTCCAAGAAAAAGAAATGGCTAGGGATATAGAAGTGAACCCGTTCGAGGACGCCTTAGTATTTAGGAAGATGACCGAGTTCCTAGGAAGCTTGCCCGTTAACCTTGTCATGAATAAGTGGAAAGTTGAGAAATCTGAACACAAGTGGGATTGGAATAGACCGCCTAGTGATGGTAATGGAGTGTGGCACATTAGGATACAAATCTATGATCCCGATGGTGAGATGTTTGAAAAGGCATATTTAACCGAACGTACTACTAGGAACTTGAATGATAAGTTTGATCCTTACGACATTGTTGAGGATAGACTTACGTATATCGGTACGTAGGAGCACGACTATGAGTCTAGCTACAAGACTCTTAAATAAAGAAAAGCGCTTCGTGGGAGGCAACCCATGCTTAATTGTTTGCTTGTTAGTGTCATATATCTTTTATTAATTGTTTATCCTCATGTTTAAATTTGTAAAAATGCTTTATTTTGTTTTTAACCTCGTCTTAATTGCATATAAAAGTATTTTACATAAGGGATAAGTGTATGGAGGATTACACACGTTTTCAAAAGAAACGTAAACATGAGAATAACAATTAACTAAAATTTGTACTCCTATTTGTTAATTATTTTCTATATACTGT
>BPTQ01000007.1:303807693-304101019 GCA_019973895.1 Chrysanthemum seticuspe | reverse complement strand
AAAAAAAAAAAAAAAAAAAAATGTGATGACAGTTATAGCCAATGTGCTATATTATTATGAAGATGAAGGAAGATGAAGTATGTTTGAGTTATCGATTAGCCAATGTGCTAAGACGTGATATATATATTTGGTGATCGATATGAGAAGAGGAGTAATAATCATTTTTCGGGATTGTGGTTTGTATGATGACTAGCACCATGGAAGTTTGGACTTGATTTTATTTTATTTTAAACCAATTTCATAAACTATCCCATGCCTTATCCATACCTATTTGAACCCATAGCCTTATCGTTATAACCCGAATAAAAGACCTCTTTGATGAATTTATTTTCTTTGTTTTGATGCTTGTACAAGCTTATGGTAAAAAGCATTGATCATGACTAGGCATTGAGTGATATACCCACCAATATATGAGTGTTGAGTGAAATCTTAAAGCCACTTGTGAGGTATCCTAGTTATGTCATCTAAGGTGTTTGGTTCATTTTTAGAAGATTTTCTCATATTATAAGCAAAATAATAATTATCTTTTATGGTAATTGTTACATTTTCTGAAACATGGTGTTATGGACCATTGAAATCAATCTTTGCAAATGTTTGACCTACTCGAGGGCGAGTAGAGCTTAAGTGTGGGGGAATTTGATAACGTCTAAAATGAACATGTTTTTAGTAGCGTTATTGTCAGTTTTGTGCATGATATTCGGCTATATTTACTCATAACTGTTGCAAAAGTGCAAAGATGCGTCTTGTGTATGTATATGTAGCCAGGTATTGCGAATATTGAAGAAATGAAGTTTTTATGCACATTTGGAAGCGTCTAAAGGAAGGAAGTTGAGATTGGAAGCTTGTGGACTCAATGATATGGAAGCGTAGTGATTTCGAAGCATCTACAGCAAGGAAAGATCAAGTTTGGCTTTGGAAATCATCAACGTAAGCAAAGAATGAAGCGTAAAGGGAAAAGTCAGCAAAAAGTCAAAAGGAGCAAAACCCAGCCGCTCGGTCGCAACCCGCAACCGGATCCGGTTGGGCTAATGGTCAAAGCTGTGACCGATTCGGTCGACATAGAAACCGATCCGGTTTCTGGCTCTGCAGTTACACAATTCGCATTTATTGTTGTCTTAACTCCCCATAATCATTGGAGTCCGATCATTTCTTGATATTAACTTGGAGAGAACGTTTTTTGGGCAGTTAAGCAAGTGCTTTGGCTATTTAAAGGACCTAGTACTTGTATACTAAGTGTGACACAACAAATAGAGTATTAGTTTACACCAAAACTCATACTTACCCATTTATTTCAACCCAAAAGCTTGGTAGTTACTGGAAAACGTCCAGAAGCAAGGAAGGAACCATTCTTGTCCATTGTTTCGGTAGTTTGGAGTTGTGCGGTGATCCTAGGTGATTGGAGGCGCGTGGTTGCTACATTCCACGATTTCTAATTCTTGTAATCACAAAAGATTAGGTATTCTATGAACTTTGTTATGGAAATCTATTCTCTTGAATTGTTTGAATTACCTTGTTATGACTTGTGTTTAGATATGATTGTTTTCATGGAGTAGTTTGTGTTATACTTGTGTGTTGGAATGTGATTAATCATAATAATGTTCTCAAAATGTGATGCATGTATATATGATCTTGTTTAAATGAGTTTGTTGGAAAAATACTAGTCTTGGATTGATTTGTCAATAAAACATGTTTTAAGAAAAAGGACCGAAAGGATTTCTCTTGTGTTTTATTCCAAAAAGTGTTGTGACAAACTAGTATGGGGATATGGTGATTGACATCCACCATGTTTTGCTTATTAAAACAAGACTAGAACGTTTTCATCACGAAGGGTCGAAAGATTCGTAAGAACAAATTTAATGAGAACATGTTGCAAACAAATGGAATTTTTATAGGATAATCATTGGGATAAGGACCGAAAGGATTACCTAAATGTTTTTGTTCTTAGAATGATTTTTACAAACAAATACCATGGTTGGGGAATCATTTGCTTATGATTTGTGCATCATACTAAGAGTATACACCAAACCTTTATGAACATTATCTATGGTTGATTATGAGACTTCACACAAGTATATATTTTTATTCTTGATTCGTATTTTCACTAGAACACTTATTCGAGGGAGCCTTGACAAGATTTCTTGTTAGAAACTTTTTATTAAGATCTATTTCAAAACAAAAATCCCTTGGGACGATCTCGACTTACCAAAACTTTACTATTGCGGACGAGTATACTTGCTCGTATGTGTTAATAGGTTATACGGTTAATTCGTGATTATAAATTTTTAAAACTTGCACCAACCGGAGCACATCAACTCTCTTTTTCATTTCACTAGAAATATGGGCAGCTTTATTAAGTGGTTTTGTGAAAAGAAGGGAATCCCATCCATCACTCCAAAGGATCTTGAAGGACCAGCATTTGAAATCGAAAAAGTCTTCCACTCAGATGTTAATCAGCTTCAATACCAGATGGAAGAATGTCATAAGATGCTGAATGATCAAGTCAGTGACCAGATCAACCGCTTCAATGTGAACAAGCCTCTTCCTCTCGATGGTGAACCTGGTCAAGTGACTATTCAATCAGAGTTCTTCTTCAACCATGACCTGGACTATCTTTGTGCTCGTACTACTGAAAGAAGACCAGCTTTATCGATTTCGAAGATGAAAGCTGCTACCTACACTGATCAGGGTCTTGAACAGATGGTTCCGGATCAATTCTGGGCAGACAAAGAACAAGAGTTTGACATTGCTGCCTCATATGGCATTTCTCATTGGTGGTTCAAGAAGAAGAAATTCTACATTGATAGACATAGTGCTAAAAAGAGTCGCAGAGCTGTTCGATCCAAGCTACGAATTCTAAGTGTTGTTAGTGTAGAGCTCTTCCCAATCTATGGCTATGATTATCTGAAGAAGATCGTTCTTCGAAAAGCAGACCAGAAAGATCATGTTATAGAAGAAAACGACTTCCAACATCTGCTGCCAAGTGACTTTGAAGATCTCTATCTTCTGAACCTCCAAGGACATCTTGACCATCTACCTGTTCGTGAGAAAAAGGCTCTCTCGGCTGCTGTCAATCTCTGGATCAGAGGCTTGGTCATTCGACAAAGAGTTGGGGATTTTCAGCTAGGAATGGAAAGCTACCATACCCACGTCAACCTAACAATTCCGCAATGGG
The DNA here is from genome assembly GCA_019973895.1 of Chrysanthemum seticuspe. NCBI lineage: Eukaryota > Viridiplantae > Streptophyta > Magnoliopsida > Asterales > Asteraceae > Chrysanthemum > Chrysanthemum seticuspe. The sequence continues at coordinate 304,097,847 of BPTQ01000007.1, read as the reverse complement.
AAGCCTCAGGACATGAATTTCATCACGAATATAAAGTGATTGACACTGTTAGGTCACTAGTTTTACAACACAAGCATCAAGAGAAGAGATAGAGAAGAGAGATCGGTTGAACCCTTATCCAAACACACGAAATATAGAGAGAAAGGTTAAAGGAAAGAGTGAAATAGAAAAGAGAACAACCAACCCTCAAAAGAGGGTTTATAAGAGTATTTATAGGAGGAAAGCTAGGGCAACACTCCTAGTTTCCATCCTTTATTAAATGGGCTTGGGCCTAAGCTCATGGGCCTTCTACATAAGCTTAAGGCTAATAACAAACATAAAGGCCATAATAAAGCTAACTATTACATATTAATTACAAACACTTGATTATGGTTTAGGAGTGATTCCAACAATCTCCCCCTCAAGTGTTGGTGATGAACGGTGAAGGCGTTGATGTAATAGTAGCTCTGACGTCTTCTGACATTCTTCTTTCTTGTGAGAAGAATTGCCTTGATTCGAACAATCTCCCCAGTGTAGAGAGATAGTTGTCTTTGAACAGTTATGCTTTGACGTCATCTTTAACTTTGTTCTTTGATCATTTTTCTTTGTGGTGAAAGTGATAGTATGTTGTTGTCTGCATCAGTCTGCCTCAGGTCTGCTTCGCTGCTCCAGTGTCTCCAAGTCATTCTTCAACATGCTCACACGCTCTTTGACGTTGGAATTCAATACTGATGAAGTTCTCTAAGTCTTTAACTTTGTAGATTCTTTGGTTTGACGAAGAATCATTCTGACGGTTGTGTTGCTTTTGAATAGAACTTCCATTAGTGATGATGTTGGCGTGAGCATGAGAAGAATCAGCACGATCATCCTGCTCCGGAGTTTCCATAAGAAGAAAACATTTCAAATGGTTAGTAATAAGCAGGTTCCGACACTTACAAGTTTGAACTTCGAGAGTGTTAACAGCATAGTGTGAAAACACAACTCTAATTCTTACAAAGGCCGTTCCTGAACTGGAGTCCCACAAGTGAGATAACGCGATGTACCGAAGTACATCTACAGTTCAGATGAGTCGCTGAGGTACACCGAAGCATCACCTCACGACTATAGACCGTTTGAGACACACTCCGCGTAATCCACGGGGAGTTACCGAAGTGACCTGTTGTCAGGGCTGTTTGATGTTGACCCTGGCAGGAGTTTCCATTCAATCACTGAGGATCACAGATGTGAACCTCTCATAAATGTTCTAAACAGATTGCTAAGATCTGTGAAGGACTCGATATGAACCACTGATAATCTTATTTGGTGATCGTCAAGTGATAAAATGTCAAGTGTTCCTAAGAGATCTTTTGATGAATCTCGTGGCTCTAGACTCAATAGTGCGTTTTGGTTTTCCTGAGCGGAGACTAGGGAGAGGGTCTCCTTCTTCAATACCAGCGATCTCTAAGAGAAATCCAATAGTTTACGTAGGGTTCCCTGTGAGAATGAAACAAGCTTCTGCTGAGAGAAACTTGAGTGGCTAAGAAGGTTTAGTGCATGCGTCACTGGGTCCATGACGACTTTTAATCTTCAATACCGGTGTCACTAAGTGACAATCAGTAGCATATGAATTGAACCCGGTGTCTGCCCTAAGTTGAATAATCTAGAGGGCTATTTCTTTTCACCCTTTTCTTTGCATTTCTTTTTGATTCTTCAACTCCTTCTTTCTCCGATTCTCATTTTCTCCTTTTTTATAATCATACCTAAGGACTTGTAAGTACTAACTATTTGTGATGTCCTTGGGTAGATTCCTCTGGCTCTGGCGGATCATAGGACGGTTATTCCTAACCTTAGTCACCTTATAACTCCATGACTAACCTATGTTGCCATTAAAACCACAGTTGTGAAGAATCTCTCAAAGGGTTTGTAAATGAAAATCATGTTTGAACCACTGTGAGAGATAGGATTTTGCATAAATACTCCCCCTCCACATGTGCTTAAGAGTTTTAATGGTTTAAATGCACAGTGAGGAAAGAGCGCGCACATTTTGAATTGATCTACTGGAGATAGACAATCCCCCGCGAGACACGGTTACGTTGCATAGTTAAAGAGTTACATTGTCAGCTTTTAGGTGACAACTAGCTCTAATAGCTACCTTGAAGGTGTAGACAAACCTCGAAAGGTTGTCATACCCGTCAGAGTTCATGTCTACCAAGAGTATCTCGAATGGTACTTTCTACTTGGACAAGTCCTTTGCGAGACACGTTTACATTACTAGCGAACTAGCTTGAAATTATTACCCGTCCAGGACAAGTCTTTTCGAGTTACTAACAGTTTAGTACCGTCAATTCGTTGGTTAAGTCTGAAGTCCACAGATTTATTTGCATTTTGCACAACATATTTCTTATCACACAATTTTCTCCCCCTCAAAAATGGCATATAAAATGTTATTTTTGAAATGTTGACAATAAATATGACCATTTCGAGTGTTGCGGGAAGATGACCACTATGAACAATTTGTGAACAAAGTTTTGATTCAAATACTCCCCCTCAACTAGTGATATAAACGGTTGAGTTTTTGAAAAATCATACGGGGAAGTACTTGTTCTTTTGAGCAAATCCTTGAATAATGAAAGGTTTGATAGGTTCTTCTCAAAAGTAAGAAGCTTTCGCTCCTTTTATAAGGATTGTGGCACTGAGGCGTACCACAGGGTCCTTTCTTGACAATTACGGGTTGTACACTGTTATGTGTGCACAAGCCATTGACATAGATAATCACACATCCAAAATTATATGAATGAAACAATTCAAGGGGTACCAGGAAGTGCAGTGATGTTCCCAGGAGTGCGCACAGGGCGTTGAAAGCCGGTTATGTTAATCCTGGGTCGACCACCAACATAGCTCTCCAATCGTCTAAACTGATCCCTTCTGAACAACCGTTCATCAATCATGGTGATGATCCTTCTCACATTCCTCCGATCCTGAGAATTCCATTGCTTAGGGTTCCCAATGTTTTCACGTATATCCTTCAATCGATAAGCTAATCCGTCCCTAACCATCTTCAAAGTATGATCTCCAAATTTGTGAAGTTCATTACACGCCATCAAGCAATTGCGATGAAGTTCACTGCGATAAACGACACCAAATGGTTTGCTGATGAGCGTTAATTGTGATAGCTGGTTGAGATCGGGAAGATCAAGCTGTGGTGGAGTGAAGTTGACACGTGTCTGATATGATTCAACGGCAAGCTGGAGATCTTCAACACGTTCTTTTATGACTATGCGTCTGATGAAAATGAGCAGTGACTTGATGAATTCACGTTGTATTTTGGTTGAAAATTGTCTCATGCGACCCTGTACTTTGGCAAGGTACATGTCTTCAATATCGTTGAGAGACAAATTCTCAAAGTCAGCTTCACAGAATGCATAATCCCTTTCATCCTGTCTTTTGACCACAATCTTCTTGAGAAAGGTGTAGTCCCATTTGGATGAAAGACCAACATGTTGGATGGCAACGATGTCTTTAGTACTAAACACTCCATGTTGTGACTTCTGAACCTGACAGCTTCTGTAGTAGATTCGTCGGCGTTCTGGCCAGTGATGAATCCCGTACAATGCATCTCGGTCGTATGCTTCCACTGTGTTGGAGAACAAGTGATTGGCACGTGCCTCAATGGCAATGCAGTTTGAGTAGATTGCTGCAGGGAATGGAAGTGTCAAGGATGTAGCATATTTCCTTGAACCATCGCCACCATGGAGAAGAAATTCCAGGTCTCTGTTGAAGAAATATCGGAAGGGAATCCGTGGTTCATCTGGTTGGCCAATGGTCGGTAGAGGTTTGGTCCAATCGGTGTAGTATGGAGGGTTGTCCCTTTTTGTGAAGTCAATGTTTGCTTCCGGGTTGAGCCAATCCATGTTGTTAGACATAGCTCGAGCAATGTTGTCAAGGTGATATTCGACCTCGAGGGCACTTTCAGAGCTGTCTTTTAGAAGTTGAAACGCTTCATTCTTGATTCGCTTCAACTCAGATTTCGTCATTTTCTTCACATGGAACTTTTCTTGCAAAACTTTAGCATGCTCCAATGTAGAACCTTCGACCAGATCTTGACCTTCATCAGGGTAGGGAGTTTGATTGACAAGTGTGGAGAACCATTCAAATTCTTCGGTTTTATCGTCATCTAGCCATGATACGACTTCAGGCTGAGTCGTCTTCTTCTTCTTTTTAGAAGGCCTTGATGATGATTCTGGTTTCTGCACTTGTTTGGGAGAGGTGGGTTGTTTTAGGGGCTCAAGGACCTCTTCATCGTCACCACCCGTATACTCAAATTGATCACCGGTTTTCTGAGTTAGGGGTGGTAACTCGGAATCGTCCTGAGGTTTATCTATAGAAGAACGAGGAGGGGACCTTTGTTGAGTAGGAGTCCGTTGGAGAGGAGGTAACATAGAAGATGATTCACCAGACTTCTTCTGACGTTTAGCTTTATCATGCTTATCCTGATCCTTGTCTTCATCGTCCCTAGGACGTTTAGACTTTTCTGCTTCGAATCTACATGCTTCTTTGAGTTGGTAGTCCAGCAATGCTTGAAACAGCTTTCCTTCCTCAGAAGTAAATGTCCCAGATCGTTTAGACATTTGTGTGACAAGCTTGGCCACCAATTCATTATCCGAGAAAACTATAGGATCAGATGGATTGATTGTGACGGTTAAAGGTGTTGATCTTATAGTTTGCTTGGCTATCTGCATAAGATTCGGATATAGTTGTCTGGTAAACATCTCCTTTGTGACTTTAGGAACGAAATCCTGAAGGTACTTGTTAGTGTAACCTTCGATCATTTCGTTCAGTTTCTCTTGACGATGACTTTTCATGAACTCCTGAATGAATTCCCTTTCTTTCTGCATCTTGTCATTCTCATCATTTAAGTACTGTATTTGGTCAGCAAACCAATTCAGTTTTCTGTAGAGCATGTCCTTCTTTCTGACTTGTTAGACAGCTTTCACAATTCTTTCATGAGTCTGAGAAATCCAAGATCGAGGTGGTTTCTTCACAGATTTGGATGTTGATTTGGTTGACTTCTTTGATGGTGGTGGTGAGGAATGAGATGATGAATATGATGAGGAAGAGACATGAGGAGGCTCGAGGTCCTTTGGAGGTGCAGAAGTATCCTCCTTGGAACGAGTTGGACTGTTGAGAAGGAAGTCATCATAATTCTCTTCGTCATCTTGTCCGGATTTAGCCTTTTCTTCCGTCTGATCCTTAGCATCTTCATCAATTTTCTCTTTCTCAGTCTTATCCTTTTCTGGTTCCTCAATGTTATGTTCAGTAGACACCTCCACAAGCGTTTGTTGTTGCACAAGAGTGGTGGTACCAGATCCCTTATCGGGTTGATTAACCGCATCAGGATCTGGTGAAGAGTGGGCAACACCACTTGATCCTCCGGGTCCACCCATTTGGTCTTTTGCAAATTCTTCAGCTTTTTGAAGGTGACTAACGAATTTAACCGTCTTCCTGTAGGATTGATCTAGTAGCTCTTCTTCTTCTTCAGAGCTCTCATCATAGGGCACGAGTGCAGGAGTCTTCCCTTTTCCTTTATTAGCTTGAGGACTTGGAGGTTTTGGTACTGAAGGATTGTCATCCTTTGCAGTTTCAGAGTAGGTAATCTCTTCATCTGTGTCAGTACCTTCAGAGCTTTCGTCCAAAAGCTTTCTTTGCGGTTCGGGTTTAGGGATTGGGATGGGAGTAGCTTCCTTAGAGGGAACAGTCCTTTTACGAGGAGGATTCCTCTTGGGAAACTTCCTATGACTTTCAGAACTTACTGCACTTCCAGCACTTCCTCTTCTGGTTCTCCGAGTAGGAGTCCCTGAAGCCTTTTCATCAAGATGGCCAACTTTTCCTTCTTTTACGGCTACCCGATACCTTTTGTACGTTTCCAGCTTTTTGATTTCCTTTGTAAGAAGGTGATCGGGCAACTCAGTACCCTGTTTCTTCGTAGACGATTCTTTGATTCTGACAGATAGTATGGGCTTAGTCAAGATGTCATGATTATCTGGGTCATTGAGTCTCCTGGGATATCATGATGAAGTCCAAGAGCTCTCTGGATCAACAGTTTGGTGTATCTGACATAGGGAATTTTGGAGCCAAGCTTCTTATGAAACATCATCATATCTTCCCATAGCAGTGCTTCAATTATAATGTCCTTCTTGTTGATCAACGACCAGAAAATTTGCAGTTCCATGAGCTTGGGATGCTCATAGCCACTGTCACGACCAGAGACTGATTTGGTGATGATCATATAGAGTGTCATCCATGGTTGAGGAATATTCTTCAGCTCCACGTGAGAGTGCTTAGTAATGATTCCTTTAGCTTCATCATAACCAATATCTATCAAGAATTGCAGGTCAGTCTCTTCAGTAGGGGTAGCAAAGAAGTCGGTTGGAGTGATGTCTGGAATGATGAGAACAACTCGTAAGTCATCAGGAGTGATAGTGACTTGTTTGATTAAGAGTCACATTCACAGCATTTTGACCAGTGATCCTCTGCATAGAATCCCAGAATTGTTGAATGTAGACCTCTGGAACTGTGGCAGAGTGTGAGAGCATATTCTGGTAGGGATGAGACTTGAGAATATCCACCGCAATGAGACAAGAAGATTCTGAGCATGTGAGGGTGTCAAAGTCAACCCTAAGGTTGTTCTTTCCAAGCTTTCTCGGATAACCCTCTGGAAAGATATCAGCAATTGTAAGAACTTCTGATGCATCCACATTCATTTGTTCAGCCAAGTCGTGATCTGAAATAACATTAGCCAAAAGAACCAACATATCGAAAGACATAATGTTAGTCAACAGGAGGACTTATTGTCTAGTTATTGAATGTACAGTGTCAATGATTGTTACCAGTCCTAAGTCACTTGTTTGTCCAATAGTCCAATGACGTCGTGAAATATTTTGTGAGTTAGTTAACTTTAGGTTTTAAAGTTTATGTTATCACTTATGGTTCACAACATATCAAACGTTTAAGTTTATTAGTGACATTATTGGATTCGTGACGATATGATAAGTTTATTAACAAGTTTGTACACGTAACAATTCATAATGAAGGTCAATCAAGGCATAGGCGTAGTATTGGCAAAGTTAAGCGTAAACAGTAGTGACATACGCGTAGGCGAAAGCTTATGCGTAGGATCCTAACTTATGCGTAAGAAATGTTACGCGTAGGAAAAGGGGACCTTATGCGTAGAGCTTACGCGTAGGCGTATAAGAACCTTACGCGTAAGGCTAACTCGTAAGAGTAGACCTTATGCGTAGAGGTTACTGTTTACACATATCCTTCACAAGATACGCGTAGTCCCATTGTAGAACCTTACGCGTAATAGTTATGCATAGAATTATTCTTACGCGTAACTTGCCAACGCGTAGGGTAATCCTTATGCGTAGAGAATCAAATGACCTTGATTCTGAATATTAAGCGTAGCAAAGCCTGAAATAAATTCATCAAATCATCAAATTTAACACAAACATTCATTATATCAACAAAACATGGCATGAATCATTCGTTAATAGTTACGCGTAGAAAGTCATACGCGTAGGTCAAAACCCTAAGGGTTAAGATTTACGCGTATAATTTCTAGCCATGGGATATGCACCAAACAAATTCTGGTAGGTCTAGAGTGTTGTTAGATTCTTTAGGCCAGGTATTAACATCTAGTTCGAGATGAATCAAAAATACCCAAACTTTAGAACTTTAAACCCTAAATCCTAATTCTGAATCAATTAGGGTTTCTGGGTGGTTATAAGGAAAGGATATCATCAATTCATCATCACACAAGCATAACACAACAATCTTTTTGACCAAAACACATCACATTTGGAAAAACCCAAATTCGACTCATAAACCCTAATTATAAAAAATCCATTAATTCGTGTTTCTGGGTGTGTTTTGAGCATAGAAACGATATCATAAATGTTGTTAAAACATTTTGACACATTCTTTTTAACCACAAACACCCATTCTTGATTGGGTGTTCATACGCCTACGCATAGACCACAAAATCAAGATTACACGACGTTTTAACCGTTGGATTCGTGTAAAATTTAAAACCATTGTTTAAAATCTTGTTAGGAACATGAAATCACTTACAAATTGACGATCTTAAACACGGTTTTGACGAACGATTCTTAGGCGTAGGATGTTTTAGGTTTTGAGTAATAAATGAGAAGTGAAATGTTAGGTGGAGGATATTTTTATTCAAAATATCTTTAAGGTTTTGACAGTTTTGGTCCCTCCACCTTTTCCTTTTTCAAACAAAGCCATTTAACTTCCATTTTGGTTACCAAACAAAGGTTTTTAAGAAAGAAACTTGACGACACTCCCCCTTGACTTAAGAAAAATGATGAAAGGTTATAAATTTTAGTCCGAGGAGTGTCATTTAACCAGAAAAGTTTACCACCATTTGATAAGAGAAACAACCGGGATATAATAACATGCAAGTACACAGATGTTTTGAAACAGTTAAGTGAAAAATTTCTCCCCCTTAACACTTGATCGTAAAAATACTGAATTTTGAAAGATTATAGTGTTGAAGGAAGAAATGTACTTGCCATGTTGAAAGATTATAGATTAGAGGAATATTTTTGTTGGTTTATAAGATTTTATAATTTTGTATTTGGTTTTTGAAAAATTATTTACAAAAGATGTTTTGGTGTTTGACAGGTTTTTAAGACTGTTTTAAGAGGTCATCCAATTCCTCTTGAGTCAAACACCTCATACCAATCCGGTGGATCAGCTCATTAAACCTAGCGGCAGGCAAGGCTTTGGTGAGTAGATCTGCCAATTGGTATTCAGTACCCAGAAAGTATAATTCAACGGTACCCTGTTCCACGTGGTCTTTGATGAAATGATATCGAAGATCGATGTGCTTTGATTTCGAGTGCTGAACTGAGTTGCACGAGATCGCAATGGCACTCCGATTGTCGCAGTACATCGGGATTCTGTCAAATACGTAACCATAGTCTTTGAGTTGTGTTCTCATCCATATGACTTGAGCACAACACGCGGACATGGCTACATATTCTGCTTCGGTTGATGACAGCGATGTACAATCCTGCTTCTTTGATTGCCAAGACACCAGTTTATCACCAAGAAATTGTAGAGCTCTTGAAGTACTTTTCCTTGAGTCTAAGCATCCTGCGTGGTCAGCGTCTGAAAAAGCGATAGTTCAAAACCAGAATCCTTCGGATACCAGATCCCCAAGTTAATGGTTCCCTTGATGTATCGGAGGATTCTTTTAGCCTCAGAGAGGTGGGTTTCAGTTGGTCGCGACTGATAACGGGAGCATAGATAAACGGCAAAGACAATGTCAGGTCTGCTAGCTGTTAGATACATAAGAGACCCAATAATACTTCGGTATTTGGTAGGGTCAACTAATTTTCCATGTAAATCAGCATCTAGCTTCTTGGTATGAGCCATTGGTGTGGCATAAGTGTCATAGGTTGTCATTCCAAATTTGTTTAAGAGTTCAAGGGCATATTTGGACTGACTCAAGAAAATACCATGAGGTGATTGATGAACTTGCAGTCCTAGAAAGAACGTGAGTTCACCCATCATGGACATTTCAAAATTTTTCTTCATTAGTTTTGCAAAAGCGGTTGAAAACTTTTTATGTGTAGACCCAAAAATGATGTCATCCACGTAAATTTGAACAATTAAGATATGTGCCCCGTGATATTGTATAAAAAGAGTTGGGTCAACCGAGCATTTGGTGAAATTATTAGCAATGAGGAAAGATGATAGCTTATCGTACCATGCCCGAGGGGCTTGTTTGAGACCATAAAGAGCTTTGTTCAGTTTGTAGACATGGTTCGGGCACTCTGGATCAACGAATCCTTCGGGTTGGCTGACATAAACTGTTTCTTTCAGTTGTCCGTTGAGAAATGCAGTTTTGACATCCATCTGAAAAAGACCGTCATATTCGTATGAGCCGCGTACGCGAGAAATATTCGAACAGCCTCAAGACGAGCAACCGGAGCAAATGATTCTTCAAAGTCTATACCCTCTTCCTGACGATAACCCTTAGCAACTAGACGTGACTTGTTTCGGATTACGTTCCCTTCAGCATCCAATTTGTTTTTCCAAATCCATTTGAGACCAATGATGTAGACCCCTGTTGGTCTTTCAACCAATTCCCATACTTCAAGACATTTGAATTTGTTGAGTTCTTCTTGCATGGATTCAATCCAGTTGTCTTTTGTCATTGCGTCTTTAATGTTTTTAGGCTCAGATTGGCAGACAGTGAGTGCATAAATGCAATGTTCACCATCTGTGTGAAGACGTTGTCTCGTAACGACTGTTGATTCGGGTTGCCAATAATATTAGCCATAGGATGGTCTTTTGTCCATCTATGTGTAGAGGGTTGATGTTGGTATACATTGTGCAGATTCTGAGGATTCAAATGGTTTGTTGAAGATTCCGCGACATCTGGTGCAGCAGTCTCATTAGCAAACGGGTTGAAGAACGCATTTGGGTCAAAATCTGCAGGTGGGGGTACATCATTCAGAATATCATCAGCCGGTTCATCATTGTTGGAAGCGGTTTGTTCAACTGTTGTGTTGGAGTCAACTGATGTAGGTGCATCTTCAACAGTAGTTGTTGTAGCAGGTGTATCAGGTATATGAATATTATCAGGTTGAGCAGCGGAAACAACGGATACACCTGGAGCACATTCATCAATATCGTCACTGAACAGCGGAGCAAATAACCTTTCCATTTGTTGACGAGTGAGCTGGGGGCTTTGTTCAGCTGATGATGGGGTTGAGGGAAGTTTAAACGGTTGTGTCCGGGTTCTAAGCTGTTATACTCAGAAGCCATTATGAAGAAGTTTCAGAATCAGCTTCCCCCCAAACTGACAACTGTCTTTAGCAGATTTGAAACTTTGATGAAGTCTACATTTCCTTTAACTTTTGAAGGTTTCAGTATGCAGCGGAATTTGTAGATGAGCAGTAAACCACACAAAGAAAATCTGACTAATTGCGGAAGATCCGTTCAAGGGTAACATGCTAGAAATCAACAAGATCTTCTCACGTATGTAGACGCATCACACCAAACAAACCACGAAAGACGAAATGATACGACTTTCCTCTGAATGTTGTGGTCTTTCGGAATAGTAATCACTGTGAATATGCAATAACTCGATACCAAGACCGTGTGTGAGGCATCATAACATCGTATTTGGGTAACTTCACACAAGATCACCCGTGAAATTGAGACGATATCACCAAATTGAGACGTTTGAGCCACAGATCGTCTTATTTCTTCCCCCTAATTGAAGAAATTCAAGAAGGCATTGGGTTTTCGCAAAGAAGCATGTGGTCAAACAAGGAAGCAATGATCACCTACACTCTCTCTCCCCCTCGATGTTTTCAATGATTCAGAATCATACACCACGTATGTTGATGATGAATTGAAGACAGCGAAACCATGTATAAGGAGACAGCGAAACCATGTATGTCCAATTGATCGAACAAGTGTGAAGTACCAAAAATATTTCGAGAGAGTCAACTGCTGATAAAACTTCTCTGTTCATAATGTTGATCATCAGCTGTGACATTGTTGTAGGGAATACTTTGATCTTCTGTTATCAAAGATTCGATTGTTGGAGGTGCATCTATAACAATGGTAGCTGTTGTAGTTTCAGAGTGTATCCGAAATTAGAGTATTATCGGTTGTGCAGCGGAAACATTCGATACATCTGAAGCACGACTTTTGACAGAATCTTTAACCAGAGGAGCAAGCAATGTTCCCAATTTTTGACGATTAAGTACAATGGTGGAGCAGCTGATGGATCAATATATTTTTGACGGTGAGAAACGGGTCCTACGCTGTTTTGCAGTAGGAGCCATAGTTGTTGTACCTGCATAGAAAAATAGAAGGGGGGGGGGCAAGAAAGAAAAGAAACATGGATCCCCAAGTGTAACTGGGTTCCAGGTGTTAGAGGCATAAAGATGTAGTGTCAATTATCTTCTTGACACCTGAACATGCTATTTTGATGATTTCCTTTCCTGCCTCACGGATGGATGTAGTGGGTATCTCACTTGTTTTGGTGCAACTACTTAGTATCTTGCCTGTAGGAATCCACCTAAGACCAGCAGTTTTGAAAACTCTACCCGTTGGTATCCATCTAAGGGTGGATCTAAGGGATGTTGAAACTTCTTTTGGGAAGAATTTGCGTCCTATATTGATCCACCTATTAGGTTTCTGAAATTTTACGTTTAGATCAACGGGTTTATTTCTAACTGTTTGAGTTAACTTAGGTTTTGGTTTGCTACTACAAGCAATGTTCAGTAATACACACGAAGGTGATACACTAGGTCGTGAACCTAAGATTCCATCCTTTTGGAGTAGTGCCCTTTTCCTAGCCTTTTCTAGATCATAGTTCTTGTATGCGTCATTTGAATCATATGAATTTTTACGTTTAATGCTCGGTTTAGACACAGTGTTCGAACTAATCCTAGATTGGCCAGAAGCAGCCACTTGTACAGGTATAACAGAAGCAGGTTTAACAGAAACATGTTTAATAGAAACAGAAGCATTATTGTTGGGCCCGGAATGTAGAGTGACTGGTTTTGACAAATGATTATTCTCAACAACTTGGGAGGGAAACCGTGGTTTTGACGATTTTGAACGTTCAGATTTAAAAGCAGTTGGGTGTCTAACAACTGATTGGTTTTAGAGACGATTTCCCCAAGATTGTTGGTTTTGCAAAATTAGTATCCACACTCTTGTCAGTTAATCTTCTCAGTTTTTTTTGTAAAGCAACATGTGCAAGCCCCTTTGCTTGAATTTGAGCCTTTAGATGCTCATTTTCTTTTACTAATAAATCCACACGATTACTTTGTTCATTTGAAGACTGACCATTGTTTTCTGAAGAAAAAGATTTGTTTTGTAATTAAAGTTCAATAGAGATGCAATGTGCCTCTAGTTTTGAAAAATCTTTATGAAACTGAGCAATGGTCATTTTGAGAAGAATGTTTTCAGATTCAAGAGTTTGATTTGACGATTCAGTAGAATTGTTAACAAGTAAGGACTCAGACATGAGATAGTTGTCTGGACATTGTGCAACACACTGGTCAACCTCTCCTTCATTACTGAATTCAGGTTGCTCAGTTTGTTGTATCGCATTTGCAGGCAGAATATGATCAACAGTAGATTGTACCTCGACCATCTGTTCTGTGTCAGTGTCATAGGTGGGTAAGATATCTTCCTCAACCATTTGTTCTTCGTCACAGTTGGGCTCGGTGTCGTAGTTGAGTATGATATCTTCTCTAGATCTGCTGCTGTCATCCTGCTTTTCCAATGCTACAACCTCATTGTCCGCATTACCGACAGTTGCAGTAATCACAACATTCTCAACGTCCATTTGAACATTCCTTGCATGTACATCAACTCTTTCACCTTGCACGACTGCGGGATATCGGGAATTTGATGATGTCTGACGCTTCAATGCCAGTTGAATAGCCATGAATCCTTCTTTCAGTGCCACAAATGGATCTTTATGTTCAGAATCCATTTCACTCCCCTGCAGAAGAATCAAAGAGAAGAAGAACATGTGCAAAGTCGATATAACACATAGAAGGTCGATATAGTGAATTGCAATTTCCCTCCAAAAATAATTTTGAAAAATTTTGACTTTCAAAATTTGAAATTCACTATAAAATTCAATTCTAAGGTTGTAGGAAAAATTTGAGTTATGACAATTTTGACGCCAAATTTTACCCGAAAAATTTGAATTTGGGCCCAAAAATTTGAATTTTTGACCAAAATTTTCGCAGTTAAACCAAAATTTGAATCTCGCGTAAAAATTGAAAGTTTAGACTCCACAAAAAATTAAATTTTACTCAAATTTTCCCGCCAAAAAACTTTTTTTTTTTTTTTTTGATAACTTGTGTTGATGGATCTTTGTAGTCGAATGAACCTTTGTTGATGAAGTATCCTTAGGCGTAGAAAACACAATAAACCAAGTAGCACTTATGCGTAAAAAACACCAAAGTTACGCGTAACAATCAAGAGTTACGCGTAGGTTTAGCTTACGCGTAAGCAGGGAAAAAAGACTAAAGTTATGCGTAAACAGTAAGTTAGGCGTAGAAAGTTAGGCGTAGGATTCCCTTATGCGTAAGACTAGGTTTACGCGTAAGATGAATCTTATGCGTAGGATTTTCTACCCACAAGTTTTACAACACAAGCATCAAGAGAAGAGATAGAGAAGAGAGATCGGTTGAACCCTTATCCAAAAACACGAAATATAGAGAGAAAGGTTAAAGGAAAGAGTGAAATAGAAAAGAGAACAACCAACCCTCAAATGAGGGTTTACAAGAGTATTTATAGGAGGAAAGCTAGGGCAACACTCCTAGTTTCCATCCTTTATTAAATGGGCTTGGGCCTAAGCTCATGGGCCTTCTACATAAGCTTAAGGCTTATAACAAACATAAAGGCCATAATAAAGATAACTATTACATATTAATTACAAACACTTGATTATGGTTTAGGAGTGATTCCAACAGACACCCCTAGAGCCATCATCTTTACCGACAGATACGGGTCACGTATGCTGATGAGACTGTGCGAGCTTTTCAAGTACAGCGATGGAACTCTTAAGATGGTCGAAGAAGAATTGAACTCGAGAATAAATCAAATCAAACTTGATATGAAACCGTGGAACAAAACAAGATTCTGGTCTGATCAGGACTTGAAGATGTGTGAAGATTTCATTGCTGTGATCGAACGAAGATTAAAGACTAGAATGATTTTTCGCAGCCTTGAAAGTTTTGTGGGTGGTAGACTTTGTGAAGGTCACTATAAGCTGCTTCAAAGAACTGAATGAAGACATCTTCCGGAAGTAGTTTATGTTTTGTATTTTTGATGTGTTAAATGTGCTATATGTACTATGAACAACTATAATGTATGTAATAGTGATAGGTTATGTATTGTGGTTTCCCTTTTTATCTAAAAAGGGAACTTCAGTGTTGTCCACTTCAGATCATATAAAACTGGACACATTTTTATCCATCAAACGTTTTGTTTCATACATATTTAAATCACTTGAGATCCAAAATCTCAAAGGATTTGAAAATTTTGATCGGGGGAGAAAAAGTGATATAAATATGAAAGATGATAAAAGATGACCATTTTTGTCTCAAAGTGCATACTGCTCTCTAATATGTGCTAAACTCTTTTCGAATCTTGAAACATATATTAAGGGGGAGCATTTCAAAACAAATACAAACCTTCAAGGTACAAAGATTTCCATGTTTTAACATGATGTACCTTGATTGTATGTTAAATGGTTTCTAAATATTTGGTAATCGTGGTTGTAGTTCAAAAGATCTCTTTCCTCTATGTGATAAAATGATTTCAAATATCCTATGCACATATTGAGGGTGAGAATTTACCAAGAAAATCAAATAGCTTTTTCTATGAAAATTGTGATCAAGAAATTATTTCAAAGAACTCTTGCCTCCATGTGCTAAACAATTTCAAGATCATATGCACATGTTGAGGGGGAGCATTTCTAAATGATCAAAACTATTAAGGTACAAAATGCTTTGATTTTATATCACAAGTACCTTGATTGATTTTCCAAATGATTTTTCAATTGGTTTTATGGAAGAATGAACTGTACCAAAAGACCGACCATTTTACTTTATGCATGTAGTTATAAGGATGGTGAGGTTAGGTATTAGTTCCCACGATCCGCCATAACCGGAGGGATCTACCCAGGGACAATCCACTAGATAGTGTAGAGTCCTTATGTATGATGAAAAAAGGAGAAAAGTGAGATATGGGAAGAGTGCGGACTGAGACTGAGCTAGTACTGGAATAAACCCAACAAGGTTCTAGTTATGAAGTCTCGGTAAACACTGAAGGGGTTGAAGAATGAAAAAGAATTGAATGAAAAAAGGGGTGAAAACAAATAGCCCTCCAATTATTCAACCTTAGGGCAGAAACCGGGTTCAATTCATATGCTACTGGTGGTCACCATGGTAACATCGGTATTGAAGACAAGACGTCATGGACCCAGTGACGCACTGCACTACATCTTCCCAAGCCACTCAAGCTCCTCTCAAAATGAATTGTTTCATTATCACGGGGAAACTACATAATCTATCGACTTCCTCTTAGATTTTGTTGATATTGAAGAAGGAGACCCTCTCCCTAGTCTCCGGCATAGGAACCAAATATGCAATATTGAGTCTAGAGCCACGAGATCATCATATAAATCTCTTTAGGACACTGTCAATGAAGACTCTCTATTTCACACAATGTGGAAAGAGAGATTATATCTTATGAGTCCTACGCATTATCCTTGTGGTATTGCCAGAACATCTGAGTGATATGCAAACATATTCACAATGAAGATAGAAAGCCTTCTCGAGCCAACATCAAACAAGCTCCTGGTGGGTGGCATGTGAGATCTATCCAATAGATCAACCATGTGACAACTGAACAAAAACAATGGGGCGATTCAATCTTTTGAATCAATCCTGGTTTAGGTTATGGATTGACGGATACCTTTGAAAAACCGGTCGTTGTGCTTAAAGATTCTTTTCCCTAGCACATCGGCTCTGTATTAATATTTCAAATATAAAAGGTGTTTATGATTGATAATTGATTTTTCTCAAAAACCCTCGTTGTATTGCAAAAACTCTTTATTGAGCAGTACTCAATTGTTTTTCAAATATCTATTCATCAATCAGTGAATCTCAAATTCGCTGGTTCACTCACTCCGTGTTGTCTTCTTTGAGACGTTCCGGTTTGAGAACAGCTAGAGCAGCTGCGAAACCCTGTCAAGGAGATTCCTCGGAATTATACCTGATCACAGGCAGTACCTTGTACTGATCAACGGGGAACCGTGGGCCGTGTACCTCAATTCAACGAAAGTGATCAAAGACACTTTCGTGTGTTTTATTGCTAACTGTTGTATGCATGTACGCCCGACGTTTGCAGCTGATCAGAATGGAGATGTCAATCCATAGCCGCATGCTCACACAACACATTCATTTTAAAAGAAATCATGATAAGTGCATCAACGATTCTGATATTTTCACTCCATGCTTCTGCTACGCTGCTGCCAATATCATGAATCAACAAAAGCTTCCACCACTCTGATGTGAAGATATCATGATCAAGAATGTGAGCATGTCGGTCCAAATGTCACAACATCATATACGGGCATCACAACAATGGGTGATGATGAGATTAAATATGGTTGATGATCTCAAATAATGCTCAAAGGTCTTCATAATGTGGATCAGCTCTACAACCTCCACTTAATGTACTTTATAGTTGGATTATGACATTTTCACCATGAAAGCACGGAGTTCGAATATTTGGACGATATGAAGTCTACGAGCTCAAGACTGAAGATTAATTAGAATGCTAGGATGCTTAAATGTAAATCATGCGGTGACCTCCCTTAGGGGGAGCTTGTTAGGAATTGGAAATTCTATGGTGAAGCATCGGTCACCCCATATACAATCTAGCTTAAGTTAGCTCGTAGACATATCGTTTATTATGTCATTGATAGTTAGTTATTAGAGTAGTTTAGTCTAGTGCAACACCGTGGAGGAAGGACGGGTCTTTACCCATTGTATGCCTGATCCACAGCCCGAAGGAGGGCATGCTTCTTTGTATAAATAGCTCTCTCCCCACAAGGGAGAGGGTTGGATGTTCATTTAGAATCTAACCTTCCATGAGTTTCTCTTACTAGAATATCCCACTTTCTCTCTCTAAAACCATATAATCATACGCCCATATTTGTGATTGTTTGTGTGTTTGTGAAATCCAATATGTTACATCCTATTTTACCAAAACCAACTCGATCATTAAGAAAAAATGGATCCAAACATGGGTACCCCGAAAAGACAGTTTCAACACTTAGAAATATTTTAGTAAAAGCTGATGGAAATAAGTTGTGAACGTCGGTTTTCAAATACTTGTATCTCGGTCATTATAAGCTCGTTTTCTACGATCTATATATTCTTGGTTGCGTGTTAATATATACTAATATATTTTTGATAAATTGACACATTTAGATAAGGTTTAAAACTCATTTTTGCCCCTTAAATAATCTTTGACAGCTTGTATTTTTCAGAAAATTAGTTTTCGTCACAAAACTTGAAAATAACATAACTTCTTCGTTATAAGTCCGTTTTAACCCGTTCAAGCGACCACGGTTTCGTTTTAAAGTCTATTTTCGGAAAATATAAACCAAAATAGTCCATGACCTATCGAAATTTTCTGATTTTACAAAAATGGACAGCAACTATTTATTTATCGTCTAACTTGATTTTTCTTGCGTAAATCTTGTTTCAACCACTTCAAATCAACACCAAATCTATTCTAATCTTAACATACACCTTCTTAGGGTGTCATGGGTTCCTACACTTCATCAACAATGATAGGTTTCATGGTAATAATTATAGGATGATTAAAACTTATAATATGAAGTAAAAACAAGTAAAAGTGGTATAAATACATATGATACTTGCATGTTTTTGTACTAGCATGATAAAAATAGCTCAAGTAAGATGATGAAAGTGTAATAAAAATTATAAGAAGCTTACTTGAGTGATTGAAGAGTTTTTGAGCTAGAAACTTAATTAATCTTTAGGTTTTTATTTCAAAACCTTGAAATAGATTACTAATAGAACTTGTAAAACACTTGATCTTGCAATTTTTATGGATTCTTCTTATTTTCTTGATCTTGGCCGAACCACAAAGGAAGATGGGGAGGGTTCCTAGCTTTTTTTCACCTTTCAAATGTGTGTAACTATGTGTTTTAAATAAATATAACACTTGAATAATATAAATATCTAAGTAACTAGTGTATGTGTACATTTTAGAAGTAAAAATCAAATTTGCCACTCTTGATGACTAGGGGGGGGGGGCGGCAATGGGATAAGGGTAGATGTATTTTGTGTATTTTTGATAGTTAAATGCATTTAAAGTTAAGCATAATGTATATTTTATACATATAATTAGTTATTTAGTGTAGCGTTAGCTAAAAATCGATTTTAACGGTACAATATAAAATATATAGAAGTCATAAAAATTATAAAATACATTTCTCGCAAGAATTGAGTGAATAAATAATTATCGAGTTGAATTTACGAAAACCGTCGTAAATATATATATAACAATTTATATACCAAAATAAATTCAAAACATCGGGTAAACTAATAATATAATTTTTATAGTCTTAAAATGAGTATAAAAATATATCAGGACAATTGTTGGAAGTGTCGGATCAATTATTCAAAATAAATGATCGTGCGATAGCGTTTATTTAATAGAAAAATATGCGTTATTGAAATATGCAAACCCATGCATAAACTGATATGAAAATGATATAACTGATGATATGTAAACTAGCTCTAGTCTATATGAAATATTTTCAATAATATTCCATGAATACGCAGCTTAACCCTCAAGGTTACGCGTATTTGATACTCGTAAAACCAGTTTACGAAAAATGATGAATAGTGAATCATGAATAGTGAAATTTTCAAAGTTTGATAAATGTTTTGTGAATAGTAACCGAGATAAATGTTTCCCGAGATGAATAGTAACCGGGAATGAATAGTGTTTTGTGAATAGTAATTTTTGAAATAACCTCTCAAAGTCTCAAATCGACTTCAAAAATGATGAATAGTAAAATGATGAATAGTAACCGGTGAATAGTAAATTCCCGAGATGAATAGTGAAATTTTCAAAGTTTGATAAATGACCTGAAATTATGATTTGTCACATTCGCCCACCCAAAAAGGAATTCAGTCCTTTAATTCAGTCCATGTTGGGTTCTACGGTGTTATCGGTGAAAAGGTGAGGATATTTGAGTCGCATCCGGTTTTCCCGCGTTTTTGTGAATCGTACCACGCCTTTCCGAGGCGGGACTTTCAACATAACTCTGTTGCCAACTTGAAATTCTAATGGTTTGTGACTTATGGAACACATTTCCAATATTTTGCGTCGTATATCGACGTAACTTTTCTATCTATTTGTTGTTGCTTGTAACTGATTCTTGATCTATACGATTTCTTTGTTGTTTCATGAATAAGTTATGGACTAGTGAGTTGGACTTTCCTGATTTTGGCTCGTAAATAAATGATTGACACCTCAACCATAGAGTGCCTCAATTGGTGCAGTCAATATGTTCATGTGATAACTATTGTTGTAAGGGAACTTGTTTGATGAAGAATGATTTGCCTAATCATTTCCAGAAACAATCACACTTGCTTTGAGTATATCTTCTAATGTTTGAATCGTTCTCTCTTTTTGACCCTTGAGTTGAGGATAATAGGCGGTACTCATGTCCTAGTAGGTTCCATGGGAATCTTAAAATGATTGTCAGAAGTCTAAGGTGAATCGAATAACTTATATTAGGTATAATTGAAATTGATACCATGTGTCTCATGACAAATTCCAAAATGTCAAGTATGTCGATAAGGACATTATTGAAAAGAATAGATTATGGGTAACAGTTGTGATTCCTCACGTTTCTATTTCTAGCGAATGTCATGACTTGAGTCTTCTTTGCCTAAGATGCTTAGTCTCCATTACTATAATGTTCATTGTTTGATGGTGTCTCTCTTAATTTCTCTTATCGAAATGTTTCCACGCTCTATGTTGCCAAGTCACAAAACCTTAAATATTCAAGTGATGTGCTGTGGGGGTTGATTTTCAAGATTTTTTCTGATATTGAGTGCTTCTAAAATAGTTCATTACTGAGATTGTTATCACGCTGGCAAAAACATAGATACCAGCTCACACTATGTCGAAGAATGTTTGTTCTGATTTCACTTGTAGATGGAGAGTCATTGATTGTCCGATAAGTTCAGACCTGTTGCATCTCTTGATATGGAAGTGAGGTTATCTAGAATTTCTAGGGAACACAATGCCTTAGTGGAAGTTTATATCGATAACCTTAATTTAACTCAATTACCCTATGAGGGAAACTCATTGTAGGGAAGTTTACATATTGCTGAGGCCATGTTTAAGGGAATGTTCTGTAGTCTCAGTTAGAAGACTTGGTTTATTTCTACAGTGTTGCTTAGTGTGTATTCGCTTTGTACTAAATCTTGTAACTCGATCTAGTTGGTACTTTTGAAAAAGAATTTGGCTTCCAGTCCAAAGATAGTGGTTCGAATTGTCTCGTGATGTCTTAAGATTTCTATCGAGTTTTGAATCATCTTACTACATACTTCTAGTCCTTGTTGGTAGTTTTAAAATCCTTTCATTGTTTTCTTGTATCGAGGAATCCTCCTCATAGATGGTATAAAAAGTCTTTCTAAAAAAAATCACTGGTAAAATTTCAACTTATCGGTTGAGGGAGTGATGAATGGTGTAGGTATCTATAGAGTGTTATCAAAAGAAATGTTTATGAACAATTTATCTAATTACAAAGCTTTACTTTTGAGTGAAGATTGTTTTAGGAAGTTTGAAAAGATGCTTGTTTCTTTCATGACATAATCCTTCCTGAATTATACATAGGTGATCAGGCTATGTATAATCGAGGACAAATGATGTGATGCTTGGTTTTGTTGAAATGGTATTTTGTTTCTCCGAAGTTTTAGATGGTATTTAACGTGTTGTTTTTGTAAGATAATGGCTCAAACAATTTTTCAGAGTAACATGAAAATCGTTTCGCGTAATGGTAGTAAATAGTTGATAAAATGACTGAAAACCAATTTATAGGGTGGTAACAAAACAACTTGTTTTAGAACTTTGTGAAACCATTTTCCTAAGATGATAGTAAAATAGCTTGGAATAAAATTATGTGAAATAATTTTATAAAGTGGTAGCAAAATAACTTGAAATAAGATTTTTCGAATGGTTTGTAGGATACATGGGAGAACCTCATAGAATGGTAATAGTCTCCTAATTGGTCAAGAGTAAAGTTGTCCTAATCCCTAGCAAGATAGCGGTATATTGTTGCGAAATGATTGAAAACTAGGCAATTGGAATAGGGAATGAAATAAACAAAAATTGTGATTATCGTGGAGATAATAAAGGATAAAGATTACATTAGATAGAAAGGTACTTATTATCTGTTCCTGTTGATGGTCTAATCGTGTCTCAAGTATAGGAGCAGTAGGCTGTCTAGCAGTAACAACTCTAGAACTCTCACAGTCTTCAAACCTATAAGATGGTGTAGTATCTATAGTCTTAGTGATAGATGGTAATGCTGTGTCAAATCATGCACGCTTCCCAAGCTGCAAGTTAGATGTATGAGTAGTGTCTATGAGATGTGATGGTACGAATAGTGCTCTAGATAATAATGATGATGATGATGATGATGGAAATCCTAGTGGTAAGTTAGGAGGTGATGGTGAATGAAATACTACTTTCTTTCGTGTTGTCTCGCGACGTTTCAAAGGTAAAGCTAGAGTATGAACTATTGGACGACTAATAGTGGTATGAGTAGCTGATGGTGGTTGTATTACATGAGTAGCAGGTGATCTAAGAATGAGGGTAAGAGAATGTACTCTCTTCCTTGCAGTAAGCATCCTAATAGGTCCATTAGGACTAAGCCTATAAGTCCTACCAAATGATATGATCTGTCCCGGCAGAATGATAGGAACTGCCGTGTTCCTATGACGAATCGATGGTGACAGTGGTGGTGTAGGTGTAACTTTGTCCTCCTAAAAAGGTTCAGTCTCCGTATCGGATAATATGAGTGGTGAGTCTGGTGTAGAGCCAACTGATGATAAAACTATAGTAGGGAATGACAAGGTATCCTCCATGCCAGAGTCTGATGTGAGTATGATGGGATGGGTATCTGAAGGCATCTATGTGACAATCGATGTGAAATGGAAGTAAATAACCCACATGATGTACGTATAAAACCGCATGTATAGTGACTATGCACTTATGATGAAATGATGAGATGCTATAATGATGTAGTTATAGTCTAGGGTCAATGATACACCCTAGTTCTCTATAACTCTTGCTCTGATACCAATCTGTCACACCCTCAAAATACCTGTTTTGCAGCGGAATGGAATTCCTGGGGGATGACTGCCATAGCATCACAGTTACAGTTTTATTGAACGACCTAAAGTGTCGTTTGAAAAGCACATCGTTTGATATAATAAAACATTCAGAGTTTACAAAAGATAGGTCCCAAAAGGTAGTCAACATTTGCGAAAATAAGTTTGTTACAAACCAAACGATGTTTTGAAAGTGCATAAATTCCATGTGAGACGCGTCGTCACCGCGACTCTATGAGAAGTCCACATGCGTGCCATGAAGTATATGCCTTAAATACCTGAAAATACATTGCTAAAAGTGTCAACACAATGGTTGAGTGAGTTCATAGAGTTTATGTAAATGTTTTATACGACCACCACAAGTATAAGTCATGTATGACAAATATGTCACATAAAAATGATACAATTGCTATAAGCACATGACACCGAAGCTAGACTGATCATGATGTTCGCCCCAACAGAGTGTTTTGCCAAACAACTTAAATTATGATATTAAATGAAATGCATCCGTTTGACCAGTTGGAATCCACCGACCCGGATGGAGGAGTCACCCTCAATAGATCTAGTCACTCACCTCGCTTCTTCCGGAATTAACGGTTCATGATTATGAAATGGGGACATTCAATTGGCAATGAGGTAACTTAAGCAATGTAATGAATTTGATATACTTGGTATCGTAATAAAATGATGTGCAGTGTATTCTCCCCCGTAGGTTTGAAATAATGTATAAACTTGAATAAAACGGGGCTATGAAAACTCACTTGATATAATGATATGATGGCAAAAATGGATACACTGAAATGAGGCGCAATCTTAAACTGCAACCTATTATGAATGATATGATCTAATATAATTCATGAAACAATGTTGTGCATGCAAACTCATATGATATCCATACCACTTGTGCATTTTTGAAAATAGAGTTTATCGCCGAAATATATGTTTATGACATCTCGTCATGTTATAAAATACTTTACAAGTACTTACGTTGAAACGAGATCCAACGATAGTCGTTTAGTGATTTATCAAGAAATTATAGTTTTTCGTCGCAAAATAATGTACTTTGATAATTCGTGAAAGTGGCTAAGTGGACTCGAAAAGCTAGTCGTAAAATAGTGAATATCAAGTGTTAGGAAACAAACTCAGTGGTTTTGGAATGCTTGTAACATTATCTAAAAGTCGTAACACTGGACTTTTGTCCATACGAGTCTCGATCCTAGATAAAAATGATGGTGAAGTGAGGTAGTCGGGCTAAAAATGCAGTTTCTGGGCAGTTTTCAGGAAAGTTTGAGAGGTCATAAGTTACTCGTTATAAATCCGTTTGACGAACGGCTGGACATTTTGGAAAATAGGCCAGGTGAACTAACTTTTACTCAGAGATACTATTTTACCAAAACCAACTCGATCATTGAGAAAAAACGGCTCCAAACATGGGTACCCGAAAAGAGAGTTTCAACACTTAGAAATATTTTAGTAAAAGCTGATGGAAATAAGTTGTGAACGTCGGTTTTCAAATGCTTGTATCTCGGTCATTATAAGCTCGTTTTCTACGATCTATATATCCTTGGTTGCGTGTTAATGTATACTAATATATTTTTGATAAATTGACTCATTTATATAAGGTTTAAAACTCATTTTTGCCCCTTAAATAATCCTTGACAGCTTGTATTTTTCAGAAAATTAGTTTTCGTCACAAAACTTGAAAATAGCATAACTTCTTCGTTATAAATCCGTTTTAACCCGTTCAAGCGACCACGGTTTCGTTTTAAAGTCTATTTTCTGAAAATATAAACCAAAATAGTCCATGACCTATCGAAATTTCCAGATTTTACAAAAATGGACAGCAACTATTTATTTATCGTCTAACTTGATTTTTCTTGCGTAAATCTTGTTTCAACCACTTCAAATCAACACCAAATCTATTCTAATCTTACCATACACCTTCTTAGGGTGTCATGGGTTTCTACACTTCATCAACAATGATAGGTTTCATGGGAATAATTATAGGATGATTAAAACTTATAATATGAATTAAAAACAAGTAAAAGTGGTATAAATACATATGATACTTGCATGTTTTTGTACTAGCATGATAAAAATTATAAGAAGCTTACTTGAGTGATTGAAGAGTTTTTGAGCTAGAAACTTAATTAATCTTTAGGTTTTTATTTCAAAACCTTGAAATAGATTACTAATAGAACTTGTAAAACACTTGATCTTGCAATTTTTATGGATTCTTCTTGTTTTCTTGATCTTGGCCGAACCACAAAGGAAGATGGGGAGGGTTCCTAGCTTTTTTTCACCTTTCAAATGTGTGTAACTATTTGTTTTAAATAAATATAACACTTGAATAATATAAATATCTAAGTAACTAGTGTATGTGTACATTTTAGAAGTAAAAATCAAATTTGCCACTCTTGATGACTAGGGGGGCAATGGGATAAAGGTAGATGTATTTTGTGTATTTTTGATAGTTAAATGCATTTAAAGTTAAGCAAAATGTATATTTTATACATATAATTAGTTATTTAGTGTAGCGTTAGCTAGAAATCGATTTTAACGGTACAATATAAAATATATAGAAGTCATAAAAATTATAAAAATACATTTCTCGCAAGAATTGAGTGAATAAATAATTATCGAGTTGAATTTACGAAAACCGTCGTAAATATATATATATATATAACAATTTATATACCAAAATAAATTTAAAACATCGGGTAAACTAATAATATAATTTTTATAGTCTTAAAATAAGTATAAAAATATATCGGGACAATTTTTGGAAGTGTCGGATCAATTATTCAAAATAAATGATCGTGCGATAGCGTTTATTTAATAGAAAAATATGCGTTAATGAAATATGCAAACTCATGCTTAAACTGATATGAAAATGATATTACTGATGATATGTAGACTAGCTCTAGTCTATATGAAATGTTTTCAATGATATTCCATGAATACGCAGCTTAACCCTCAAGGTTACGCGTATTTGATACTCGTAAAACCAGTTTACGAAAAATGAGGAATAGTGAATCTGAATAGTGATTTTTCTCCGGGAATGAATAGTGTTTCGTGAATAGTAAATTTTTGAAATAACCTCTCAAAGTCTCAAACCGACTTCAAATATGATGAATAGTAAAATGATGAATAATAACCGGTGAATAGTAAATTCCCGAGATGAATAGTGAAAATTTCAAACTTTGATAAATGACCTGAAATTACGATTTGTCACACCTAAGGACTTCTACACTATCTAGTGGATTGTCCCTGGGTAGATCCCTCCGGCTCTGGCGGGATCGTGGGAACGAATACCTAACCTAACCATCCTTATAACACCATGCATAAAGTAAATTGGTCGGTCTTTTGGTATTGTTCATTCCTTTATGAAACCAATTGAAAAATCATTTGGAAAATCAATCAAGGTACTTGTGATATAAAATCAATGCATTTTGTACTTTAATTGTTTTGATCATTTAGAAATGCTCCCCCTCAACATGTGCATATGATTTTGAAATTGTTTGGCACATGGAGGCAAGAGTTCTTTGAAATAATTTCTTGATCACAATTTCCATAGAAAAAGCCATTTGATTTTCTTGGTAAATTCTCCCCCTCAATATGCGCGTTGGATATTTGAAAATCATTTTGCACATAGAGGCAAGAGGTTTTTGAAGTACTTTCATGATCACACTGCCATTTAAGGTACTTTTGTTGAAACATAGAAATCTTTGTACCTTGAAAGTTTATTTTCTTTAGAAATGCTCCCCCTCAATATGTGCTTCGATATTCGAAAGCGTTTAGCACATATGGGAGAGCAACATGCACTTTGAGTCAAAAGATCATCTTTTATCAGATTTCATAATTAAATCACAAATTCTCCCCCGATCAAAAATATTAAACCCTTTGAGATTTTGGATCCCAAGTGATTTAATAAGGTTTATAAAACATGGGAGAAAATGTTGCCTTGTTTAAATACTCTTCTGGTTTTTGGTTAAATGCTCCTCCACAATCATGTGCATTATGTAATTGAAATCGTTTGGCACATGAAGGAAGTGTGCTTTTGAAAGAGTCACCCATTAAAACGGATTTGAGATTTAAACCACGATCTCTCCTCCGATCAAAAATATCAAACCATTTGAGATTTGTGATCCCAAATGATTTAAATCATTTAGAAAATTTTAGGGGAAAGACGTGGCTCGATTTAATTTTGAAAAATGATTGATAAGGATCAATTTTTCGACATTAAAGATTGTTAGTGTCAGGTATGATCGTTTTTAAAAGATCTTTAAGTAAAATAAAATAATTTCACAATCAAACAAGAACAGAAAAAATTTCATTTTGAAAGATCTTAGAGTTTTAAAGAAAATTATACCATGACATAACATTGAATCTTTAGATCACCACTTTATTACGTACAAACAGACTTTTATGAAGAAATATCGTTTGAAAATACTTAAGTTTGAAATCACTCTCCCCCTCAATCAATGACCATAGTCGTTGATTGAGTGACTTATGTTTAAAAATGAAGTCCGGTTGATTTCCAAAGTTTGGGTTCAATTTATTTTCAAAAACAATATTTTTCCCATTTTCAAAACAATTTTATCAAATTTGTTGAAAAATGGTATTATTCACTACTTGTCCTGCACAAAGATACGTTGGGTGGTTAAGAAGCTTCTGTTGTTGCTGTAGGGCTGGAAGCAAACCATCTGCTGATGCAGTGAGACCTCTGACGTTGCATCTATCGTGCCAACTATCCATGGAGATCTAATTAAGCTCCGTTTCTTCATTTGTCAATCCAAGAAATCGTTACCCTTTCCTTTCGGCATCCAATCATCTTCGATTGTGGGATCCAGATCGGGAACATTCTTATATACCAGTATACCTGCATATGTTAGTGGACATACATACAGATATATGGTGGTCGACAACACCCAAACAGCAATAGACTAATAAAAATCACTCCAACATATCAAACAGATCATACAAAGGCATGTGAATTATATGTTAATCAAACTTTAATCATCTAATCCTAATAATCACATCCTAGAATCCTAGTCCTTCAACATAGGCAAGTATATTTTTCAGTTAAGCACATAGGATGATTACGAAAGCCCGTTAGATGATGTAAATTTTAAAAACATTCTCCCCCTCAATCAATGACTCTTTCTCTGAAAAGTTTTAAAAGCGCTGAAGTCATTGATTGGGTTTTGCAAATTTATAAAAATACCAAATCTGATTGGTTTTAAAGCAACTTATTTTCCACCATTTTGTTAAAACAAATATTTTTCTGAAGAATTTTAGAAGGAAAAATATTTGAGTAGGAACAGCAGTCCTTCGACATACTTTCCTCATTTTGTTTTAGGATAAGTGCACGAAATTTTTGAAAATTGGTTTAGTGCAGCACTTTTCTTTCTTTAAGAACGGGTTGCTATCTGAGATAATAGCAAGCCATGGTTTAAGACATGTTTAGAAAAGAATATTTACACCTTCTGCTCGAACTTCATCTATGGTCACGTGCCATTATTGAATGACATTTCTAAGACCGTAGATGTTATCGATACCAGAAGACATGTCTTGAGAAAAACAAAATTTTTGGTATTTTCTGATTTTTCAAATTTTTATGGATTTTTGTTGATTTTATATTTTTCTATTTTGTTTTTGTTAGTTTTATATTTTTGTATTTTGTTTTTGATAAATATTTACAAAGATAGAGTAGATGATATAGTTTAAGAAGATGATGATACGAGTACCGAGATAAGGATATCGAGCAACCTCGTTGTAGAAGATAGAAGTCATCATCTCTTAAACATTCACCACCAAAGCTTCCATGGCACTTGAATCGAAGAGAGAAATTAAGCCATTTGAAAGTGAGACCGTGGTAGCTTCCCCCCAAACCGTAAGTCTTCTTATTGAGCAGATTCTAAGCTTTCTTTCAAGCTTGCCTTATCCAGATGCACAAAGAAGCACACCATATCATCGATCTTGCTGCTCCATATAAGAATGATCATCGTAAGTCTCCGTTCGGGGTTATATCATCAAGTAGAACAACAAAGAATCAT
Organism: Chrysanthemum seticuspe; assembly: GCA_019973895.1. Classification (NCBI taxonomy): domain Eukaryota; kingdom Viridiplantae; phylum Streptophyta; class Magnoliopsida; order Asterales; family Asteraceae; genus Chrysanthemum; species Chrysanthemum seticuspe. The sequence continues at coordinate 304,068,797 of BPTQ01000007.1, read as the reverse complement.
CCCACATTTGAATAATCTTCTCAAATTCCTTTTCCACTGAAGTCTGAAGCGATCCATACCAAAAAGTTGTCAAGAGACCACTTCCCCTAGGTAGATGAATTGATACAGTCAGTCTCTTAGACTAGAGCTCACGAACCCGAATACACATATACCCGAAGACAGAGAAACTTATACCATCGAAGTAGCAAATTAAGTCCAATAGCCAAAGAATAACCCCGATGTATACTTTTCTCTCCCCAAAAGAAAGTGTATGAAGCTCAAGAACCCGAAGTACCCGAATGCCCAAAGAGAGAATAACCGATAACATTGAAGAAGCAGGCCGAATCACTGATTATCTCTGCGGATGACTATCTCTGAGAATGTCAACTCCGGAATAAGTGATTATATCTCTGAATCACTGATTAAGCACTCAAGTGAAACAGCTGAGCGCCCCCAACGTACATAATTCTCTCTCCCCTGATGATTGCGATAACATCAAAATCATCACACACTTGTGTACCTCTTTTATCTTCATAAACTTTCTCTTACATCACTTCCCCCACGTAGCTGGAATAATAACACTAAAAGCCTTGATAAGTAAAACCTTGAGTTTCTCTGCGGTCATGACATTTGTCTTCCCAGGATATCTTCAATCACTTAGAAGAATTAAGTTCATCAAGTTTACTCGCTTTGTGTTTAGATGTGAGTCTCCTTCCCCCTTGCTGGTTTTGACACTTCAGATCCGCAACATATTGTAAGCCCACATACTCGAAATCTTTTGAGAAGACCATTTGAAGTTTTGTGAGAATCAACTTGCTGAAGAATGTGAGCAAGTCTAATTGGGGATTAAATCTGACATTTCACTCTCCCCCAATTAGTGCTCTCCCCTAAACCGACAATCTGTTTGATAAATGCCCAGATTATGAAAAAGTCTTTAGATCGTTAAATGCAACTCGTCTTTAGTCTTCTAACATGCAACAGAAAATGTAGAACAGACTGTAGTCTCGACCTTCTTCAAGATTGTTCGTTTGGGGAATAGAAAGTTAACATATTCTTCTCACCAGATGAATTCTCGTTAACTTGTATATAGCAAATCCCCTTAACTCAAATCCCTCCCAATCAAACAAGAACAGAAAGATGTTCATCAAGGAAATCAGCCTAGCAACTGGAAGCACTTTGTCATAAATATCATCAGTCCGTGAGAAGATGTCAACCAACGACTCTTAGAAGAAACTCCATGTAAAGATGACCCAATAAGAAGAAGCTCGGTTCTTACATGAGTTAGGAGCCGTATGACCATATATTCTCAGATATAACTCAACATGTAGAATTATCATACTTTTTCTCCCCCTCAAGAATTGCATACGGAGATGCCATTCTTGATTAAACAAGTGATTATCTTCATAATGTAGTTTCTTCACACTTCTCCCCCTCAAAGGTTGCAAATGATGTTGCCATCGCCATTTTAATTGAGCAAGTGGAATAAGACTAGCACTGGTAGTTCGGTTCACTTGATAATTGTACGCGCATGGAGAAAGTATGAAGCATGTTGATGAGAATGGTCATAATTGAGAAGATAAAGCGCACTGAAGCGTACACCGTTCTTTTCTTTAAAATACGAGGCTTGAACTGTTGTGTTTAAACGTCATAATCTCTCTCTTTTCTACCTCTCTTGGCAAACTTGATATCAACCCCTTTATTAGTCAGTAAGCTCTTTGTCGTGACAGCTGATAGAGAAAATCCAATATGATGAATTTGATCCTGAAGTCAACTAACCCGAACTCGTGACTTAAACTTGCACATATGTAACCAAGAGCGGTGCCGAGACTTCATCCTCCATTGAATCTCTAAGTACTCTATACTCTTTATCCAACCAACCATCAAGTATAAGACGTACATCACCTCTTGAAAATCCACAACTGAATGTGACACTGAGCACTACAACGTAACTCCTTAAAGTGATAGTTATTTTGTGGTGGTAAGAGCCCAATTCCCCCAAGTGGTAAAAGAAAAGGAAAAAGTCACCCAACAATAACTATATTTTCAAGTCTTCGTTTTTGATAATAAGCTTGAACAAGGATCTTGAAAATCTTCATCAACCGTCCCTGATACCTTCAGATACTAATTACACTCGCCCGTGATATTTCACTTCAACCTAAAAAAATAATAGTGAATTAATGTTGGGAATTGCTGAGTTGAAGATTACAAAACCACGAGCAAGAATGAAGAAAGAAGAAACAATGAGGGTCTTAATTGTAATAGTTAGTAGCTTTCATAGTAAGCTATTATTAGGGTTTGTAACACCTCCCTCTCCTATATAAAGAGGGTAGGCGTAGGTTACAGATCATCTTTTTCCTTCATCCCTTTCATTTATATTCATAGTACAACTCTTCAATGAGAGTCTAGACACACGATTATAGCGTGTGTACATTAGTAGTAGTAGTTTCTTTGTTTTAATTAATAAAGGAAAACCTTATTAGTAATATTGATTGTGTTATTATCATTCCGTTGTGCATCAATCAATCAATGTTATTCATACCCTAGTTGAGTCCGGATCTTGGTTTCTACAATTGGTATCAGAGCCTTGTGGCTCTCGATCTAGGGTTTATAAGGTTTTCCTCCCATTAGGGTTTATACCCTAATTCATTGCAGCAAATCTGAATAATGAAAAGAGGCAGGAGGCGGCAAAAGTGAAGAAAAGAGCAGATTTGTATGTTCAATTGTAGAAACCAAGATCCGGACTCAAATAGGGTATGAATAACATTGATTGATTAATGCACAGCGGAATGATAATAACACAATCAATATTACTAATAAGGTTTTATTTATTAATTAAAACAAAGAAACTACTAATACTAATGTACACACGCTATAATCGTATGTCTAGACGCTCATTGAAGAGTTTTACTATGAATATAAATGAAAGGGATGAAGGAAAAAGATGATATGTAACCTACACCTACCCTCTTTATATAGGAGAGGGAGGTGTTACAAACCCTAATAATAGCTTACTATGAAAGCTACTAACTATTACAATTAAGACCCTCATTGTTTCTTCTTTCTTCATTCTTGCTCGTGGTTTTGTAATCTTCAACTCAGCAATTCCCAACAATTAACCCCGTTGTCACATCTTGTGGTTAAAAGCTCAAATCTAGCCTCCTTTGACGTTTTAAGTGAACTATCATAATGGTTTTCATCCCGACCATGGTTAAAAGCACATAACCCCGTAAAACCATGTAATAACCAAACTGCCATGACGAATATCCAAACACACATCCAATTCATGAAATACACCCTTTTATCCCTTCTTCGAAGTAGAAACTGTAGCACCAACATCAGATAAGACTTCCGAAATACACTTTCCTTTATCCAGGATGGTTCCATCATTACGGGATTTTACAATTCTACGGTTTAAGCCAAAAAATAGTTTCTTTCGCAGGATTTTACAAAACCAAGAATAAACCGTAAGATAGATCCGGAAATGCACTTTACTATTACCAGGATGCTTCCATTGTTACGGGATTTTACAAGTCTATGATTTAAACCGAGAAATAGATTCTTTCGCGGGATTTTACAAAATCAAGACAAAACCGTAAACAGTGTCAGCTTGAATGTGTTATGACAACTTTCGTTTCGGCGAATAACTGTTTTAGGGGATCATGCAGCGGTTCATCAACGATTCATTCTACATCATCAACAAATCTTCTCTCATATGTAGAATACTTCACAAACCATACTAAGTAGAGTAGTATACACTACTTTCCCCTAGAGGTTGACCGTAAAACATCAAAGTACGCGTTTCTCCCCCATGATGATTTCAAACTTTCGGAAGCATCATTAACGTGTACGACCATTTGCATGAAAAGTTCTTGTCATAAGCAAACATCTTGAAGAATCATGGCTGACACTGAAGATTCTTGAGAAAATTTGATTAGACTGTGAGGTATCTTAAACATTCAGAATATCTCATGGGAATTTCTGATCACATCTTATCCAACCAACCCTTTGGAAATCACATCATTCACGAATTTTGTCGGCAATAACAATGACCACTTGGAGAGATCAACCCGATATGCCAAACTTGAACATGATGTAAAATTCCCCAGATTTGTTACTTAAACTTGTACTAATCCTCATGACAAAGAAACGGTGTACCCAATGTACAAAACCTCTTGACGAATCCTCAACTGCGTGAGACACCGAAGTGATAGCTACGTTGTGGGTTAAGCGAGAAAGAATCACAAAAGTAACTAGATAGCCAAGTCTTTATCACACTCAATAAAAGCTCAAACAAGTCATCTTCGCGGAAGGGTAGAAAGAAAGAAGACGTAATAAGTAAACGCGCCCGGAAAACCTCACTTCAGATCCAAATAAGAAATTCCGTACAAACAACCCCGTAGTCAACTTTGTTCAATAACCAATTCAAGCCGAGACATAATATACTCCGTGAAAATGCATAAACCAAAGTATTAAACCCCATAGCACAACAAGTGTCATCATCAAATCTCATACACCAAATCTTTTCAACAAAATTTCATCATTAGGACTCATTATCCAATCTCATAACTAATCAAATCTCATGATCATCAACTCACTTTTATCGAAATCTCATATAATCCAAATCACGAGAAGTCGCCCATTATCCAATTATGAGAGACCCGTACCATCATTAGCCATAGACAAATGAATCATCCGTTGAACATTGAAGACCAGAATACTCATTATCAAACGATATCAAAATTTATGCATCAAATCAAATTGGCCCAAGATTATTGCCCAATCCATTTGATCCAACCAAGCTTAATTCAAATGAAACACCTTGGTCCAATATAACACGTTCGGCCCAAATAACAAATAAGTTAACAAAAAAAACTTTTGGCCAATGTAGGAGAATAATAACCGATCCATATTGTACCCAACCCTAACTATTCGGATATAAAATGCATCATACTCTCATAACATACCCTAATCATCTTATGTCAAGCCATAAAATCTCTCAACTACTCACACCCCCATCTCTCAACACAACAATCACAAACCTTAAATTATCTCACAAAAATTAGTCCGCCTCTTTCTTTTTCACATATCAAAAACGCCTCATCCTTGTTTCTAAATGGACATCACTCCTTTCATCATCATAAACTAATCAAGTGTATGTCCTTATGTACGAATCAAACACAGTTGTTAGAACGATGACCTAGCCACAGAGATGGCACCAAGGTCCTTGATTCGCCATAGGGATGGCTTGATGGCTTTTGAGTTGGCACCGAGATCAAGATACGTTTTTGAGTTAAAAGTAGATTTTAATTGTTTTGAGTTTTCCCTTTAGTTGAGTCTTGAACGAACAGGTGATAAGGAATAACATCGTTGTTATTTTGTATTCATCTCTGATTCGGATAGCATATTAAAAACTTGTTTGGATCGATGATGGTTTGTTTCTCTCGATTGACAGACTTTAAAAAGTCTTGATGTTTCATTGAATAACATGAGAGAAAGAGGCTGAGATCACATATTTATTTTACTTTAATATTCATTTTCAAGATCGATCGATGATGGATTAATTCGAGTGTATGATCATTTAAAGGTCGGTTATGAGTTGATACCACTCGACAAATCTGAGATGTAGATTATTTTATTTATAGTCATGGTTTGTCCGAGTCTGATGTGGTTGGATTTGATTTAGAACAAAAGGATTGTTGATGTTGTAATATAACTGATGTCATGAGTTGATTAGTGGTATTTGGTATATCAGGTCAACAACTCGCTTCTGATAGTCAAACGATTTTGTCAAGTCGCACCACATAATATATCTTGAGTCAAAACTCAAAGATTTTTAACAAGTCGCATCATAGGTTAGACACAAATCGCATCTTAACACAACTCTCATATTAACACAACTCGCATCATAACATAACTCGCTTCAGATACGTTGAATCTGGACAGAAAGTAGACAAACCGCTCAAAAGCAAGCTGCAACTCGCATAGGGTACATAGGATCTGGACATAATGACAACTCGCATTCAAAAATGCGCCAAGTCGCATCCACGAAAATGACCAATAACCGCTTAGATGAACATTTGATAAAAAATCATTCACGAACATTCAAACACTTGACCTCAAAACCAGATTTAAAACCATCAATACTGTTATAAAAACTATTTAAAATTGTGTAAGCTTGTTAAGAGAACCATTTAACCACATCAGTTTTAAAAACTATACATGAACACGTAAAACTGGTTTTGATCATGTCAAGCGTGAAAAAGTGACCACTCAAACTACTACCACTTATAAAATCAGATTCAAACATCAACACCGCCTTAAACAAATTTAAAACCGCATCAAGGCTCATTCAATAGAAACCATACGAATCAAACTACAACAAACCGTATCAAGCCATCACAAACCGCATCAATATCGAGTACAAACCGCATGAAAAACCACTCAAAAACCGTATGAATCGTCAAGAACAACATAACCTAGGCTCTGGTACCATTTGTAGGATCGTATATTTTATGTTGTTTGATGATTCGGGTGGTCTAGGATTATGATTAAACAAGTATGCCATTATTTTAGAGAGAGAAAGAGTAGAGAGGGTGATCTTTAGAGAGAGAAAGTTAAACAACAAATGAAAGGTTAGATTGAAGAAACACCACCCTTCCCTTAGTGGGAAGGGTATTTATATTTACAAACTAAACGCCCTCCTGTCGGGCTGTGGATCAGGCAAACAGTGGGTAAAGACTCATCCTTCCTCCACGGTGTTACACTAAGCTAAACTACGCTAATAACTAATCTAGTAAACAGTAAATAACGAAATGTCTACGAGCTAACTTGTGCTAGTCTATAGTTGGGGTGACCGACACTTCACATGGAATTTCTAATTCCTAACAATAATGGTCACTAGGGAGTATCGTTAATGACGAAATAAGTGGTCACTCAATGGGTTAAATACCAACCACTTAAAACACATTAAAGACGAATGTGTGGTCACTATTTCTTGCATTAGAGACCGAATTGGTTGTCACTAAATGTACCTTCTATGTCAACTAAAAGGGTTGCTACATTTACACGATATGTCAACTAAAAGGAAAGTGAGTACAATATTTAACCAAAAATGAAAGATATGTCAACTGAAAGTCATCTGCACGTAGTTTAGAAATGAAAATCCATAATATTGATTTCTTTTAACATAGCATCTGATAGTTGATCCAAGATTAAACCAAACATGTAGTTGATCCAAGACGTACATTAGAGTGAATATAACACAAAGATAATGCACAAACATGTTGCATATAAGCAATACTGATACGCTTACACAGCGCGTTCGGGGTCAAAGGAACTTCCTTTTCGTCGAGCAAGTTTTTCAACACCCTAGGCAGTGAACCTAATCGTTGTAGTGTAGTATTAGGGTAAGCCACGGGAATTGATATCGTTCTCTAGGGGAATAGGAATGCTAGTGAGAAGTTACTACGCTAAGGTTGGGGTTGAGGAAGATTATTTTTTATCTTTTTATGTTTTTTAGAAAAGGAAAAGTACGAATCTCGGGGTTTAGATTTGGGGGGTTGGTATTTCTACCGATTACTCTACTATTATCTAATTATATAAACTAAGGTGGTGGTAGTCTATGTCTAATTATTGTGTGCTCATATGATAGTTTAAAGATGTGTTTATTTAGGTTTTACTACTCCATAATTATCTTCTATTGGTGGTTGAATTGTCACGTCCTTATTCCTAGTTGCGTTGTGTGTCTAAAGTTGTAGGGTATGCGTTTCTCCCTACTCTTTGAAGTTACCAAAGGGTCTCGTCTACAAAACCCACTAGGGATGATAAACTCTAACTCTAAGGCCTCTTTGGATAGTTTAGCTTACAACAACTCAAAGTGCTATAACCTAAGGTTCACAAAGATTAATCAAGCATTAAGTACACAACGAATGACCTATCGCATTACTAGATCATTAATCAATTAAGATAAGAAACAACCAATCAATATTCAATAACTAAGTTTCATATTCCCTAAGCAAACACACAAGTAAATTAGCCGGACATGGAGAACATGCAAGCATACACACAAATAATTGAAGACATAATTAAATTAATGAAGTAAACAACTTATCTTGGTGTAAGATAGGGTTTAAAACCCTAAAATACGACCTTGGTTCGGTTTAGGTTTTACTTCAAAAGTTCACCCAAAAGACTCCCCTCTAAAACTGAAAAATTCGGATTCTATATATAAGATTACATGTGCGACGACGTCACCTTATGATTTGTGACGCCGTCGTGTCGCCGTCATTAGGGTTTCGTCTTGGCCAAGTTAATCTTGCGACGGCGTCACCTTATGCTTGTGACGCCGTCCTCTTTAGCTTCTGACGCCGTCTGGATTGAATCTAGGCCGTCTGAGTTGCGACGGCCTACTCTTTTAAAGCCCGACGCCGTCCTCCAAAAACAAGCAATTTCTCTTCTGTATCGTCACAAATTCCTCCGACGGCGTCGCAGATTAAGCAGTGACGCCGTCCCCTTGTAATTTAGCAGCTTGAGTGTCTCGATTCTTGACTTTGGCCATTTTCTTCATATATCCGCGCCTTTTCGTCCAAATAAGTGCCATTACAACAGTTTTCCTTCAAGAGACCTAAAAAGTGAAAAGGAACGATATTAAGCAATAACGGATACAAAAGTGATCAAATAAGGGCTTGAACGACCCCTCAAAAAGGTACATTTTAAAACCTTATCAAATATCCCTACACTTGGTATTTACTTGTCCTCAAGCAAACGTGCTTTTAGCCAATTAATTTATAAGTTATGGGTCATGAAGCATTGGTTTAAAACAGTCCACAACACATATAAGCCCCGCAAAAGTCATAACAAGCACGGAAATTACATACTAGCACCTCACATGGGGTGTTTGGATACTCACATCTCTCGGGTGTATATGAAATATAGCAAATTGGAAATGGAAGATAAACACTCATTAACCGGTCCTAGTACATAGATTACCATAGGCTTGAGAATAGATCAAACCTCGATCGCTTTGGCGTAAGCACCTAGGAAAGACTATCAAAGCGGTCTTTAAGGGGTTGTAACGTTAGGCTTACGGTAGGGAAACAAAGGGTTTGGTGGGATAGGCTATTTAGTGGTGGCAAGTCAAAAATCTCTATGTTACATGCATACGAAGAATGGCGTTGCTAAGCCAAGACTCAACACTCTAAACTCTATATAACTGAAATAAACAAACATAAATTTAAAGATAGATGTAGGATGGTAGCCCGTATGTTTTTTTTTTTTTTTTTTTTTACACTCTAATTTTTTCTTTTTCTCTTTTTTTTCGATTTTTTTTTTTTTTTTTTTTTTTTTTTTTTTTTTACATGCACTTTTACTCTACCATCCTCTACGATAACATCAAAATAATAGGGATTTATAGCACATCCCTACACTTGAGTTTTTATTACTCTAACACTAATATGACCCGAATTGAAAAGATCAAAACACTTGGAGTACGTTATTACGCAGATAAGGGAATTGACGTTCCGTTTTAGTCATTTAAAACTTTAACTTTTCCCATGAGTCCCAATCGTCCCAAAACTGTGTACAAAAGATATGACTCAACTTAGCAACTCATGCAAGTAATTAGATAATTGAACTAAGGGTTTAGGGTGATAACAATAATGCACTAAAAGTGAGTGCATACAGGGTAGGCTAAGGCGATTTGGGTGTATATTTGGGGGTGGGGTGTAAACAATGCTCTTCATTGATATTTCGGAAAACCGAAACATCACGAGAACCGCGAAAAGGATAGGCTCTAAGGGGTTAACTAGGGGTATCGTGTACTAAAGATGAGTACAACGCAAGGGTGTGGGGGAATTACTCAACCGATGTGGAAGACGGGTATCAAACAAGGGTTATCCTAATGCCTCTTATCATTTAGTTATTCCTAGCTACACAAGTGTAGTCTTACTAGCGATCTCGGAATGCATCACAAAACAAGTTCTAGAATCTAATATACTACCGGTTCACACTCTAAGCATTAAAGATGAATGCTTCAATTCCTACTAATCTAAGGGCGATCCTCACATTTTTGGTGGAATTTAAGTGGTAAAGGGTTTTGTGCTAGTCATATAACTTCCTATCCGTGAGATGCTTTTGTTAAGACTAATGGCCCACTCCTATATGTCATGAAAAATTTTAAATTTGGTGCCAAAATTACCCTAACCGACATTTTCTCATGGTTTATTACGCAAATGCAATTAGACAAAGCAAATAATCAAGGATAAGCATAGTTTCAAAGTTCCCGTTTTATTTTCCCTCCCTACACTTAAACTGAACATTGTCCCCAATGTTCCCCGAAAGTATCAAAGTTATGATAAAAGAAGGTAATCAAAAATGAAAGAAACTAATACTCCCCTGATTAGCTCGGTAGGATCCGTGTGTGAAGTAGTGGTTAAATCCTTTCCAAGAAGAATGTATGCGTGAAAAGCTCCTTCCAACTTTATGTATCTTCTTGTTGATAAACAAAACCTGCACACTTGAAGAAAACAAACGAAACCTTCGCGTAAAATCAGCGGTAATAATATATAAGACTCGATTAAAACTAGGATATAATGCTTGTGGAATGGATGTTTACATAATTTCTAAGAAAATTAAGACCTGGAAAATTCCAAAAATTTTAAGTAGCTCAGAAAACGAGAAAAAGTAATCTGATGTTTTTACTCCTTCCTGACGCCGTCAGGTTGCAATCCTGACGCCGTCAGGTTATCCTGACAAAAACTGGTCTGCGATTTTCTGGAAAAATTCTGGAAAATTTACATCTTTAGAATCTGGAAAAATTTCTGCAAAATATCCATTATGACTCGATACAAGCATTTGACTCGAACAAACACACAAATATATCTTTTAATTAATTGTTATTCTCATGTTCACGTTTCTTATGAAAACGTGTGTAATCCTCCCTACACTTATCCTTTATGTAAAATACCTTTATATGCAATTAAGACGAGGTTAAAAACAAAATAAAGCATTTTTACAAATTTAAACATGAGAATAAACAATCAATAAAAGATATATGACACTAACAAGCAAACAATTAAGCATGGGTTGCCTCCCACGAAGCGCTTCTCTTTATTTAAGAGTCTTGTAGCTAGACTCATAGTCGTGTTCCTACGTGATCTCATTACCGTCACCTCCTTCCTTCTTTCCATCATCGAAAGAGTGTACACGTTGTATGCTTACTGTGGATTCCTTGCCGACGTCGTCTATTATGGTAACGGTTTTATCCTTTAGATTAGTTTCCTTCACTGTGAAAGGCCCAAACCATCTTGGTTTGTTTCTACCTCGTAATGCCCTTATCCGAGATTTGTAGAAAAGTACTTTTTCTCCTTTTAGGAATTCCTTAGGGCTCCTTTGTGCCTTTGGTATCGAAGTGGGATTATTTCCTAACTTCTTATCGGGTTTCCACAACATTGCATATAATCCCTGAACCATGAAGTCCCTAAGCCCCTTTTCCCAATCATTTAATTTCTTCTTAACAATTTTTCCAGGGGCTTGTGGATTTCCACCCGTAATCATTTCCATGATCTTAAGAGGATACCTTGGAATGATGGGTATCCTAGCGTACCCTTTCCCGCTTTTAAGCACCATGATGCCCTCTCCGCATTTGATGGTTGCCTTGGCGGTGGCCAGAAATGGTGTCCAAAGAATAAGAGGCACGTTTTTATCTTCCTCAACATCTATGATCACGAAATCCACCGGATAAACGATATTAGCTACCTCTATTAAAACATCCACCGCGATTCCTACGGGGTAAACATATGTGTAATTAGCTAAGGAAAGTCTAAGATCGGTCTTGGCTGGTTTCTCCTTAGTTAACTTATTATAGATTGATAATGGCATTATGTTCACATCAGTCCCCTGATCAGCTAAGGCATTTATATTATCAATATCACCTATGCTACCTGGTATCACGAAGTTCCCTATGGTGTCTCATTTTTTTGTTAATGGTTTTTTTAGAACCAACTCATACAGAGGTCCCACAGGCAGGGCGTCATACTCTTCCTCAGTCATCTTTCCTTCAAGGGCTTCCTTAAGAACCTCATTGTACCTAAAGTTGTTTACATGGTTGGCAATGGTTTTTCTATTGATTTCATGCTTAAGGTAGTACTCAATGGTCTCAGGCTCATCATTAAGTTTGCCCTCCTCCTCCTCCTTCATTTCCTTAGTTTTTTTCACCTCAACCTTTCCATCCTCAGGCATGATGGAAATGGCGTTAACATACGAGGTGGGAGGACAATCGTTGCTTCTTACTAATACCTTTTCGGGAACTTTCGTCTTGGTATATTCTACTACCAGGTTCATCATTTCCGTCATTTTTGCTTGCATTTCTTCTCTCTGCCTATAAACTTCCTCTTCGAATTTGGCTAATCTTTCCGTATGAGATGCCATATACTCCCTCATTTGTTCCTTAAAGCTTGGTGAGAGTGGTATTGGGGAAGTAGAGCGGAAGCACCTTTCGGAATCGATGTTTTGCTCACGACTTGGGGATCCTGAAAAATGTGTTAGGTGGTGGGTGGAATTGGTGGATTTGACCACTTCATGAGGGATGTGCATGGGAGCTTTACGCCTTTCCATAAGGTAATCAATCCCTCTCTCAATAGCACTCAATTGCTCCTCGGTGATGTCGAGGGATTCAAGACGAGTTGATAGGGCATTAACCATTTTAACAGTGGTTACAGGAGATTCATTCCAATCTTCGTAGCTTTGATCAGAGAGCTTTTCAATAATATCCCAAGATTTCTCTGCATTAAAGTCGCTGAGCCTTCCACCAGCGGCTTGATCTATGGATCGTCTAGTGATGAAATCGATATGATCATAGAAGATTTGGATTTGAAGCCAAAGGTCAATGCTATGGTGAGGGAGTTTACGAAGTGAATCTTTGAATCGAGTCCATGCGTTGTGGAGAGACTCACCTTGAAGTTGTTGAAAAGTTAAGATGTCTCGTCTGAGTTTTGTGGTTCTCCCCGGTGGGAAACATTGAGCAAGGAAACGAGTGGTGAGATCATCCCAACTTGAGATGGAGCCGGCGGAAGTCGCTCAAGCCAATTACTAGCTTGGTCCCGTAGAGAAAATTAGAAGAGACGCAGACGTGTGGTCTCCCGAGTAGTAGCATCAAGGTCAATAGAATCGACAATTTTAAGGAAGTCCTTAAGATGCTGATTAGGATCTTCGGAACGAAGTCCATGGAATGCAAATCCATTTTGCACCAACCGGATGGTGTCGGATCGCAAGGCCGTAATTTGGGCTTGGTCGGGAAGCTCAATGGTGTTCCTATAGCCTAGGTGGCTAGGTCTCGAGTATTCACCAAGAGTACGGTCTCTTGGCGGGACAATGATTTGAGGGGGGTTTTCACCTTCCATGATGAAAAGTGATGGGGTTACGAACAAAGGTCACGAAGAAGGAGGATAGACTAAACAAAGCTAAAAATGAGAAAAAAGTTTACTTGATAGGAATCAAGCAAAGAAACCTAAACGAGGTGGACTACTAACTAGCTATTCTACTCCCCGGCAGCGGCGCCAAAAACTTGATACGCTTACACAGCGCGTTCGGGGTCAAAGGAACTTCCTTTTCGTCGAGCAAGTTTTTCAACACCCTAGGCAGTGAACCTAATCGTTGTAGTGTAGTATTAGGGTAAGCCACGGGAATTGATATCGTTCTCTAGGGGAATAGGAATGCTAGTGAGAAGTTACTACGCTAAGGTTGGGGTTGAGGAAGATTATTTTTTATCTTTTTATGTTTTTTAGAAAAGGAAAAGTACGAATCTCGGGGTTTAGATTTGGGGGGTTGGTATTTCTACCGATTACTCTACTATTATCTAATTATATAAACTAAGGTGGTGGTAGTCTATGTCTAATTATTGTGTGCTCGTATGATAGTTTAAAGATGTGTTTATTTAGGTTTTACTACTCCATAATTATCTTCTATTGCTGGTTGAATTGTCACGTCCTTATTCCTAGTTGCGTTGTGTGTCTAAAGTTGTAGGGTATGCGTTTCTCCCTACTCTTTGAAGTTACCAAAGGTTCTCGTCTACAAAACCCACTAGGGATGATAAACTCTAACTCTAAGGCCTCTTTGGATAGTTTAGCTTACAACAACTCAAAGTGCTATAACCTAAGGTTCACAAAGATTAATCAAGCATTAAGTACACAACGAATGACCTATCGCATTACTAGATCATTAATCAGCTAAGATAAAAAACAACCAATCAATATTCAATAACTAAGTTTCATATTCCTTAAGCAAACACACAAGTAAATTAGCCGGACATGGAGAACATGCAAGCATACACACAAATAATTGAAGACATAATTAAATTAATGAAGTAAACAACTTATCTTGGTGTAATATAGGGTTTAAAACCCTAAAATACGACCTTGGTTCGGTTTAGGTTTTACTCCAAAAGTTCACCCAAAAGACTCTCCTCTAAAACTGAAAAATTCGGATTCTATATATAAGATTACATGTGCGACGGCGTCACCTTATGATTTGTGACGCCGTCGTGTCGCCGTCATTAGGGTTTTGTCTTGGCCAAGTTAATCTTGCGACGGCGTCACCTTATGCTTGTGACGCCGTCCTCTTTAGCTTCTGACGCCGTCTGGATTGAATCTAGGCCATCTGAGTTGCGACGGCCTACTCTTTTAAAGCCCGACACCGTCCTCCAAAAACAAGCAATTTCTCTTCTGTATCGTCACAAATTCCTCCGACGGCGTCGCAGATTAAGCAGTGATGCCGTCCCCTTGTAATTTAGCAGCTTGAGTGTCTCGATTCTTGACTTTGGCCATTTTCTTCATATATCCGCGCCTTTTCGTCCAAATAAGTGCCATTACAGCAGTTTGCCTTCAAGAGACCTAAAAAGTGAAAATGAACGATATTAAGCAATAACGGATACAAAAGTGATCAAATAAGGGCTTAAACGACCCCTCAAAAAGGTACATTTTAAAACCTTATCAAATACTTTGTCTAAAAAATCTCAGGCATGCACAATGTCCCATGGTCACAATCTTTCAATCATCCATAAGCTGAAGGTGAAAAAGTCCTTGTTAGTCTCCTCATATTTCTCCCTGAAAAAAATAAAAATAAAAATGTCATCAAATCAATGGTTGCATTATCAACGAATGAAATGACGGCGCGAAGGAGAAACAGACTCGATACTATGATTACAAGTACTAGAACTAGAGCCATGAGTAGGAAAAATTAAATCTTTTTCTGCAGCAAAGATGTTGGATGCATTGTTTTATAAAGAGGTCAAAGAAGAGTACGTCTGAAATAGATGATGGCAAAAGCAGCCTCTCATATCAACACATCTGGCAAAACAGTACGTCTTTGATTATTTACGGGTACATGCAATATTTATCAATCTAAGTTATCTAACTACGAGGATGTAGTTAAAGTGTATGCAAAAAACATGAAATATCCATGACAAGACTCCTCTTTTACAATTCGTGAACTCGTCTAACTCATGAAATTGCAAACTGTTGGGAAAATAGCGAGCTTTCTTTATACTTGAACCTGGCAAATCACACACACAGTGATGTCTTAGGGGGGGCTTTCTTTTTTGCTTTAACAGAAGTATTTATAGCTAGGGAGGACTGATCACTCCATTATCCATGTTGACAGACAACCAAAAATGGTTGCAAGGCTTTCCAAGAACAATTTGGGACAAAACAAATAACTAAAAGTTGAAAGGTTCAAATAAAGGGCTAAACTAAAAATGAGACACCCAAATCAGTTAATAAATCCAGCTTTCAGAAATAATCAAACATGTTCTGGACTATAGAAAATGTGCAGACCATAACTGGAAAGACTATTTTGACTCCCTGTATTCGTCTCTTAACAACATTTATAACATATCATTTTCCTTTCTATAGCTTGAGATATCTAAATCTCTCTTACTCATGACAGGCATCCAAAAGACCTAACAGAAAGGGATAAAGATCATCTCTTACTAATTCAGTTCCAGATTGAAAATCCAAAAATTGTCATCACTTATAAGAATTTTCCTCCATTTTGTAAAAAATTTCATCACTAAACTCAATACCAAATAGCCCCTTCTGCAGTAGTCAACTCAGTATCAAACAACCCCTTGCACACATTCTTACCCAACTAACGGTTTATTACTTTTATGTATCAAAGTGCACATAATTGGTTTCTAATACTTAACTACAATCTAACTTATTATATGGTTTATAATACTCTAGTACAATCTACCTTTAAGTTAAGTTCCAAATGACTTTAACATAGAATGAGAACTTACAAAATTTTGAAATTGTTGTAGCAATTGAGACATCTTCTTCATCTCTTCCAACAAGAAATCCACTTTTTCATTAGTAGCTTTAGTCTCCTTCTGAAGTTTGATGTGTGATTCCTTCATAACCTTCAACTCTGATCTTAAGTTCACATTTTCCAAGATTTGCTTAGTAGAGGCAGAACGTCCTTTTATATGTCCAGGAAGATGACCAAGCTGTTTCAAACAAATCTCTGCTGGTGTGCATGACGAAGTGGCTTCCTCAGCTTCTATATCATTCTGCATCATTAAAATCATATAATTTCGCCCACACATTATTTATAAGTTTAAGATTTATTGAGAGTAGGTATGTAAATTAAAATTACCCAAATGGTATCGGCCTTCTCATTAATCATTCCCTCTCTCTTTTTTGAATAATGCGCCATTCTCCATTGTCTAGTTTCTGGAACTTCTTTTCCTTCTTTTCTACTCTGTTATATAAATACCACAAAACACTTTACAAGAATGTACATAAATAAGAAATATTGATTTTATTATTTAACAAACTCACCGTATCAACTGTTCTAGCAAGCGAGTGTGAGCCAACTGTGGGTGGAATTTCATTCATTGCTCGATTTTTCTTATTTTTAATGCTTATATTTTGCAGGAGTTCATTAAGTGAAAATTAATTGTATACAGAAATCATAAAATCAAAAAAGAAAGAAAGAGATTACAAACATATAAATAAGTAAGGTTAAAACCTGGAAACTCTCGCTTGCAAATCTGTTAGATATTGGTTTTCATAAACACATCACATAACAATATATGGGTCGAATTATACGAGAGTTTAGAGAGAGAAAGTAGGAGATGGGAGCCTTTCTGGAGAGAGAAAGTAAACAAAAGAAAGAAGGTTAGATTGAGTGAAAGGTCCAACCCTCTATCTTGGGAGGTAGAGGGTATTTATAGTTACGTACAATACGTCCTCCTTCGCATTGTGGATCAGGCATACAGTGGGTAAAGACCCATCCTTCCTCCACGGTGTTACTCTAAGCTAAACTAAGCTAATGACTAACTAATAAACTAGTAAATAACGATATGTCTACGAGCTAACTTATGCTAGACTATATTTGGGGTGACCGACACTTCACTATGGAATTTCTAATTCCTAACAATCTCCCCCTAAGGGAGGTCACCCCATGTTTTACATTTCGAATCCTAGCATTCTATTTTATCTTCAGTCTTTGAGCTCGTAAACTTTAATTCTTCACTACCGCAATCTTTGTGCTTTAGCGGTGATACTTCAAAGTCCGCATAGTTTTGTACTTTCAGTGGAGGTCTTTAAACTGATCCACATCTTTGATGATCTTCGAGCTTTATGGAGATCATCAGCCACAGTAAATCTCTTGATCACCCTTTATTGTGTTGCCATCATGTGAAGTTGTGACTTTTGGACCAACATGCTCACACTTTCTGGATCATGACATCTTTTCATCAGAGTAGCGGAAGCTTTTACTGGTTCATGATATTTGCAGCAGCGTAGCAGAAGCATAGTATAAAATATCAGAGCCAGGTTATGTAGATAAGCACTTGTCATGATTTCTTTAATTAAGTGTGGATGCTGTGAGCATGCGGCTTTGGATTGACTCCTCAATTCTGATCAGCTGCAACCATCCAAATGTACCTGCAATTAACAGTTAGAAATAAAACACACGAAAGTGTCTTTGATCACTTTCGTTGAATTGAGGTACACGGCCCATGGTTCCCCGTTGATCAGTAAAAGTACTGCCTGTGATCAGGTATAATTCCGAAGAATCTCCTTGACAGGGTTTCGCAGCTGTTCTAGCTGTTCTCAAACTGGAACGTCTCAAAGAAGACAACACGGAGTGAGTGAACCAGCGAATTGAGATTCACTGATTGATGAAAAATTGATTTGAAAAACAATCGCGTATTGCTTGAAGAAAGAGTTTTGCAATACGACGAAGGTTTTATGAGAAAGATCAATTTTCAATCAAAAATACTTTTTGTATTTGAAAGAGAATACTCATTCGATGTGCTAGAGAAAAGAAGAGATTTGCACATCGAAAGGTTTTTCCAAAAGTATTTTTTCAATCAGAGATACTTTTTGTGTTTGAAAAAATGAATACACATTCCATGTGCTAGAGAAAAGAAGATTTGCACATCGAATGGTTTTTCCAAAAGTATTCGTCAATTCATATCCTGGACCAAGGTTGATTCAAGAATGAATCGCCCCATTGTTTCTATCCAGTTGTCACAAGCTTGATCCAAGATGGATCTCACATGTCACCCACCAAGAGCTTGTTTGATGTTGGCTCTAGAAGGATTTCCATCTTCATTGTGAATATTTAACATATCACTCGGATGTTCTGTCAATACCACAAGGATAATGCGTAGGACTCTTAAAATATACTTACTTTCCACATAGTGTGAAACAGCAAGTCTTCATTAATTTTGTGTCCTAATGAGATATTATGAATGATCTCTTGGCTCTAGACTCAATTGTGCACATTTGGTTTCCTATGCCGGAGACTAGGGAGAGGGTCTCCTTCTTCAATATCAACTATCTCTAAGAGAAAGTCGATAAATTATGTAGGTTTCCCGTGAGAATGAAACAAGTCCTTTTAAGAGGAACTTGAGTAGCTTGGGAAGTTTAGTGCAGTGCGTCACTGGGTCCATGATGTCTTGTCTTCAATACCAGTGTTACCTTAGTAACCACCGGTAGCATATGTATTGAACCCGGTTTCTGCCCTAAGGTTGAATTAATGGAGGGCTATTTCTTTTCACCCTTTTTCACATTCAATTCTTTTTCATTGTTCAACCCCTTCAGTGCTTACCGAGACTTCATAACTAGAACCTTGTTGGTTTTATTCCAGTACTAGCTCTGTCTCAGTCCGCACTCTTCCCATATTCTCATTTTTCTCCTCTTTTTTGATCATACCAAAGGACTTCTACACTATCTAGTGGATTGTCCCTGGGTAGATCCCTCCTGGCTCTGGCGGGATCGTGGGAACGAATACCTAACCTAACCATCCTTATAACACCATGCATAAAGTAAATTGGTCGGTCTTTTGGTATTGTTCATTCCTTCATGAAACCAATTGAAAAATCATTTGGAAAATCAATCAAGGTACTTGTGATATAGTATCAAAGCATTTTGTACCTTAATTGTTTTGATCATTTATAAATGCTCCCCCTCAACATGTGCATATGATATTGAAATTGTTTAGCACATGGAGGCAAGAGTTCTTTGAAATATATTCTTGATCACAATTTCTGTAGAAAAATCCATTTGAATTTCTTTGGTAAATTCTCCCCCTCAATATGTGCCTAGGATATTTGAAATCATTTTATCACATAGAGGCAAGAGGTTTTTGAAGTACTTTTCTCGATTTCCAATAGAAACCATTCGCTCCCCCTCAATATGTGCATCGATATACGAAAGAGTTTGGCACATATTAGATAGAACTTGCACTTTGAATCAAAATGATCATCTTTTATCAAATTTCATATTAAATCACAAATTCTCCCCCGATCAAAAATATCAAACCCTTTGAGATTTTGGATCCCAAGTGATTTAATAAGGTTTGGAAAACATGAGAGAATATGTGGCCTTGTTTAAATACTCTTCTGGTTTTTGGTTAAATGCTCCTCCACAATCATGTGTATTATGTATTTGAAATCGTTTGGCACATGAAGGAAAGAGTGCTTTTGAAACAATCACCCTTTTAAAAACGATTTGAGATTTAAATCACAATCTCTCCCCCGATCAAAAATTTCAAACCAATTGAGATTTTGGATCCCGATTGATTTAAATCATTTGGGAAATTTTGGGGAAAGACGTGGCAAGATTTAATTTTGAAAAATGACTGATATACACCAATTAAAGACATTAAAGATTGTTAGTGTCAGGTATGATAGTTTTTAAGAGATCTTTAAGTAAAATAAAACATTTTCACAATCAAACAAGAACAGAAAAAATTTCATTTTGAAAGATCTTTGGGTTTTAAAGAAAATCATACCATGACATAACATTAAATCTTTAGATCACCACTTTATTACGTACAAACGGACTTTTATGAAGAAATATCGTTTGAAAATACTTAAGTTTGAAATCACTCTCCCCCTCAATCAATGACCGTAGTCGTTGATTGAGTGACTTATGTTTAAAAATGTAGTCCGGTTGATTTCCGAAGTTTGAGTTCAATTTATTTTCAAAACAATATTTTTCCGTTTTTCAAAACAATATTTTCAAAATTGTTTAAAAATGGTATCATTCACTACTATCCTACACAAAGATACGTTAGGTGGTTCAGAAGCTTCTGTTTTGCTGTAGGGCTGGAAGAAAACCATCTGCTGATGCAGTGAGACCTCTGACGTTGCATTTTTCATGCCAACTCTTCATAGAGGTCCAATTAAGCTTTGTTTGATGATGAAGAAAACCATCTGCTGATGCAGTGAGACCTCTTACGTTGCATTTTTTCATGCCAACTCTCCATAGAAGACAAATTAAGCTCCGTTTCTTCATTTGTCAACCCAAGATATAGTTACCCTTTTCTTTCGGCATCCAATCATCTTCTATTGTGGGATCCGGATCGGGAACATTCTTATAACCATCTTATCTGCATACGTTAGTCAACAACAAACAGATATATGGTGGTCGACAACACCCAAATAGCAATCGACTAATAAAAGTCAATTCAACATATCAATCAGATCATGTAAAGGCATGGGAATAATGTGTTCATCAAACTCTAATCATCTAATCCTAGCAATCATATCCTAAATTCCTAGTGCTTCAACATAGGCAAATATCTTTTTTTGATAAGCACGTAGGATGATTAAGTAAGCCCGATAGATGATATAAATTTGAAAACATTCTCCCCCTCAATCAATGACTCTTTCTATGAAAAGTTTTAAATAAGCTGAAGTCATTGATTGGGTTTTGCAAATTTATGAAAACTTGATTCTGATTGATTTTCAAGCAACTCATTTACCACCATTTTGTTAAAACAAATATTTTTCTGAAGAATTTTAGAAGGAAAAATATTTGAGTAGGAACAGCAATCCTTCGACATACTTTCCTCAATTAGTTTTAGGATAAGTGCACGAAATATTTATGAAAATTGGTTTAGCGCAGCACTTTCCTTTCTTTAAAAGAGCGGGTTACTATCAGAAATAATAGCAAACCATGGTTTTAGCACGGGTTACAGCCTGAAATAACTTCAAGCCATATTTAGAGACATGTTTTGAAAAAATATTTACACTTCCTGCTCGAACTTCATCTATAGTCCCGTGCCATTATTGAATGACATTTCTAAGACCGTAGATGTTCTCGATACTAGAAGACATGTCTTGAGAAAACATAGTTTTGGTATTTTTCAGATTTTCTAATTTTTATGGGTTTTTGTTGGTTTTATATTTTTCTATTTTGTTTTTGTTGGTTTTATAATTTTGTATTTTGGTTTTTGTTTTAAATTTTTACAAATAAGATGATTTAGCTTAAGAAGATGATGATACGAGTACCGAAATAAGGAAATCGTTCAGCACTTTGTAGAAGATAGAAATCATCATCTCTTAAACTTTCATCACCAAAGCATTCGAGGCTCTTGAATCGTCGCAAGAACTTGAGCCTTCTAATAGTGAATCTTTGGCAGCTTCCCCCCAAACCGACAATCCTCATAAAAAGACCATTTCCCCCAAAAAGAAGAAGTGAAGCAAACAGTCTAATTGTATGAAGATCAAGTGAACATGTTGTGCATCCTTGATGTAGACATATCTCTCCCCTGATAGTTGCGATCTCATCGGAATCATCATTGCATTGTGTACATGAAGCAATAACCGGAAGCACTACCATAAATCATATAGAAGATGTCGATAAGCAATATCATCTCACGATCCACATATTCTTCTCATATTTTTTCCTACTGAAAGTTGAGTTAACACATACCAAAAGTATCTAGAGACCACTTTCCCCCAAATGTTTGGAATAATACATCCTTCCCCCAAATAGTTGGAATAACACACCAAAGGCTACGAGTTAAACACTGAGTTTCTCTCCGGTTATGACATTTTTCTTTCAGGGATTACTTCAATAGAGAAGAAGTATTAAGGTCATCACGTGTACTCGTTGTGTGTTTAGATGTATATCTCCTCCCCCCTTGCTAGTTTTGATACCTCAGAATCAGCAACACATTATACATGCCAAATACTCTTGAAATAGAGAAGAACAAACAATTAGCTCAATTGAATCCTGTGAGAATCAACTGCTACAGAAACTCTCTCTGACTATCTTTATCAACCCATATGTAGACAATTTGAAGTGATCACTAAAGAAGAAAACTTGATATACCAAACTTGAAACTGAAGTCGAATTCCCTACATTTGTATCCTAAGCTTGCACTCAATGATGGGAGAACGGTGTCGAGAATCTATGCATCAAGAAAATCTCTAAGTACTCACTACTCAAACAAAGTATGAGACATTAACACCTCTTGAGATTATCCACATCGTCGGTCTTTAACCATCCACCCCGACTGCTGGTAACTAGATAAACCAAGTCTTCAACTCAAATTCTTAAGCCCAAGCAAGTTATCAAATAAGAACACGCCATTGTGAAAGTCAACTTCAATCTCAAATAAGTGATAAATGATTAACTCTGAAGTAATCAACTTGTGTCAAATGTCCAACACGTGAATAAACATACAATTGGATGTACATTGATCCATTGAATGAACTGGATCAAATGATTCCTCAACATCAATGCCATCTTTCTAAAGATATACATATAGAGACTGATCTGGAAGATTCACCAATAATGTCTTCAAGCGGATGAGGTAGTCATTTTCCTTAATGTTCATGTGGTTGATTTACAGAGTGCACAATAATCCGTGAAGATTTGGCAAAGGGATTTTAGGATCGTTCATATATTGTGTTTGATGATTCGGGTGGCCTTGGATGGTGACGATATAAGAAAGCCATGGTTTTAGAGAGATGAAGAGATGAGAGGGTGATTCTAGAGAGATAAACAAAAAGAGAAATGTCATATTAGAATGAAGCACCACCCCTTCCAAGGATGGAAGGGGTATTTATAGTTACAAATAATACGCCCTCCTGATGGGCTGTAGATCAGGCATACAGTGGGTAAAGACCCGTCCTTCCTCTACGGTGTTGCTGTAAACTTATCTACGCTACTAACTAACTAATTAACTACTGAATAACGTAAATAATGACATGTCTACGAGCTAACATATGCTAGACCATAATTGGGGTGACCGACACTTTAACATGGAATTTCCAATTCCTAACAATCTCCCCCTAAGGGAGGTCACCCCATGTTTTACATTTCAAATCCTAGCATTCTATTTAATCTTCAGTCTTGAGCTCGTAGACATTAATTCTTCAACTTATGCATCTTTGTGCTTTAGTAGCGATTCTTCAAATCCGCATTGATTTGTACTTTTAGTGGAGGCCTTTAACTGATCCACATCTTTGATGATCTTCAAGCTTTCTTTGAGATCATCAGCCACATTAAATCTCTGGATCACCCATTGTAGTGTTGCCTTCATGTGATGTTGTGACTTATGGACCGACATGCTCACACTTTCTGGATCATGACATCTTTTCATCAGAGTAGCGGAAGCTTTTACTGGTTCAAGATATTTGCAGCAGCGTAGCAAAAGCATAGTATAAAAATATCTGAGCCAGGTTATGTAGATAGGCACTTGTCATGATTACTTCAAATTAAGTGTGGATGTTGTGAGCATGTGGCTTTGGATTGACTTCTCAATTCTGATCAGCTGCAACCATCCAAATGTACCTGCAAACAACAGTTAGCAATAAAACACACGAAAGTGTCTTTGATCACTTTTGTTGAATTGAGGTACACGGCCCACGGTTCCCCGTTGATCAGTACAAGTACTGCCTGTGATCAGGTATAATTCCGAAGAATCTCTTTGACAGGGTTTCGCAGCTGTTCTAGATGTTCTCAAACCGGAACATCTCAAAGAAGACAACACGGAGTGAGTGAACCAGCGAATTAAGATTCACTGATTAATGAAAATGATTTGAAAACAATCGTGTAATGCTCAATATAAAGTGTTTTTGCAATACAACGAAATTTTTAAGAAAAATCATTTATCAATCATAAACACCTTTTATTTTGAAATATTAGTACACAGTCAATGCGCTAGAGAAAAGAATTTTCAGCACAATGACTGGTTTTTCAAAGGTATCCATCAATCCATTTCCTGGACCAAGGTTGATTCAATAATGAATCCCCCCATTGTTTCTATCCAGTTGTCACAAGCTTGATCTTTTGCAAAAGCTCACATGTCACCCACCAAGAGCTTGTTTGATGTTGGCTCTAGAAGGATTTCCATCTTCATCGTGAATATATACATATCACTCGGATGTTCTAGCAATACCACAAGGATAATGCGTAGGACTCTTTAATATATATACTTACTTTCTACATTGTGTGAAACAACAAGTCTTCATCAATTTTGTGTCCTAATGAGATATTGTGGATGATCTCTTGGCT
Organism: Chrysanthemum seticuspe; assembly: GCA_019973895.1. Lineage (NCBI taxonomy): Eukaryota > Viridiplantae > Streptophyta > Magnoliopsida > Asterales > Asteraceae > Chrysanthemum > Chrysanthemum seticuspe. The sequence continues at coordinate 304,044,000 of BPTQ01000007.1, read as the reverse complement.
CTAGACTCAATAGTGCACATTTGGTTCCTATGCCGGAGACTAGGGAGAGGGTCTCCTTCTTCAATATCAACAATCTCTAAGAGAATGTCAATAGATTATGTGGGTTCCCCGTGAGAATGAAACAAGCCCTTTTAAGAGGAACTTGAGTAGCTTGGGAAGATAGGTGCAGTGCGTCATTGGGTCCATGACGTCTTGTCTTCAATACCAGTGTTACCTTAGTAGACACCAGTAGCATATGTATTGAACCCGGTTTCTGCCCTAAGGTTGAATTAATGGAGGGCTATTTCTTTTCACCCTTTTCATATTTAATTCTTTTTCATTCTTCAACCCCTTCAGTTCTTACCGAGACTTCAAAACTAGAACCTTGTTGGGTTTATTCCAGTTCTAGCTCTATCTCAGTCCGCACACTTCCCATTTCTCACTTTTCTCCTTTTTTCATCATACCTAAGGACTCTACACTACCTAGTGGATTGTCCCTGGGTAGATCCCTCTGGCTCTGGTGGGATTGTGGGAACAATACCTAACCTAACCATCCTTATAACACCATGCATAAAGTAAATTGGTCGGTCTTTTGGTATTGTTCATTCTTCCATGAAACCAATTGAAAAATTATTTGGAAAATTAATCAAGGTACTTGTGATACGAAATCAAAGCATTTTGTACCTTAATATTTTTGATCATTTTGAAATGCTCCCCCTCCACATGTGCATATGATTTGAAATTGTTAAGCACATGGAGGCAAGAGTTCTTTGAAACAATTTCTTGATCACAATTTCCTTAGAAAAAGTCATTTGGTTTTCTTTGGTAAATTCTCCCCCTCAATATGTGCGTAGGATATTTGAAATAATTTTATCATATAGAGGCAAGAGGTTTTTGAAGTACTTTTCACGATTGCCAATAGAACCATTCGCTCCCCCTCAATATTTGCATCGATATACGAAAGAGTTTGGCACATATTAGAGAGAACTTGCACTTTGAATCAAAACGATCATCTTTTATCAAATTTCATATTAAATCACAAATTCGCCCCCGATCAAAAATATCAAACCCTTTGAGATTTTGGATCCCAAGTGATTTAATAAGGTTTAGAAAACATGGGAAAATATGTGCCTGATTTAAAAGCTCTTCTGGTTTATGGTTAAATTCTCCTCCACAATCATGTGTATTATGTGTAGAAAACTAGAAGGGGGGGTTGAATAGTTTTGCCATTTAAAACTTCCTTTTAATCTATTTAGATCGACTTATGTCAATCTATTTGGATGTGTATGTTGGATGTTGATAAACAAGCATATAAAGATAAGTCATGAAAAGATAAGAGTAAGAAGCACAAAACCACAACGCGAGTATTTATAGTGGTTCGGCTACAAGGACACCTTCCTTGCCCTACTCCACTCCCCGAGTCACCTACTCGAGAGTTCGTAAACACTACACCAATCTCCTTATGGCGGAGAAGCCTTCACAACATCGCCTACCCTTTTTCCGGTGCTAGGCTAACAGCCGGGTTCTTTCACTCCAAGGTGAACCACACCTACACAATGTCGCCTACCCTTTATAAGGTACTAGGCTAAGTACGTAGTTCTTTCACTCCAAGGTGAACTACACCTTCACAACGTCGCCTACCCTTTATTAGGTACTAGGCTAAGCACCTAGTTCTATTGCAATGGAGGAACTACTACCACACTACACAAACGACTAATCCCAAAGGAGATCTACTCCTTTACAACATCATCAAGGATATCAATATCCTTGGATCTAATACTATTCTATCTTGTACATCGAACACACCATATCGAATGTACATCTAAGGCACCTTTCACTAATGCCTTTGACTAGATCTACAAGACACCTTTCACTAATGTCTTGTGTCTTCACTTCTAAGAACCTTTCACTAATGCTTCTAGTCTTGACCTCTAAGCACCTTCCACAAGTGCTTATGCTATAGACGATAGATACCCTTCACTAACATCTTCGTCTTGACACTTGAGACATCTTTCACTAATGTCTTCAACACTACACTTCTTTGAAGAAAGAAAGGAATCATCAACAAGAAGACTTCAGTAGCCTTGATGATGACGAAGCATGGCAACTCATGGACTTGAGCTTGCTCGACTTCAAAGGTGGTGATCTTGCCTTTAAGAGGAACCTAAAAGATCATACAAAAACAAAACTACAAACATAGATCTCTTGGATTTGAGGTTAGTGAGTTTTTAACTCAGGGAGAAAGTGTGTTAGAAAGGGGTGAGAAACAATGAAGAAATGGCTCACTATTTATAGAGGAAAAATCCTACTGTTCCCCGGATCCCTACCACAAGGGATCCGGCTAGCACAAAGCTAGGGATCCGTGGAACGCTCCTCTTTGCCCATGGGTATTTTGGTTATTGGTCATGGGTCATGGGTTGAACCATGGATCTTTTAGCTAGTTACAATGTATCTTTTGAGTGCAATGCACTTGGTCATTTGGGTATGGGTTGATCCATGGGTTATGGATATTATCCATGTATGAAATAAGCATGATGTCATGCAATGGGTTATGGGTCAAGCTCCATGGGTTATGGGCTTTGGGTTGTACCCAACTACATTCAATGTATTTGCCCAATGGGTTATGATACTTAAGTTTCTACCCATTTATATTACCCAATATACTACATACTAGTTATGTGTATATTTTATCCAAATATGTAAACACTAGTTGTTGTACATATGTATTACTAAATCATAAAATCACTTATACTTGTTTTAGTGTTTTATGTGAAAATGTGAATATGTTAGAAATTATTAGTTCAAACCATTTACGTATTTTATTTGTTTCGTTAACATGATTTTACGTTTGTTATCGACAAAACATTAGAAGATCGTAAAATATAAATAAACGTTTTTACGGCTTATTTGTATTAACAATCTCCCCCTTTTTGTTGATGACAAAACATAAAATTATTTTAAGGAAAAGCTAAAATTCGTAAAAGTTTGAATTTGTAGTTTTTACTTTCTTCTCCCCCTTTCTGTCGAAACAAAAAGTGTTTGAAGGAAAGCAACACCTCATTTTTAAGAAAAACGTGTGAAAGAAAAAATAAAAAGAAATAGAGAGTAAGTAACGGGAAAGGATCTCGTCTTTACTCCCCCTTGACGAGTCCATCCCTATGTAAGGGCGTCAAGAAAGTGATACTAATCTAGTTTGTTTGCAAGTAAGTTTGCAAAAGATTTCATCTAAGTGACGAATGTACTCCCCCTTGATGATTGCAATTTTGCAAGGGGATGTCATGAAATGTAAACCTAGTATTGCAAGTAATTTGCAATGTATTGCTTTGACATAAAGCTCCCCCTAGCTGTAGGATGTCAAAGTCTTCATGTGTAAATAGAATAACTACAAAACAAAGGTTAGAACGCAAGTATAATTCACAATTTCCTGCAAATGTGGTTCAAGTTCATAGAAAGAAAGCTTTCTGTCTCACGGATCCCACGGTTCCCTCCTAATAGGGATCCGTCTAAGCAATTCTGAGGGATCCGTATTAGCTGATTAATTTCAGCAAAGGTGATATAACGAGTAATGTTATCACAAAAATGAGATATGAATACAAAGTAATCATATGCTCAATAAAATAACAAGTAGCATGTAATTCCATTTAATAAAACTAGAGTTATGATATACATGACTCTAAAAACTACGAAAAATAAGAAAATACATGACTAGGAATTTCTAAACCAACTATCGCTTGATGCTAGGACACCACTAAAATCTTGTAGCTCGAGTTTTGTTTAGGTTTAATCTCGTCGAAACGTTTGAGGAGATGATAGAACATGAAACGTTGGTCTTCTCGTACTTCATGTATCAAACTTTCAACATGTTGACAATGATAGCAATCTTTGTCATGGCTAGGTAGTGGTGGTGGAAGAAATGAAATGGCTTGATGCGAAGGATCAAGTGAAGCAGCTTGTGGAGCTTCAAACGATGGAGGGATTGGTGTAGGCGCATTTGAAAATGGCTCGACTAAGAATGATGGTGGTGGTAGAGAAGTGTCAACTTCCATATGGTCGGGTGGTTGACTTTGATGATTTCTCATAATCCAAATGGGATTATATGATGGAAACGGCGAAAAGGAAGCCGGAGCAAGTGTTGACTCAACACCTTGATTTTGTACCATTATTCCTCCTAATGAGGAGAATGTTGTCGGCGGAAGCGGATGAGATGGCCTAGGAGGCAAGTCCTCTATATTGTAGAGATGTGGTGATGATAGTGGGGATGTAAATGAAATAGCTCTAGGAACTAATGGTGATGGTTTAGTGGAGATGATATTGTTTGGCCTAGGAGGTATGGTGGTGTTTGGCATAGGTAGTTTTGCGGGTACTATCCTTTTAGGAATTGGTTTGATTGGATGATGAAGGATCCTATCATTTGTTGGCTTGACCGGAGATGATTCGGTTGAAGAGATTTCGTGTATAACACGAGCCCTTTTCATGGGTGGTTCTTTGGTGGCTAAGTTACTACTTGGGGTTTTCCTCATGATGAGATGATTGTAAGGGTTTCTAAAGTGCTGAAAGTTAAGATGAGAGTGATGACTATGGAGGTCCTAACAAAGTGGTTTATAAAACAAGAGATTTGGCAAGTGCATTTAAGCCATAAGCCACTAGGATTCATTGGAATGTGATGATTAACATGCACAAGAGTCAACTTCAGAGGTTGCACTGATCTAGGAACTCATTTAAGATGAGATGGAGTGTTTGAGTTAGGAAGATGAGTTGAAATGATTGTTTTAGCAAGATTTGACATAAACTGTCATCCGGATCCCACGGTTCCCTCCTCAGAGGGATCCATCTAGGCTAATCCTAGGGATCCGGCTCTCAGCAGCTATGAAAGAGTGGAAATGATGTTTCTAAGATCTAAGACCTATAACATCTTGAGTGTTTCAGTCCTCCTAAGTGTCTTAAATGAAGGGGTGCTTAAGTACTTGAAGGTAATGAGTGATGTAGCTAATGATTGTCTTTTATGGAAGGATTTGGAACTTTCAAGAGTACCAATGGATGAGCAAGGATGACACTAAGGATGAGAGTGTTAATTGAAGCTAAATGATCCTAGAGATCAGGTTGTGACTTAGGATAGTGTTTTGGAAAATATCCTAGAAGCTTTGAGATGGGAAGACTAGAATTTGATCAACTTTGATCAATTTTGAGGCGAGGATGATTTATGATCAACTTTGCCATAATCGAAGAGATTTCTAAGGCTAAATGTGAGGGATCAAGTGAAAAATGAAATGTGAGTTTAAGAGCGGAAGAGTAATGGATTAAGAATGAAGCGATAGATCAACAAGCGTATTAGAGTGTGATCTAGGTGAGTTATGTGAGTAGGATGTATCTACCTATCTTGATAAGGACTTAAATTTGCCTTAAGACACTATGTTTAGCTTAGTGTGAGATGTTCTAAGGATATGTTTGAAATATAATGCTTGCAATTGCATTTTCTGTTTGCCGGATCCCACGGTTCCCTAAGTGTAGGGATCCGTCTAGCACAAAGTTTGGGATCCGTCCACCTGCTCAACAGAACCTTTACTAAAGGTATGCAATGATCTTGAAAATGCATTATATTCCAAGGTTAGTTTAAAGGGGTTCTAACACTAAGATAACAAATGTAAGATGTTTTATTTCATGAGGGAAATAAGATTACATTGATAAAGCACGAGTACAAGAGAATTGATCCTATTTTGGAATGCTACTAGGTTCCTTGAGTGTTTTCGCTAGGAGGATCATTATGTGATTGATGAGTGTTGGTGGAATCAAAAATGAAGAAAGTCTTCATGAGAGATATGTTTAGCGGTTCCATCATCTTGTTCACAAGTACGTACAACGGACTTTGAAATTGAGGATGGAGGTGCATAACGTTGTGATAGAGGCGTGTCAAGAACATTCCATAAGGGATGAGTTTATTCTTGGAGCCTTGAAGATTTACAATTCGCCTTGCGAAGAAGTAGGCGAGATTGTATGGTTGTTGTGTTAGCAAACAGTACAACATGTGAGCACAACAAGCGGGAAGGATTTCTCGATTTCCCCTAAGACTCCAAACATTCTCACGTAGGATGAGTGCAAGAGGCTTGTACTCTTCTCGGATGCCCCGTGTGAAGATGATGTTTGGATCGGAGTAATATGGTCGAGGTTTGCATATTATGCGATTTAAATCTTCCGGGGAGGGTATGTGTGAACAATATGGACTATTTTCTTCATGAAAGTTGAAGAGAGAATCAAGAGACCAATCTTCGGTGAAGGCACATTGTCCATGATTTGGAATCCGGAGGATGTGAGCAAAATGCCCAAGGGTTAAAGTGAACTTTTGGTTTTTGATATAAAACCAAAGGGAAAGAGAGCGATCCTCGTTACGAGCGAGTTCAACTTGACGGAAGAATTCCATTATGAACCTTGGACATATCTTCTCATTGATTTCAAGAAGACATTCTAGTCCTATGGCTCGGAAGGAGGTATTGATACCTTCTTCGAATTGTAGAGAGGTGTCTACAATACGTCCTTCGTGGAAGTGACGGTTTTCGAGATTGTTGAACCCACGGACATGATTGCTAGGTGTGTTGGGTTCAAGGGAGATGTTCGGAGTGTAGACTCTAGTGAGTGAAAATACAAACTCGTATTCATGCGTCATAGTTGAACCTATAAAAATGATGGGTTAATAAAAGGTGATGTTTGTGGTCAACCTATGATTATCTAACGTTTTTATTAGATTTTTATTAACAATGGTTTTTAACAAGAAAGACACTTGACTCACTTATGGTTTTGACATTCTAGTGGAGTATTACTTTTAGAAGAAAAGTGGCTTTTAATTTGCATGAAAAATTGTTCTCCAGTAGGACGGATCCCACGGTTCCTTTTCAAAAGGGATCCGGCTAGTATAACTTCCGGGATCCGTAGATCTGTAATTACAGAAACAGATTTTATGAAAAGCATAGGTTTTTAGATCTCATAGTTTTATACCAAGATATGTGTTTTAACCTACATTTTCTTTTAACATGCATACATGACTTCTAATGTATCACGAAAAGAAAGACATAAAACAAAGAAAAATGATAAACACATAATAACCTAGATAACTAGACTATTAGTAATATTTCATTTCAATACTAAGAATGATACAAAGGATTGGGTATATAATCCCAATGTAGATTAACAACACAAAGTAAATGTCTCCGTATGTGAACTTCATCATAGGGAACACAAGTGCGATGAGTGTTAAGACGATGAGTACGAAGGCGATGTAAACCATGTTGAAGACGATCCTCCTTGGTTTCGGTTGGGATAGGATGGGGAAGAAGATGAAGTTTTGAATGAGAGAGAATTTTTGAAATTAGAAAATTTGAAAAAGTGAGGATTTGATAAAGTGGGCGTCCAGTGGAATATTTATAGGGAAGGGGGAATTTTTGAAATTCGTGTTTTGTTTTATTATTGGATTAAACGAAATAAAGCATAAGTTTTATATACCACGACTTTAGACGAGAAATAAAACACGTATGTGAGAGAAAGGCTTCCTAATGAAGCTTCATGCAAAACATGTAATTGCACAAAAGATAATCATATAAATACCTAAATAGGTATACTTAACTATCAATCAAAGTAAAAAGAAAATCATACCTCTAGCGCACTTAGGAATGTCTTTACAAATGACACAGCAAATGTCACTTAGACAATTCCCGCTCCTTTGCGTTTAAGATACCTTCTTAAGGAAGGTATTCTTGTTACCAAGCGACTCCTAAAGCTTGGTGGGTATGAGCTTTGACTAATCAACATGACAAAGAAGATTAGTGCAATTAAATGAAAAAGTAAATAAGAAAAATGTTGTTATCAAATCAACATCCAAACATATAGTTTTAAAAGACATGGTGTTTGTTTTTATGAAAAGCCTTCTTTCTAGTTTTCAATTAACTATGGATCGTATCAAGTTTTTAAAGTACAATATACTTCAAGAAACTTGGTAACGAAGCTCTGATGCCAATTGTGGAAAACTAGAAGGGGGGTTGAATAGTTTTGCCAATTAAAACTTCCTTTTAATCTATTTTGATCGACTTATGTCAATCTATTTGGATGTGTGTGTTGGATGTTGATAAACAAGCATATAAAGATAAGTAATGAAAAGATAACAGTAAGAAGCACAAAACCACAACGCGAGTATTTATAGTGGTTCGGCTACAAGGACACCTTCCTTACCCTACTCCACTCCCCGAGTCACCTACTCGAGAGTTCATAAACACTACACCAATCTCCTTATGGCGGAGAAGCCTTCACAACGTCGCCTACCATTTTTCTGGTGCTAGGCTAACCACCAGGTTCTTTCACTCCAAGGTGAACCACACCTACACAACGTCGCCTACCCTTTATAAGGTACTAGGCTAAGTACCTAGTTCTTTCACTCCAAGGTGAACTACACCTTCACAACGTCGCCTACCCATTATTAGATACTAGGCTAAGCACCTAGTTCCATTGCAATGGAGGAACTACTACCACACTACACCAACGACTAATCCCAAAGGAGATCTACTCCTTTACAACATCATCAAGGATATCAATATCATTGGATCTAATACTAGTCTATCTTGTACATCGAAACACACCATATCGAATGTACATCTAAGGCACCTTTCACTAATGCCTTTGACTAGATCTACAAGACACATTTCACTAATGTCTTGTGTCTTCACTTCTAAGCACCTTTCACTAATGCTTCTAGTCTTGATTTCTAAGCACCTTCCACAAGTGCTTATGCTATAGACGATAGATACCCTTCACTAATATCTTCGTCTTGACACTTGAGACATCTTTCACTAATGTCTTCAACACTACACTTCTTTGAAGAAAGAAAGGAATCATCAACAAGAAGACTTCAGTAGCCTTGATGATGACGAAGCATGGCAACTCATGGACTTGAGCTTGCTCGACTTCAAAGGTGGTGATCTTGCCTTTAAGAGGAACCTAAAAGATCATACAAAAACAAAACTACAAACATAGATCTCTTGGATCTGAGGTTAGTGAGTTTTTAACTCAGGGATAAAGTGTGTTAGAAAGGGGTGAGAAACAATGAAGAAATGGCTCACTATTTATAGAGGAAAAATCCTACTGTTCCCCGAATCCCACGGATCCCTACCACATGGGATCCGGCTAGCACAAATCTAGGGATCCGTGGAACGCTCCTCTTTGCCCATGGGTATTTTGGTTATGGGTCATGGGTCATGGGTTGAACCATGGATCTTTTAGCTAGATACAATGTATCTTTTGAGTGCAATGCACTTGGTCATTTGGGTATGGGTTGATCCATGGGTTATGGATATTATCTATGTATGAAATAAGCATGATGTCATGCAATGGGTTATGGGTCAAGCTCCATGAGTTATGGGCTTTGGGTTGTACCCAACTACATTCAATGTATTTGCCCAATGGGTTATGATACTTAAGTTTCTACCCATTTATATTACCCAATATACTACATACAAGTTATGTGTATATTTTATCCAAATATGTAAACACTAGTTGTTGTACATATGTATTACTAAATCATAAAATCATATTTACACCTCCTGCTCGAACTTCATCTATTGTCCCGTGCCATTGTTGAATGACATTTCTAAGACCGTAGATGTTATCGATACCCGAAGACATGTCTTGAAAAAAAATATTTTTCGTATTTTTCAAAATTTCTGATTTTTATGGATTTTTGAAGGTTTTATATTTTTCTATTTTCTTTTTACTGGTTTTATATTTTTGTATTTGGTTTTTGATAAATATATACATATATAGTTTAGATGATATAAGTTTAAGAAAGATGATGATACGAGTACCGAGAGAAGGATAACGATCAGCACGTCGTAGAAGATAGAATTCGTCATCTCTTAAACTTCCACCACCAAAGCTTCTGAGGCTCCAGAATAGAAGATATAACATGAGCCTTTTAGAAAGAGAGACTTTGGCAGCTTCCCCCTAAACCGAAAATCCTTTTGCTGAGCAGATTCAAAGCTTTCTTTCAAGCTTGCCTTAGCCAGGTGCCCAAAGAAGCACACCATTATCATAAATCCCGTTGCTCCTATAAAGATCGATAATCGAGATTCTCCGTTCGGGGTTATATCATCAAAATAGATCATCAACGTATCATTCCACGCTTGAATGAATCTTCTCATATTTCGTTTACACTGAACTCTGAAGCGAAGAATACCAGAAGTTGTCAAGAAACCACTTCCCCCACGTAGTTGAATTGATGCAGTCAGCCTCTTAGACTAGAGCTCACGAACCCAAATACACGTATACCCAAAGACAGAGAAACTTATAACATCAAAGTAGCAGATTAAGTCCGATAGCCAAAGAATAACCCCGATGAATACTTTTCTCTCCCTTGAAAAAAGTGTATGAAGCTCAAGAACCCAAATTACTCGAATGCCCAAAGAAAGAATAACCGATAACACTGAAGAAGCATGCTGAATCACTGATTATCTCTGCGGATGTCAACTCCGGAATAAGTGATTATATTTCTGAATCACTGATTAAGCTCTCAAGTGAAACAGCTGAGCGCCCCCAATGTACACAATTCTCTCTCCCCTGATGATTGCGATAACATCGAAATCATCACACACTTGTGTACCTCTTTTATCTTCATAAACTTTCTCTTACATCACTTCTCCTACGTAGTTGGAATAATAACACTAAAAGCCTTGATGAGTAAAACCTTGAGTTTCTCTACGGTCATGACATTTGTCTTCCTGGGATATCTTCAATCACTTAGAATAATTAAGTTCATCAAGTTTACTCGCTTTATGTTTAGATGTGAGTCTCCTTCCCCCTTGCTGGTTTTGACACTTCAGAATCAGCAACTCAATATAAGCCTATATACTAGAAATTTGTTGAGAAGACCACTGAAAATCTTTGCGATAATCAACTTGCTGAAGAACGAGAGCAAGTCTAATTGGGGATTGAATCTGACTTATCACTCTCCCACAATTAGTGCTCTTCCCCTAAACCGACTATCTGTTTGATAACATGTAGCAGAAAATGTAGAGCAGACTGTAGACTCGACCTTCTTCAAGATTGTCCAATTGGAGAATAGAATGTCAACATCTTCAACTCACCAAATGCATTCCCATTAACTTACAAATAGCAAATCTCCTTAACTAAGATCCCTCCCAATCAAACAAGAACAGAAAGATGTTCATCAAAGAAATCAGCCCAGCAACTAGAAGCACTTTGTCATTAATCAAATCAGCCCGTGTGAAGATGTCAACCAACGGCTCTTAGAAGAAACTCCATGTAAAGATGACCCGATAAGAAGAAGCTCGGTTCTTACATGAGTTTGGAGCCGTATGACCATATATTCTCAGATAACAACCAACCAACAATAGATTCATACTTCTTCTCCCCCTTAAGAATTGCATACGCATTTGCCATTCTTGATTAAACTAGTGAAATCATCCATGTGAAGTCTAATTCCATTTCTCCCCCGCAAAAATTGCATATGATGTCGCCATCGCCATTTAATTTGAGCCAGTGAAATTAGAAAGACAATCAACGGTAAGTAGATCACCATTGAGAAAAAACATGAGAAGAAGATCCACTTGATGACTGAGCAATCATGGAAGAAGCATGAAGGTTGTTGATGAGAATGGTCATAAATGAGAAGATTTCTCTTCTTCCAAAGATAAAGCGCACTGAAACGTACACTTTTCTTTTCTTTAGAGTACGAGGCTTGAATTGTTGTGTTCAAACGTCATAATCTCTCTCTTTTCATCATCTCTTGGAAAAACTTGTAATCATCCCCATTATCATTCAGTAGGCTCTTTGTAGTGACAGCTGATGGAGAAAACCCAATATGATGAATTTGACCCTGAAGTAGAATAACCCGAACTCGTGACTTAAACTTGCACATATGTAACAAAGAGCGGTGCTGAAAGTTCATCCTCCATTGAATCTCTAAGTACTCTATACTCTTCATCCAACCAACCATCAAGTATAAGACGTACATCACCTCTTGAAATTCCACAATTCAATGTGACACTGAGCACTACAACGTAACTCCTTAAAGTGATAGTTATTTTGTGGTGGTAAGAGCCCAATTCCCCCAAGTGGTAAAAGAAAAGGAAAAGTCACCCAAAAATAACTAGATTTCCAAGTCTTCGTTTTTGAAAAAGCTCGAACAAGGATCTCAAAGAATCTTCATCCAACCATCCCCGATACCTTCAGATACTAAGTACACTCGCCCGTGATATTTCACTTCAACCTCACATAAATAATAGTGAATTAACCCCGTTGTCACGTCTTCTGGTTAAAAGCTCAAATCTAGCCTCCTTTGACGTTTTAAGTGAACTATGATAATGATTTTCATCCTGACCATTGTTAGAAGCACATCACCCCGTAAAACCATGTAATAACCAAACTGTCATGAAGAAAATCCAAAAAATCACCCAATTCATGAAGTACACCCTTTTATCCCTTCTTCGAAGCAGAAACCGTAGCACCAGCATCAGATGAGATCCTGAAGTACACTTTCCTTTCTCCAGGATGGTTCCATTATCACAGGATTTTACAATTCTATGGTTTAAACCGAGAAATAGTTTCTTTCGCGGGATTTTACAAAACCAAGAATAAACCGAGAGATAGATCCGGAAATGCACTTTACTTTTACCAGGATGTTTTCATTGTTACGGGATTTTACAAGTCTATGATTTAAACCGAGAAATATATTCTTTCGCGGGATTTTATAAAATCAAGACTAAACCGTAAACAATGTTAGTTTGAATGTGTTATGACAACTTTGGTTTCGGTGAATATCTGTTTTAGGGGAACATGCAGCTGTTCATCAACAATTCATCATCATCATTACCAATTCTTTACCCATATGTAGACAACTTCACAAACCATACTAAGTCAAGTAGTATTAAACTCCTTTTCCCTGGAGGTTAACCGTAACACAGCAAAGTACACGTTTCTCCCCCATGATGGTTTTGAACTTTCGGAAGCATCATAACGTGTACGACCATTTGCACGAGAAGTTTTTGTCATAAGCAAACATCTTGAAAAATCATAACTGACGCTGAAGATTCTTGAAAGATTTTGCTTAGACTGTGAAGTATCATTGACATTATGTGGCGTTGAATATCTCTTGGGAATTGCTGAAGTTGAACCTCCATTGATTCATCGGCTAATAGAATTGACCACATATGGAGATAACCCGATACGACTAAGGTGAAAAAGAAACGGTGTACCCAATGTACAAAACCTCTTGACGAATCCTCAACTGCGTGAGACACCGAAAGTGATAACTACTTTGTGGGTAACATAAGGAAGAATCACAAACGTAACTAGATCGCCAAGTCTTTATCACATTCTATAAATGCTCATACAAGTCATCTTGAGACATGCACCCAACCAACCAACGTCTCAAAGATAAAGAAGATCACCCGTGAAACGTCACTTAAATTGCGCGTAAGTAATACCGTACAAAAACCCCGTAGTCATTCATTTTCCATAACCTTGGCTCTGATACCATTTGTAGGATCATTCATATATTGTGTTTGATGATTTGGATGGCCTTGGATGGTGATGATACAAGAAAGCCATGGTTTTAGAGAGATGAAGAGATGAGAGGGTGATTCTAGAGAGATAAACAAAAAGAGAAAGGTTAGATTAGAATGAAGCACCACCCCTTCCAAGGATGGAAGGGGTATTTATAGTTACAAATAATACGCCCTCCTGACGGGCTGTGGATCAGGCATACAGTGGGTAAAGACCCGTCCTTCCTCTACGGTGTTGCTCTAAACTAATCTACGCTACTAACTAACTAATTAACTACTGAATAACGTAAATAATGACATGTCTACGAGCTAACATATGCTAGACCATAATTGGGGTGACCGACACTTTAACATGGAATTTCCAATTCCTAACAGGGATACCAAAGAGTGGATCATTATTCATGAAAAATAATCCGTGAAGATTTGGCAAAGTAATACCAAAGAGCGGATCATTATCCATGAGTGCAACTACAATGATAGTCATTAACAACGCCTTGAGGAATAACTGGAGATTAGGCTTCTTGAGTATTTTGAGTTGTACTTCTTAGATGGTGCATCTTCATCAATGAAAATTGAAGAAGGTGAACTAGTTAAATCAGTAGGAACCAGAGCATGAGCTTCAGAAACTGGATGATCAACATTCGTTGGAGGTTGGAAGTACTCATCAAACCTATCTTGAAAAACAATGAATCCCAAATAGTAAATCCCAATTATCCTTAGTGAGTGAAGACATTAGGCGTTGGAGAGTCGTATGACCATAACTCAAGCATCCATCAACATGTAGTATATTCACTCTTCTCCCCCTCAAAAATTGCAAATGAAGTTTGCCATTTTTGATTGAGCAAGTAAATAAGAATATATACCAATGAACGGAGATCCACTTGAGGATTGAATGAGCATGGAAAAACATGAAGCTTGTTGATGAAGAATGTCGATGAGAATGGTCATAAAAATGAAGATTTCTCTTCTTCTGAAGATAAAGCGCACTGAGGCGTACACTTTTCTTTTCTTTGAGGAACGGGGCCTGAACTGTTATCTACAGACACCATAGCAGATTGAATATCAAGGTTGAGTTACTTGAACCCGTGAGTTATGAGATATCAATCCATTTGTTATCCATACTTTAAGCCAGTCCATGTAGTGAAGGATCGAAATATCTGCAACTTAGTAAGGACTACCTGCACTAACATTACAAGCTTGATTGCATATATATTGGTTAGTGACATTAGTATCCAAACCCTTTGGGGTTTCACGGTCAACCTTGATTTTGCCATCAGGAAACAGCTTTCCGGTAGGAATCCACCTGAGTCCAACATCCTTAAACATTCTACCAGACGGTATCTACTTATGGCAAGGTCTAGGATTGTTGATATTCTTATGCACAGTGAAAGACTTATCGTTATTCCTAGACTCCAAAGATTTAGCAGTTGGGATCCATCTAGGTGAAGTTTTAGGTTTGTTTTGATTCATAACATGTTGAACCTTAGCCATGTTAGTAGTCTTAGTGGATTGTACCTTAGCATGTGAATTAGGAAAATGTTTCTTATTTGGAAAAGACTCAGAATTTATAGTTTAATTTTTTACATGCTTAGCATTCTTCTTCATATAACTACTCTTAGATACAAGCCAACCCCTATTCTTTTGAGTGTTCCTATGTAATGGTTTACTACTACTAGCAGTGCCTTAAAATCTCGTGGAATGCATAACCCTAGGTCTTGCACCTAAAATTCTGTCTTTTCGAATCTGTGCCTTTTTCCTAGCTTCTTCTAGATAATAGTTCTTCCACAAGTCATTCATATCATATGAATTCTGGATTTTAATGCTTGGTTTTGACACTGTTTTCGAACTAATCCTAGAGGTGCTGGGAGTAGAAGTGGCTACGTGTTGAGGGTTAACGGAGCTAGAAGCCTTATTCTTAGGTAACTCAGGTGAAGTGACTGGTATTGACAAAACTTGTTTCTCATCAACTTGGGAGGCAAACCGTGTTTTTGAAAATTTTGATCTTTCGGATATAAACGCAGTAGGCTGCCTAACAACGGACCGGTTTCTAATGGGATGAGAAACTGGTTTCCCCAAGGTTGATGGTTTTGTAAACTTAGTGTTCACACTTTTCCCTACAGTTTTCCTAAGCTCATTTTTTAAGGCAACAATAGCGAAACTCTTTTCCTGAAGTTGAGCTTTGAGTTCATCAATTTTTGCTATCAAAGATTTTGTTTGTTCCATTTACTTTGTTCTAGCTTCTTTGACAGAGTCACTTAGTTCAATGTGATGCTTTCTCAATGACTCATTTTCCTTTAGTAATTTGGCCACACAAACCGCTAATTCATCATTTCTCATTTGAATATCATCAATAGCATTAACATCAGAATTACTTGTAACCAAATTAATTTTCACATGCATATCAGAAATATGTTTCTTCAAGTTGTTGATAGTCCAGTTTTTGGCTTGAAGCTGAGCTTTTAAATTGTTTATTTCAAAAAATTCACGAAATTCAGGAAATTCCGGATTTTTACATGATTTCTTAGTTTGAAAACTTTCCTCCTTTCTTTGTATTGCAATTTCAAGTGAAATGCAATGTTTTTCAAGTTTTGAGAATTTGTTTGAAAGTTCATCAAAAGCCCTTTTATCAACCATATCATTTGTTTTGAAATTATTAGACTCAGCCTCAACCAAGGAACATTTATCAGAATCATGTTCAGCATTAAGATCAGTTTGTTTAGGTACATTAGCAGATGCACTATGTTGAACAGTTAAGGGTACCTCATCACATGACATTTGTTCATTTATCGGTCTGATATCTGCATCCACATCATGTGAAACAAGAGTCACTGAACTACTGGTTGTTTCAAGCTTATCTGCCTCTTAGCCCCTGTATTCAGTACCAACTAATCCATCATCTGGTGCTTTAGCCATCTCAACACTAGAATCTCTTGATTGTACCAGACATTCATTCACCTTTCTGATTTATGTATCCACATCTTGTCTGACATGAGTTACTGAACAATTTGTTACATCATTCATTGTTGTCTCTGTTATTCTGCATTCAGCAACACCCGATCTTTCAATTGTTACATTACCCAACTCATCACAACTTTCTGTCAATTGCACCAGACTCTCATCCATTTTTTCATCTTTCTGAGTAACTTCCTCAATATACTTCTCCACATTATCCATGAGATGGATAAGTGTCTCTATGAACACGCAAATTTCCATTCCAGTGTGTCTCTTGAAAGACATTTCAGTCATGTCTTGATCATAATCTGATGTGAATTCCCTTCTAAAGAATGACTGAAAATGTTTGTAGATCACTTGAAGTGCAGCATTGGAACTATCCTTTTGAACCTTCTCTTTGTCAAGTTGTAGCTCCAATTGCTCTAGGTTTAACAGCAAAGTTCCTGTTAATGTGGATAAGTCCTGACGGAAGAGGGCAATACATGTTCGTTCCATTATTATGAGTAGGAGTAACATGAGGTGAGAGTGAAGTTGTTGATAAGGTTCAATGTTGCTTTCCTTTTGCATGGCATTCTGTAGCCTGAACAGGTGTAAATCTTTCTCATTAGACTTAGAGCATGAAGGACTCAAATCATCATTGATTGATTCCATCATCAGTAACCGTTCAGTATAGCTAATATTCTCATGGTTATCCACAGCATCATACAATTTAAGTACTTCCAAAATCACTGAATCAGGAGTGTAGGACATGATGTTGTTGTGTACACGAGATTTTACAGGTTTGTGATTTAAACCGAGAAATAGAATCTTTCGCGGGATTTTACTAAAATCAAGACCAAACCGTTAATCAATGACCAATGTAATGTGTTAAGATGACTGATGGATTGACACAATGATAGACAATTGTGTGTTAGGACATATGATTGTTTGTAGGATTAGCAGAGATGTTGTTTGGTTGAGATTTGGATTGGTTTATGCCCGTTTTTAAGGGGAAATTTAGGTCTAAAAACATAAAAACCTCAATAACTTCTGTTCGGAGCGGATTTAGGCCTCGAATATTGACCCGAATGAAAACGGAGTTACGGTTCAAAAGTTATGGCCGTTTGAAGTTTTGTCAGGAAAAGTCAACAAAACGCACCCAAGACAACTCGCATCCAAGACAACTCGCACCCTAGACAACTCGCATAGGTACACAATTCGCATAGAACACAACTCGCTTAACAGACAACTCCCATAAAACACAACTCGCATAGAACACAACTCGCTTAATAGACAACTCGCATAAAACACAACTCGCATAGGCAACTCGCTTAGGCTGACAACTCGTTTAGGCTGACAACTCGCATAGTACACAAGTACACCCACTACTTTGTCCTTTTTGTCGTTTTGTCTCAATAGACAACTCGCATATAGGACAACTCGCTTCACAAATCAGGACAACTCACATACAAGCATGGGACAACTCGCATATAAGAATGTTTTACCGTGACACAACTTGCATCCAAGAAAACTTCCAAAAAAACACCACTTTTCAATCCAAAAACAACCCAACCACGATGATTCAAGCCTTCCAAATCAAAACCTAAACACTTATAATGATTCTAAACACAAAAGTACAATCAAAATCCAAACTTTAACACTAGAAATGATTCAAATGATGCAAACTACTCTAAACTCATTCAAACCCAAAAACTATATGAAAACCACTAGAAATCCAAGAACATGAAAGATGAGTGATCTAACCATGGCTCTTGATACCAATTGTTAGATATTGGTTTTCATAAACACATCACATAAGAATATATGGGTTGAATTATACGAGAGTTTAGAGAGAGAAAGTAGGAGATGGGAGCCTTTTTAAAGAGAGAAAGTAAACAAAAGAAAGAAGGTTAGATTGAATGAAATGTCCAACCCTCTACCTTGGGAGGTAGAGGGTATTTATAGTTACGTACAATACGTCTTCCTTCGGACTGTGCATCAGGCATACAGTGGGTAAAGACCCGTCCTTCCTCCACGGTGTTACTCTAAGCTAAACTAAGCTAATGACTAACTAATAAACTAGTAAATAACAATATGTCTATGAGCTAACTTATGCTAGATTATATTTGGGGCGACCGACACTTCACTATGGAATTTCTAATTCCTAACAAAATCTTTCACATAAGTTTACCCAGTCTGACATGTCTATACCTTGTGGCGGATGTGTCATTGCTTCCTCTTTTGTCTGATATTCTTTGTAATGCAAGTGCAACTTCCACTGTCGATTTCTTTGTTGGTAACCCAACTGTGATGATGTAGCATTATACATCCTTGGACACTTCAAATCAAAGTTGGAGTTTTCCTGGAATTACAATAAGAAAGGGCATGTATGATGTCCACAGAAAAAATGTTGATCTTCTAATTATATATAACCAAAAGTTAAGAGGATAGTTAAAACTTACCTTGGTCTTAGACATTATATATGTCTTCAATGATTTTGGTTGCTTTTTCCATGTTGTACCATCAAGCTTTGCATACTTTCGCATCACACATCCTCCTTTCGTTATAAATCCTTGATTGTCTTTTCCAACTATTCGCCCAAAACACTCATCGACTTCAAAAACCAACTTTCCCTTGTTTAATCGACTCTTTCTAGTTTCGCCTAAAGCTCTAGTTTCTTTCCGAGTAACTGTTGCGCCCAAACATAATTATTCAACATTAAGCGACATTTTTATCAACATATGATTATGAGGCAAACAATTAGTTGCCATTTAGCTTAAAAGTGCGTATTTATAACACGATGCATAAGTTGAAACATTAATCAAACATTCACACGTATAGTACTGCAATAGTTACAGCTCAAATTAAAGAAAGGTTTGAGTTCATTGGTCCAAACCATTCGATCATTTAATCAAACATTCATATACATCTTTGGGACCAACAAGTGCTAAACTGATAACTAAACACTGTTATTCTTAACATTATGCTTAAAGAAAGTGAACTGTCATATAATCAAATTAAAGCAAGCCAATTCACATATAAATTTCAACAATTGAAAAACTGAGTACTGACAATATGTTTAGTTCATCATACATTTCACAAAACCAAGTGTTTACAATAACATTCAATTTTTACCAATTCACAAAACCAAGTATTATACTGACAATGTGTTCAGTACTACATGTGTTTAGTTTTTAATTTGTTCTAACACCACCACTGACTTTGAGAACACTTTAGAACTAAGAAACCTTGGAAACTGTTTGCTTAGTATAAACAAAGTGTCAACCAGTGAGTACGTTCAAACACTTTTCTATATCTAATTATCGATTAACTAGTAAACATCAAAAGTATCAACCAGTGAGTATTTACTATTACTTAATGTTGCATAACAACCAGTGAGTATTCGTTCTTAATTCTTACCCGTCTCCCATGACTTTGAGGGGGAGAGAAAGAATTCCTTGTTTCACCTTCATGATCATGTTCTTGTTGATATTCCTCGTATTGGTTCCTGGTTCTTACTCGTCTACCACAACTTAGAGGGGGAGAGAAAGAATGCCTTGTTTCTTCAACATGCAACTCTTCATCTTGTAAACGTAAATAACCTTGTCCCTTATAAACGTCACATCTGGTACTACTTGGCTTGCCATTGCTTGGCTTGCTACTACTGGGCTTGCTGTTATTCAGCTTGTTCTGATGATCGTAGCTTCTGAATACTCCTTTTCCAGGACCACCCATTTTCGTCTGAGGAACACAACACTCTTTCAGAATAATTATGGTTAAAAAGTTACTTTAAATGTTAGCTTTACTGGGCATAGCAGCATGTCATAATAGCAGAGAAGGACCAAATCCTTAACAGAGAAAACATCCGAGTTAATTTCACAATACAGGATAACTAGAGAATGCAAATAATCAAACAACACAAGTTGACAAGCAAAATTCTTATGCTTAACAAGTAACACCGTTTTACATTATAATTCACATATATCTTATCATTTCGCACCAATTTTGGGATAGCTTATCTAAACTGCTAATCTGCTTATTATAAACAAAGAAGGATACCTATTCAAATTACCCATGAAATTCAACCCTTCTTTACTGATGTACCAGCCTAACCACTATTCCAATGGTCATTTGATCTCCTCGACTTTAAGAACACCTTAAAACTAGGCAACCTTGGAGATTGTTCGCTAAACTGATTAATAAAAACAGACAAGGATCCCAAGTCAGGTTACCTACGTAAGTCAAACATTTTTTGGTAAAGGTGACCAGCTAAAGGTTTTTATTTCTTGGGTCTTGTCCTTTGGTAAGGGTTAGTCGGCATCTAAATGGGGGCACGGGGTTAAAGACTAAGTTCCCCTAATCTTTGGATGGGGCTTTTTCATTAACTTTTTGTGGGTATATTCACGCGTGTAAAAGATCAGAATAAAGGAGTCCACTCTAAGATCTTAAATTTGGTCCAATGACCTTAATCTCAACACTTTTAAAAATGAACAAGTTAGCTACATTTTCTTAGCTAAAAAGAAGAATGGACAAGCGGGTCACATACCGTCTTTGAGCTGTTACAATTCACTCTCGGAAGCTGAGTGATAACATCAAATAGTCCTGAATATTAAGTGTCAATTTCCCCCGATAATGCTTGTAATTTATATCATTTATATGGATTTACGCTTGTTTTCCATTGTTTTCCACTTTCAAGTAAATTACGAGCATTGGAGCTAAAGAGACGCGGAACTGGAGAAATATCTAAAGATTTATCAGAGTATGCTATTTTGAAGAAGTTACGGCGTAACTCGTCTCTCACATTACGCCGTAACTATTGCGTGACTCAGAAAACCAACTTATCAGAAGGTTATGGCGTAACTCTTCCCAAAGGTTACGACGTAACTATATTAGGTCAAATGAGGTTCCACGCCGCTGATACTTACGCCGTAACTATTGCATCTATTACGACGTAACCGAGTTTATTGAAGACTACGGCTTAACCACTCATTGCCGTAACCAGCAGATCTAGTGCAAAATACGAGGAAATAGAAGGTTACGGCGTAACTCTTATATTAGTTACGCCGTAACCCAGATCTGGCCAATAAATACCCCACGAATTCCAGCATTTCTATTCATTCCATTCCATACACAACACTCAGAGAACGTGGGAAAAAGCTCAAGGCAGGTCTAGATGAGCATACGGAGCTGTCTCCAAGGGAGAAATCACTCCCCTACTATAAGCATTGGCGTTTTATATTTCTTTTACTTTCAATTCATGTATTTCGTACCTTTGAATATTGAATTGGTTTGCATGATTAATATGAGCGGCTAAGTACCTCTTAGTGTTGGCCTAGTTATGATTCCTTAATTGTTTTGTTTGCATTTACTTTACTTCCGTACAATTATTTCTAAGTGTATGCATGCATAGTTTATTGGTAGCCACCCTTGGTTTGGTAGTTTTGAATGGCGATAGAGGCCAATTGCCTAGGAGATATGACCAACTGACCCTAGGTGAGCGGACTGAGACGGGAAGGGTAAGATATGACCAACTGACGAACCTTTCTACTTGTGTGATTTGACCAACTGATCACCTATCGTTTGGATGAACTTAAGAATTAGGGGATGCGTGTCTAAGTTCCTAATGGCCGGGCATTCACTATTATAAATCTAGCATGTAGTGGTACTTAATGACTTGTCTTAGGGGACCAGGAACAACAGGACTTATGAGGGGACACATGACTTCTCCTGTGGTGGCATCTTTGCTGATAGGTTAGGGCGAATTGACCAAATGTTGTCCTCTCGACTTTGACCCCACCTGAATTAATTGGAAGTAAGTAGACGTAGACATAACTAGCTAGGAGGATTAACTAGGTTAGCACCACTTTCCTCTATTGATTTCCCTTTATCCTTTATTTGCTTCATTCTGCATTAGTAGTTTAATTAATTAAATCCCTATCAAAACCATATTAAATCTGTGACACATAGACATAGTAATAATCCAACACACATAGCTCTTGGGACGACCTCGGCTTTACCGACTACTACACTACACACGACCGGGTACACTGCCCGTTAGTGCACTAGGGTAGACCATAGGTATAACGAGACATTATAAATATTATGACCTGGTCAGCAAAACCTGCATCAAGTTTTTGGCGCCGCTGCCGGGGAGTTATTTTAGGATTGATATTAAGTCTTTCATTTCATTTTAAACTTTTCTCACGATCATATTTCAAGTTTTCAGGTACCATGGAAGTTGTTAACATCGATGACCTCACTCTTGAGGAATACTTGCCGTTGACAAGAGCGGAACAAGGGCCGGGTCTCGTAAGACCGGCAATTGGAGCGGATGTCCGTTTCGAAATCAAAGACCAATTTATGAGGGAGCTTCGTGCTAACCCTTTTTCAGGAAACAGGGACGAAGATGCATATGAGCACGTTGAAAATGTCCTATACATCGCAAGCCTTTTCAACATTCCGGGCGTGTCTCATGATGCTGTTATGCTAAGGGTATTCCCTATGACTCTTACTGGAGCTGCCAGAAGATGGATTGAAAGATTGCCCGCCGGGGCAATTAATACTTGGGCTCTACTTAAGAAACACTTTATTCAAAGATATTGTCCGCCGTCGAAGATTTCTAACCAGCTTTTGGAGATCCATAATTTCAAACAAGAAGACGATGAAACGTTGTATCAAGCCTGGGATAGATACAACGATCTCCTTTACAAGTGTCCTACACATGATCTGAACAACCAACAGAAGGTCAACATTTTCTACAAAGGAATTAACGTAACTACATGGCAAATGCTGGACTATCAAGGACCTATCCCGATAATGCCTCCTACTCTTGCAATTGAAGCCATTCAAAAAATGGCGGATCACTTTAAAAAATGGCACGACGGAGGAAGTAAAAGAAACCAAAGCGGAAGTTTTGACAGAATTGCAGCAATCGCCAGTAAAATTGAAAATCTTAGTCGAGATATGCTAAAATTCATAGAAACCGTTCATGCCATCCAAGTAGGTTGTGAAAGCTGTGGAGGAGGACATCTAACGAAAAATTGTCCTCATGTGGACGAAGAAAATATTGAAGAAGCCAAGTACGGAGAAAATCGACCATTTTACGGAGATAATCGAAATAGTAATAGGTATCGTGGAAATTACAACCGTGGGTCTTATGGAGAAAGAAAGCCTAGTATTGAAGAAACAATCAGCAAGTTCCTGGAAAGTTCAGCCCAAAGACAAAAGGAGCAAGATGAGTGGATAAAAGAATTCCAGGAAAACACTGACAGGAACCTTTCCAAGCACGACACAACTCTGAAAAACCTAGAATCCATGGTGGAAAAGCTCAGTGAAAAAGTAAGGATGAATAACAATAAACCTGAAGGATCTAAACCAGCTATGGAATGTAAAGTGATTTTTGTTGATGATAACTCGAAGGTTCAGGCCAATGATACGGATTCAGGGGATGATTTCGTCGACAGATCTGAGTTACGCCATAACTTGCCTTATGAGTTACGGCGTAACTATGTTTTAGACAGAGATAACGGGGTTATGAAGAATACTGAGGAAAATGACTCAAACGAATTACGCCGTAACCAAGAATCTCAGTTACGGAGTAACTGGGATACGTGGGCAGAAAAATTCCTCGAAGTGGACGAATCAAGAAACGAATGGTCTCACGACATTGACTTGTGCCTTCTGCCCAAATCTAAGAAGAAATATCACTGGTGCAAAATGATACCGGTTGCTAAGGGGGATTGGTATGATCTTTGGGCCTCGTGTGACCCGAGAAATGAGGTTTGCGATGGAAGAAGCAATAAGGATAGGATCAACCATAACAAATTTATGTGACCTGCATATACTGATTATGAAAGACTCGAGAAACTCTCCCTTGAAGATGAAGAAGAGCCACTTATCACTCACTGGTGTACTCCGGTCATCATAACTGACGAGGAGTCCACACGAGCATGGCCTACATGTAATCCCTTCCGCGAGTATTGCAACGGCGGGGATAGTGAAAGAGAGGAAGAGTGGACATGCCCTCATGAGCGTGAAAGACATTGTATAAAGTTCGGTGACTTGGCATTTGATAACTTGTACGCAATACAATTCGGGGATGCCAAGATTAACCCGAATCTTCTTAAGAAGCTAAAAATTGATTACGAGGAGCACTTTCAGAAAAAGGAAGTGGCTATTAAAGACATCTACTGCATGGATTAGCATTTAAGTGAAACTGACAACAAGGAAATACGCAGTCACTGGTGCGAAAATGTAAAATCTCCTGGGGAAATTTTATGGGCGTCATGAAACCCGTATGACGATATGTGTAACGGGGGAAGCAGCTCTGGGAGAATAGGAAAAGGCGAATTCTTTTGGTCCTCAACCAATGATGAGGAGAGAACGAGTTTGCCTTGGCTGGACAACCTAGGATTTGAAAGTTGGGTAAAGATTAAGTATGGACATGTGGACACGTTAACCAATGAGAAGATTTGGAAGAAGTACATGGATAGAGAAGATTCAAACAATGAAAGTCTCAACAACACGAGTGAAATAACAATTGAGAATGACAAGGATTTGGTTAGAGATGAAAAAGAAGAATGCAAGCGCATACTAGTGGAGAATCTACTCGATGAAGATTGGTTCAAAGGTACAGCTTCTGATGATGATGACATTGAAGGGATCCTAGATTACCTCGAGTTGCAAGGTAATGAGGAGTTTACTGATCCCGACGACGAAGCTTATGATCAAAGGAGGTGCAAACTCCTTGGGATTCCCTACAAGAGACCACTGTTAGGTCACTAGTTTTACAACACAAGCTTATAAGAAAGAGATTAAGGCGATTGAACAAGAAATCAAACACAAACACACGTTATACTAAGATGGTTATGCGTAATGTGTAGGTGAAAGAAATAACTTGAACAACCAACCTTCAAGTGAAGGTTTACAAGAGTATTTATAGGAGGGAAGCTAGGGCAACACTCCTAGTTCCCATCCTTTCTCCTATGGGCTTGGGCCTAAGCTCATGGGCCTTCTACATAAGCTTAAGGCTAATAACAAACATAAAGGCCATAATTAACTACCTATTACATATGAGTAACTAACACTTGAATTAAGGTATAAGAGTGATTCTAACAATCTCCCCCTCAAGTGTTGGTGATGAAAAACGGTAAAGGCGTTGATGTAATAGTAGCTTTGACGTCTTCTGACATTCTTCTATCTTGTGAGAAGACCTGCCTTGATTCGAACAATCTCCCCAGTGTAGAGAGATAGTTTTCTGTGAACGGTTATGCTTTGACGTCATCATTAACTTTGTTCTTTGATCATAGTTCTTTGTGATGAAAGTGATAGTATGTTGTTGTCTGCATCAAGTCTGCCTCAGGTCTGCTACGCTGCTATACTGTCTCCACGTCATTCTTCAACATGCTCATACACTCTTTGACGTTGGAATTCAGTACTGATGAAGTTCTTTAAGTCTTTAATTTTGTAGATTCTTTGATTTGACGAAGAATCATTCTGACTGTTGTGTTGCTTTTGGATAGAACTTCCATTAGTGATGATATTGGCGTGAGCATGAGAAGAATCTGCACGAGCATCCCGCTCCGGAGCTTCCATAAGAAGAAAACATTTCAAACGGTTAGTAATAAGCGGATTCCAGCACTTACAAGTTTGAACTTCGAGAGTGTTAACAGCATAGTGTGAAAACACATCTCTAGTTCTTACAAAGGCCGTTCCTGAACTGGAGTCCCACAAGTGAGATAACGCGATGTACCGAAGTACATCTACAGTTCAGATGAGTCGCTGAGGTACACCGAAGCATCACCTCACGACTGTAGACCGTTTGAGACACACTAAGCGTAATCCACGGGGAGTTACCGAAGTGACCTGCTGTCAGGGCTGTTTGATGTTGACCCTGGCAGGAGTTTCCATTCAAACACTGAGGATCACAGATGTGAACCTCTCATAAATGTTCTCGACAGATTGCTAAGATCTGTGAAGGACTCGATATGAACCACTGATAATCTTATTTGTTGATCAACAAGTGATGAGATGTCAAGTGTACCTAAGAGATCTTTTGATGAATCTCGTGGCTCTAGACTCAATTGTGCGTTTTGGTTTTCCTGAGCGGAGACTAGGGAGAGGGTCTCCTTCTTCAATACCAGCGATCTCTAAGAGAAAGCCAATAGTTTACGTAGGGTTCCCTGTGAGAATGAAACAAGCTTCTGTAGAGAGAAACTTGAGTGGTTAAGAAGGTTTAGTGCATGCGTCACTGGGTCCATGACGACTTTTAATTTTCAATACCGGCGTCACTAAGTGACAACCAGTAGCATATGAATTGAACCCGGTGTCTGCCCTAAGTTGAATAATTTGGAGGGCTATTTCTTTTCACTCTTTTCTTTGCATTTCTTTTTAATTCTTCAACTCCTTCTTTCTCCGATTCTCATTTTCTCCTTTTTATAATCATACCTAAGGACTTCTAAGTACTAACTATTTGTGATGTCCTTGGGTAGATCCCTCCGGCTCTGGCGGATCATAGGACGGTTATTCCTAACCTTAGTCACCTTATCACTCCATGACTGACCTATGTTGCCATAAAACCAATTTTCAAGAAAATGTCTCAAAGGGTTTGTAAATGAAAAACATGTTTGAACCACTGTGAGAGTTTTATCTTTTAGCAGAAATACTCCCCCTCCACATGTGCTTTAGAGTTTTAACGGAAATATGCACTGTGTGGGAAGAGCGAGCACTTTTGAATTGATCAACTCAAGATAGACAATCCCCCGCGAGACACGGTTACGTTGCATAGTTAAAGAGTTACATTGTCAGCTTTTAGGTGACAACTAGCTCTAATAACTACCTTGAAGGTGTAGACAAACCTCGAAAGGTTGTCATACCCGTCAGAGTTCATGTCTACCAAGAGTTTCTCGAATGGTACTTTCTACTTGGACAAGTCCTTTACGAGACACGTTTACATTACTAGAGAACTAGCTTGAAATTATTACCCGTCCCGGACAAGTCTTTTCGAGTTACTAACAGTTTAGTACCGTCAATTCGTTGGTTAAGTCTATTACACAAAGATTCATTTGCATTTACACAACATATTTCTTATCACATAATTTTCTCCCCCTCAAAAATGGCATAAAAAATGTTATTTTTGAAAATTTGAGAATAAATATGACCATTTCGAGTGTTGCGGGAAGATGACCACTATGAACAATTTGTGAACAAATTTTTAATTCAAATACTCCCCCTCAACAAGTGATATAAACGGTTGAGGTTTTGAAAATCATACGGGGAAGTACTTGTCCTTTTGAACTACGGGGAAGTACTTGTCCTTTTGAGCAAAACCTTGAAAAATGAAAGGTTTGATAGGTTTTACTCAAAAGTAAGAAGCTTTCGCTCCTTTTATAAGGATTGTGGCAATGAAGCGTACCACAGGGTCCTTTCTTGACAATAACGGGTTGTACACTGTAATGTGTGCACAAGCCATTCACATATATAAATCACGCATCCAAATTAATAATGAAAGAAGTAGTTCAAGGGGTACCAGGAAGTGCAGTGATGTTGCTAGGAGTGCGAACAGGGCGTTGATAGCCAGTGATGTTAATCCTGGGTCGACCACCAACAAAGCTTTCCAATGTTCTGAACTGATCCCTTCGAAACAACCTTTCATCAATCATTTTGATGATCCTCCTCACATCCCTTCGATCCTGAGAGTTCCATCGCTTAGGAGACCCAATCTTTTGACGTATATCCTTCAACCTATAATCCAATCCGTCCCTAACCATCTTCAAAGTGTGATCCCCAAACTTGTGAAGATCACTACATGCCATTAAGCAATTTCATTGAAGTTCACTGCGGTAAACGACGCCGAATGGTTTGCTGATGAGTGTATATTGTGAGAGCTGGTTGATGTCGGGAAGATCAAGCTGAGGTGGAGTGAAGTTAACACGGGTTTGATATGATTCAACAGCTAGCTGGAGATCTTCTACACGTTCTTTGATGACTATGCGTCTGATGAATATGAGCACTGACTTGATGAATTCACGTTGTACGTCAGTGGAGAATTGTCTCATCCGACCCTGTACTTTGGCAAGGTACATGTCTTCGATGTCGTTGATAGACAAATTCTCAAAGTCAGCTTCAGAGAATGCATAATCCCGTTCATCTTGCCTTTTGACCACAATCTTTTTGAGAAAAGTGTAGTCCCATTTGGTCGAAAGATCAACGTGTTTGATGGCAACTATATCCTTAGTACTGAACACTGCATGTTGAGACTTCTGAACCTGGCAGCTTCTGTAGTAGATTCTTCGGCGTTCCGGCCAATGATGAATCCCGTACATTGCATCTCGGTCGTATGCTTCCACGTTATTGGAGAACAAGTGATTAGCTCTTTCGTCGATAGCTATGCAGTTTGAGTATATGGCTGCTGGGAATGGAAGTGTCAAAGATGTAGCGTATTTCCTTGATCCATCGCCACCGTGTAGAAGAAATTCCAAGTCTTTGTTGAAGAAATACCTGAATGGAATCCTAGGTTCATCTGGTTGGCCGATCGTTGGTAGTGGTTTAGACCAGTCGGTGTAATATGGAGGGTTGTCCCATTTGGTGAAGTCGATGTTTGCTTCTGGGTTGAGCCAATCCATGTTGTTAGACATAGCTCTAGCAATGTTTTCAAGGTGATATTCGACCTCGATGGCACTTTCTGAGCTATCTTTCCACAGTTGAAAAGCTTCATTCTTAATTCGTCTCAACTCGGATTTCGTCATCTTCTTCACCTAGAACTTTTCTTGCATAATTTTAGCATGCTCCAATGTATTACCGTCTACCAGATCTTGACCTTCTTCAGGGTAGGGAGTGGAATTGACAAGTGTAGAAAACCATTCAAATTCCTGTGTTGTATCTTCATCTAGCCATGATACGACGTCAGCCATGGGCGCCTTCTTCTTCTTTTGTTTTGGCCTAGATGAGGATTCTGGTTTCTTAACTTGTTTGGGATATGTGGGTTGTTGTAGGGGTTCATGGACTTCCTCGTCGTCACCACCCGTATATTCAAAGTGATCACCGGTTTTCTGAGTCTCGGGCGGTAACTCAGAATCCTGAGGTTTATCAGTAGAAGAATGAGGAGGTGATCTTTGTTGTGCAGGAGTCCGTTGTGGTGGAGGTTGCATCGAGTACTGAATAGAGGATGATACATCATAATTCTTTGAGCATTTGGGCTCTTTATCCTTATCCTGATCTTTGTCTTCATCATCTCTTGAACGTTTGGGCCTAACAGCTTCTTCTCGGAATGAGGACCTGAGTTGGTATTCCAATAAAGCTTCAAACAGTTTGGCTTCATGTGAGGCAAACGTTGTAGAGCGTGTCGACATTTGCGCTACTAGCCGGTTCACCAATTCATCATCTGAGAAGATTGTAGATTCAACTGGATTGATGCTTAAATTCATCGGAGTTGATTTCATGGCTTGTTTGGCTAGATGCAACAGATTTGGATACAGTTTTCTGGTATACATTTGCTTTGTCAGATTCGGAACGACCTCCATAAGGAACTGTTGAGTGTATCCTTTGATCATTTCATCCATTTTTCCTTGAAGATCATCTTTCATGAGCTTCTGGACATACTCCCTTTCCTCTTGCATCTTGTCGAGATCATCATGAATATACTGTATCTGGTCAGCATAGAAATTCATCTTCCTTTGGAGGATGTCTTTCTTTCTGACTTGTTTGACAGCATTCCCAATTCGTTTATGAGCATGAGATATCCAAGATCGAGTTGGCTTCTTCACTGATTTGGATGTTGATTTGGTTGATCTTTTAGATGGTGGTGGTGAGGAGTGAGATGATGAATCTGATGAGGAGGAGACATGAGGAGGCTCCGGGTCCTTTGGAGGTGCAGAAGTATCCTCCTTGGAACGAGTTGGACTGTTGAGAAGATAATCATCATAATTTTCTTCGTTATCTTGTCCAGATTTAGCCTTTTCTTCCGTCTGAGCCTTAGCTTCTTCATCAGTTTTCTCTTTCTCAGTCTTATCCTTTTCTGGTTCCTCAATGTTATAATCAGTAGACTCCTCCACAAGTGTTTGTTGTTGCACAAGAGTGGTGGCACCAGATCCCTTATCGGGTCGATTAACCGCATCAGGACATGGTGAAGAGTGGACACCACCACTCGACCCTCCGGGGCCACCCATTTGTTCTTGTTCAAATTCTTTAGCTTTTTGAAGGTGTCTCACTAATTTAAACTTCTTCCTGTTGGATTTATCCAGTTGCTCTTCATCACTTTCTGAGCTTTCTTCATATGGCACAAGTACAGGAGTCTTTCCTTTTCCTATGTTAGCTGGAGGACTGGGAGGTTTAGATACCGTTTTGGTTTCATCTTTAGTAGTTTCAGAGTATGCAATCTCTTCTTCTGATTCAGTACCTTCTGAGTCCTCGTCAATTAGCTTTCTCTGCGGTTCAGGTTTAGGTAAGGGAATGGGAACAACTTCCTTAGAAGGAACAGTCCTTTTACGAGGAGGATTCCTCTTGGGAAACTTCCTATGACTTTCAGTACTTGCAGCACTTCATGCACTGCCTCTTCTGGTTCTCCTTATAGGTGCTCCAGAAGACTTGTCATCGAGATGACCAACTTTGCCTTCTTTTACTGCAACTAGATACCTTTTGTATGTCTCGAGCTTTTTGATTTCTTTAGACAGAAGGTGATCAGGTAATACAGCACCCTGTTTCTTTGTAGACGATTCCTTGATTCTGACTGATAGGGTAGGCTCAGTCAACATATCGTGATTGTCTGGGTCATTGAGCCTCTGTGGAATATCGGGATTGAGTCCAAGTGCTCTCTGGATCAACAATTTTGTGTATCTGACATAGGGAATCTTTGAGCCAAGTTTCTTGTGAAATGACATCATGTCTTCCCATAACAGTGCTTCAATTTCGATGTCCTTTTTGTTGATTAATGACCAGAAAATTTTTAGTTCCATGAGCTTGTGATGCTCATATCCACTATCACGACCAGAGACCGATTTGGTGATGATGATGTAGAGGGTTCTCCACGGTTGAGGAATGTTCTTAAGCTCCACATGAGAATGCTTATAGATAGTTCCTGAAGCTTCATCATAGCCTATATCAATCAGGAATTGAAGAACTGTCTCCTCAGTAGGTGTGGCAAAGAAGTCGGTTGCATCGATTTCAGGAATGAGAAGAACAGCCAGTAAGTCTGCATGAGTGATGGTGACTTGTTTGTGATTGAGCGTCACTGTCACTGCACTTTGACCTGTGATCCTCTGCATTGAATTCCAGAATTGCTGAATGTAGGTTTCCGGTACTGTAGCAGAGTGTGAGAGCATGTTCTGGTAGGGATGATTCTTTAGAATATCCACAGCAATGAGACAAGAAGATTCTGAGCATGTGAGGGTTTCAAAGTCAACCCTAAGGTTGTTCTTTCCAATCTTTCTAGGATAGCCATTAGGGAAGATGTCAGCAATTGTGAGAATTTCTGGTGCATCCACATTCATTTGAGCAGCCATGTCGTGATCTGAAATAACATTAGCCAAAAGAACCAACATATCGAAAGACATAATGTTAGTCAACAGAAGGTTTTATTGTCTAATTATTGAATGTACAGTGTTAAAGATTGTTACGAGTCCAAATTCACTTGTTTGTTCAATAGTCCAATGTCGTCGTGATAAGTTTTGTGAGTTAGTTAACTTTAAGTTTTAAAGTTTATGTTATCACATATTTAACACAACATATTAAACGATTAAGTTTATTAGTGACATTATTGGTTTCGTGACGATATGATTTGTTTATTAACAAGTTTGTGCACGTAACAATTCATAATGAAGGTCTATCAAGGCTTAGGCGTAGATATGGCAAAGTTACGCGTAAACAGAAGTGATATACGCGTAGACGAAAGCTTATGCGTAGGATCCTAACTTACGCGTAAGAAATGTTACGCGTAGGAAAAGGGGACCTTATGCGTAGGGCTTACGCGTAGGCGTATAAAGACCTTACGCGTAAGGCTTACTAGTAAGAGTAGACATTATGCGTAGAGGTCACTGTTTACGCATATCCTTCACAGGATACGCGTAGTCCCATTGTATAACCTTATGCGTAGTAGTTACGCGTAGGATTACTCTCACGCATAACGGCCTACGCGTAAGGTGATCCTTATGCGTAGAGTAACAATCGACCTTGATTCTGAATTTTACGAGTAGCAAGCCTGAAATAAAACCATCATATCATCAATCTTAACATGTATAGTCATATTAAACACAAATCATGGCATGAAAGCAAGTTAAGCAGTTACGCGTAGAAAGTCATACGCGTAGGTCAAAACCCTAGAGTTTAAGAATTACGCGTATGATTTCTAACCATAGGATTTGCACCAAACATTTTCTGGTAGGTCTTAAGAGTTGTGAGAGTCTAATAACCAAGTTTTAACACCCAATTCGTGGTGAATCAAAAATACCCAAACACGAGAACATTAAACCCTAATTCCTAATTCTGACTTAATTAGTGTTTCTGGGTGGTTATAGGGCCTGGAAATCTTTAATACAACACAATATGAACATCACACAATAACCTTTTTGACCAAAACCATTCACATTTTAAAATACCCAAATTCACGTATAAACCCTAATTTTCAAAATCACTCAATTCGAGTTTCTGGGTTTGTTTTGAGGATAGAAAAAATATCATTGATGTTATTAAAACATTTTGACATTATCTTTTTAACCACAAACACATAACACATGATCATGTGTTCTTACGCATATGCGAAGAACACAAAATCAACCATATAAGTAAATTTAACCGTTGGATTTATTTGAAAATCAAAACCAATGTTTAAAATCATGTTAGAAACATTAATCCACTTACAGTTTGATGATCAAAAACACGGATTGGAAGAGTGATTCTTAGGCATAGGATTTGTTTTGGTTAGAGTAATAAATGTGAAGTGATAAGTTAGGTGGAGGACTTTTATTAAAATGCCTTTCATCTTTTGACAGTTTTGGTCCCTCCACATTTTCCTTTTTCACACAAAGCCATTTAACTTCCATTTTGGTTACCAAACAAAAATTGTTAAGAAAGAGACTTGACGACACTCCCCCTCGACTTAGATAAATAATGAAATGTTATAAATTTTAGTCTGAGGAGTGTCATTTAACCAGAAAAATTTACCACCATTGATAAAATAAACAATCGGGATATGATAACATGCAAGTACACAGATGTTTTGAAACAGTTAAGTGATACTTTTCTCCCCCTCAACACTTGATCGGAAAAATACTGAATTTTGAAGGTTTAAAGTGTTGACGAAAGAGATGTACTTGCCATGTTGACAGAAAAATAGATTAGAAGAATATTTTTGTTGTTTTATCAGGTTTTATATTTTTGTATTTTGTTTTTGAAAAAAGGTATTTACAAAAGATATTTTGGTGTTTGACAGGTTTTTAAGACTGTTTTAGGAGGTCATCCAATTCCTTTTGAGTCAAACACCTCATACCAATCCGGTGGACCAACTCATTAAACCTAGCGGGAGGCAAGGCTTTGGTGAGTAGATCTGCCAATTGGTATTCAGTACCCACGAAGTATAATTCAACAGTACCCTGTTCCACGTGGTCCTTGATGAAATGATAACGAAGATCAATGTGCTTAGATTTCCAGTGCTGGACTGAGTTGCACGAGATCGCAATGGCACTCCGATTGTCGCAGTACATCGGGATTCTGTCAAATACGTAACCATAGTCTTTGAGTTGTGTTCTCATCCATATGACTTGAGCACAACACGCGGACATGGCTACATATTCTGCTTCGGTTGATGACAGCGATGTACAATCTTGTTTCTTCGATTGCCAAGACACCAGTTTATCACCAAGAAATTATAGAGTTCCTGAAGTACTTTTCCTTGAGTCTAAGCATCCTGCGTGGTCAGCGTCTGAAAAAGCGATTAGTTCAAAACTAGAATCCTTCGGATACCAGATCCCCAAGTTAATGGTTCCCTTGATGTATCGGAGGATTCTTTTAGCCTCAGAGAAGTGGGTTTCAGTTGGTCGCGACTGATAACGGGAGCATAGATAAACGACAAAGACAATATCAGGTCTGCTAGCTGTTAGATACATGAGAGACCCAATAATACTTCGGTATTTGGTAGGGTCTACTAATTTCCCATGTAAATCAGTGTCTAGCTTCTTGGTATGAGTCATTGGTGTGGCATAAGTATCACAGGTTTTCATTCCAAATTTGTTTAACAATTCAAGGGCATATTTGGACTGACTCAAGAAAATACCACGGGGAGATTGATGAACTTGCAGTCCTAGAAAGAACGTAAGTTCACCCATCATGGACATTTCAAAATTTTTCTTCATTAGTTTTGCAAAAGCGATTGAAAACTTTTTATGTGTAGACCCAAAAATGATGTCATCCACGTAAATTTGAACAATTAAGATATGTGCCCCGTGATATTGTATAAAAAGAGTTGGGTCAACCGAACCTTTGGTGAAATTATTGGCAATGAGGAAAGATGATAGCTTATCGTACCATGCCCGAGGGGCTTGTTTGAGACCATAAAGAGCTTTGTTCAGTTTGTAGACATGGTTCGGGCACTCTGGATCAACGAATCCTTCGGGTTGGCTGACATAAACCGTTTCTTTCAGTTGTCTGTTGAGGAACGCAGTTTTGACATCCATTTGAAAGACCGTCATATTCATATGAGCCGCGAACGCGAGAAATATCCGAACAGCCTCAAGACGAGCAACCGGAGCAAAAGATTCTTCAAAGTCTATTCCCTCTTCCTGACGATAACCCTTAGCAACTAGACGTGACTTGTTTCGGATTACGTTCCCTTCAGCATCCAATTTGTTTTTCCAAATCCATTTGAGACCAATGACGTAGACCCCTGTTGGCCTTTCAACCAGTTCCCATACTTCAAGACGTTTGAATTGGTTGAGTTCTTCTTGCATGGATTCAATCCAGTTGTCTTTTGTCATTGCGTCTTTAATGTTTTTAGGCTCAGATTGGCAGACAGTGAGTGCATAAATGCAATGTTCACCATCTGTGTGAAGGCGTTGTCTCGTAACGACTGGTTGATTCGGGTTGCCAATAATATTAGCCAGAGGATGGTCTTTTGTCCATCAATGTGTAGAGGGTTGATGTTGGTATACATTGTGCAGATTCTGAGGATTCAAATGGTTTGTTGAAGATTCTGCGACATCTGGTGCAACAGACTCATTAGCAAACAGGTTAAAGAATGCATTTGGATCAAAATCTGCAGGTAGGGGTACATCATTCAGAATATCATCAGCCGGTTCATCATTGTTGGAAGCGGTTTGTTCAACTGTTGTGGTGGAGTCAACTGGTGGTGCTTCTTCAACAAAAGTTGTTGTAGCGGGTGTATCAGGTATAAGAATATTATCAGGTTGTGCAGCGGATACACCTGGAGCACGTTCATCAATATCGTCACTGAACAGCGGAGCAAATAACCTTTCCATTTGTTGACGAGTGAGCTGGGGGCTTTGTTCAACTGATGATGGGGGTTGAGGGAAGTTTAAACGGTTTTGACCGGGTTCTAAGCTGTTATACTCATAAGCCATTTCCGTAAGTTCATCAAAATGAACATGAATCGTTTCCATCACCTGTTTTGTACGACGATTCCAGATTCGGTAACCTTTGGAATTCTCACAGTATCCAATAAATACTCCAATGTCGGCTTTGGCTTTGAGCTTTCCAAAATCATCACGATCATTATTCGGATAGCAAAGGGATCCAAATACATGAAAGTGTTTGAGATTCGGTTTGTGGTTGTGGACAAGCTCGAAAGGTGTTTTGTTGTGGCGTTTTGTGATCATAGAATGGTTTTGAGTATAGCATGCAGTAGATACAGCTTCTGCCCACAAGTAATCTGGAAGTTTAGCATTGATTAACATTGTTCTTGCAGCTTCCACTAACGTTCGGTTTCGTCTTTCAACAACTCCGTTTTGTTCTGGTGTACGTGCAATAGATGTTTGATGCTGAATTCCCACTTTCTCATAAAATGCACGAAGGGTTTGGTTAACAAATTCAGTTCCTTTGTCTGTTCTGATTAGCCCGACGGTGTTGCGGAGCTGAACCTGTATTTTCGTGAGAAAGGTGATGATCATTTGTGGAGCTTGGTCTTTGCTTCGAAGAAAGTAGACCCAAGTCCAGCGTGAGTAGTCATCAACTATTACCAAGATGTAGCGTTTCCCGTTAATCGTTTGCACGCGCATCGGGCCACACAAATCCATGTGAAGAAGATGAAGCACATGCTGAGAGCTGTGTTCCACCTTTGAAGGAAAATGAGCACGAGTGCTTTTCTCTTGTTCACAGGCTGAGCAAAGGTGATCTTTTGAATACCGGAATCGTGGGAGACCTTCAACTAGTTTGTGTCGAGAAAGGTTGGTGATGGTTTGAAAGTTTAGATGTGAGAGACGACGGTGCCATAGCCAGGATTTTGTTGATGTTGCCTTTGAAAGTAAGCAGATGGGAGATGAAGCAACCATGTCTTGCATAGAGATAGTGTAGAGACTAGAATTACGCGAGCCAGACATAAGGTCATTTCCTTGTAGATCACGAATGAAACAAGTTTTCTCCCGGAAAGCAACCTCCAAATCTCCATCACAAAACTGACCTACTGAAAACAGATTGTGACCGAGGCCTTCCACATAGTAAACCCTGCTGATTTCGATGTTCCCATTGACATAATCTCCGTAGCCCATGATAGCTGCGAAGTGATCATTCCCGAACCTGACAATGCTAATGAACTTTGCAATAAAGTTTGATAACAGTTTAAGGTTGCCTGTCATGTGTCGGGAACATCCGCTATCAACAATCCAGAGAATGATCTGTATCACCTGCATTACACACAGACGACACAGATGGAATAGAAGTAGATGTGGAACCCGAAATGTTAGAGGGTTCCGAAGCAGTGATAGTAGACATACACACATTAATAACTTTAGGCATCCATTTAAATCCTAATGTGTTATATATCCATTTCTGCCATCTATAACTACTGTTTGCTTTAGTCTTTGTGAATGCACTAGGTGGTACTACATTCTTAGGAGGTGAAACTGGAGCTGCAGGGACAACCACGCATGACGTAGAATCTAAAGAAGGCGGTCTACCAAGCACAGACTTAGAATGATTAGTGGGCCTAAGGGTATTCCGATTCTTAGGATTCCGTAAATGAGAGATTATAGCTTTAGCAACACATTTGTCATGACAATCAGAATTCATACTTTTACGACAAATAACACAAGGTGCATCAGACTGAATATCAAAAGTACTTAACGGTTTAGCATTCGTTACATCACTATTTTTATTACATTTGCCAGACGCAATATCTATAGTGGAAGCAACGTGAGTCTTATTCATAGTCCTAGGGTGTTCTTCTACTTTAGCATTCCTTATTGATCTTTTCTTAGGTCGCAACTTCCTATTCTTCGATTGAGTGCTCCTAGGCTCTGAAGTGCGGACGTTTGGAAAAGACGCAACTATTCCTGTTTCAGTAGAAGGAAGCACGTTAGCAACTTGTTATTTGGCAGTAGGGATTCTAGGTGCACGATTACTAAGTGTTACAGGTGCTAATCTCTTAATGATGGTTGGCGGAAGTTGTTCATACTTTCCTAACATTTCTCTTAACTTAGAGATAGTGTGAATCAAATCTTGATTTTCAGAACGAATATTACCAGCAAAATTCATGACTTCTCTAGTGTGAGCAAGATAGTGATCAAGTTCGTTTGATGCTTCATGACGAGTCTTATTGAGTAAATCAAATATGACACCATATTCCTGTTTAACTGTTACAAGTTCTTGTTCATATTTTGAGATTTGACTTTTCAAAGACACGTTTTGATCATCCAGTTGCTCAATTTTAGGATCAAAAGATTTTGTTTGCAACTGAGCGATTTTCTTTTGAAAACCAAGTTGTTGATTGTGAATATCTTTTTCACACCAATTAAGACGACGTTTCGCATTGTAAAGTTCGTTAAGTAATCGTTCATTTTCAGCTTTTAAAGACTCGATTTGAAGCACCTTATCAGTATTCTCAACAGTTACCACAGAGTCAACATTATCAGCAGAGATATAATCAGATGCATGTGGCAAAGAATGGAATAACACAACATTATGGATATCAGCACAGATAACATCTTTCAAGAGTCGATCAACATCTTTTCTCAACAGTTTCTTTTTACGTTTAGTATTAGAAATAGATGTTTCGGTTTTCTCGAAAACGACCTTCATGACTCCAAGTTCCTTATGAAAGTCCCGTTCCCAAGACAATACACAACTTTTCAAATTTTTAACATTTGGTAAAAGATTTTTCTGAAAAATGTTTCTTTGTTCTCGCGCCAGAGGCGATTGAAAGTGTTGAACTTTGATTTCAGAATGATATTCTATCTCATGTTCTAAATTTTTGAGGTCAGCCATGAAAATATCAAAATATCTAAGAATTTTGCGATTTTCAGGTTTTGAGTTTACTTCACTGATGGAAGGTAAAGGACCATAAATTTGTGCATAATCTGGTTGGGGATTAACATTAGAAGACACAGGTGTTTTGATGATAACCCTTGGTGTGTTAGAAGAATCCGTTGGTGTGACAAAAGTGACCGGTTTTGAATAATCAAAGGTTTGTTGTAAACAACAGTTTTTAATTTTGATCGACTCTCGTCTTCTGCATCGAATTCCTCTTGACGATGATATTCAACAACACTCATAACAGTATCATTAATTTTATATTCTGCACTGGAAACTTCAGGATTAGGTTTGAATGTTTTTAGTGAAAGCTTTGGTTTGTAATCAGCTAGATTTGGTCCATATCCTTTTGGATTGGGTTTTAAAGTAAACTTTTCAATAGCTGTTACTGATTCACCATGTTTGTAAACAACAGTTTTAAACTCTTTAATTTTGTTTTGCAAGCCGATAATTTCTTCAAGAAGGTCATCTACCCGATTCGTTGAATGCTTTTTGTATGCGGAGAACTGTTTTTGACAAGTTAACAACTCAGCCTTAGCTTTTTGATTTTCCAAGGTGAGAGCGTTAATTTGCTTTTATGTTCATGTTTCAGTTGTTCTATTTCAGACAACAAAGCATTCTTCGAAGCGGCTAGATCACGCATCTGTCTCTCTAAATATTTTTTGTTTTGATGAGATTTAGTAAAGGTTGCTTCAAAACCTTTTTCACGTTTTTCTTGAGTTTCGAAAAAGTTGAGTTGCTTTTGTAAACATTCAAAATCCTTGGTTAACAGCGCATTTTTACTTTTTAAGTACTTATTTAATGCATAACATTCCTCCATTTTGATTTGATGGTCTTGAATTAAACGAGCAAAATCTGGATGAGGCAACAGTTCGGCTTGTTCAACGTGAGTCACAACATGATCATTATTTAGATCCTCAAGTACAACCACGGAGTCAATTTGATTATCAAAGGAAACCATAAGGTCATCTTGATCGTCAAATGTAACTTCAGGGTTTATTTGAAAATCGTCAAAATGAGATGTAGATGACTCATTTTGAACAGTCTAAGCCGTGCCGGATTCAGATATTGGCGGAGATATTAGTTCAGATATGATGATGGTTTGTTCGGGTACCTGAGACAAGCCATCAGTGTCATACACTGGGCCTGTTTCACTCATGTGTAACTCATGCATATTAGCCATCAACATAACAGCTGAATTGTCCTGCAAGTCCTCCATATCATCATCTGAGTCTGCATCTGCCATAAAGCTCTGTTCTTTGTTTGTGAGAGATCCACCAGCTTCATCCTTAAGAGCCAAAAGAAGAGCCTCTTTGAAATAAGCACTGCCCCTAGTCCTTGGCTTTGGGCATGCATTAGCCAGGTGTCCCTTCTCATTGCAGTTGTAGCATCGAAGACCATTCAACCCATTCTGAGCATTTCCCTGTTCCACCACTTGAGCTATGTTGTTATTCCTCCCCATAGCATTAAACCCTTGACCACCTCCCATTTGACGACCATAACCACGATTCTGAACTTCAACTCGTCCATTGTTCACATTAGCCTGATTTCGTGTATTGGATGAGGAACGAATACGATTGTTGGATTTGTTGGTATAACGGCTAAAAGCATTAGCAATCATAACAAATCCCTGTTGCAATCTTCGAACGGATCGGATTCCTCATTAGTTTGACTATGAAGTGCTTGATCATTGTTGTTGTTGTAAGGAACCAATTGATTTTGTTGAGGTTACTGTGATTGATCGTTTGGTGTGACTGAAGCAGTTGGTTGAGTTGCTTGTTGAGGAGGATAACTTTGTTAAGAATATAAGGCAAGTTGTTGATTTTCCGGATGTGTAGGTTGAGCAATTTGAGCACGGAGAATCCTTTCCCGATCAACTTCCTTTTCATGAGGCTTCAAGTAATCGTACAACAATCCATATGTAGAATGATGCATATTCTTCTCTTGACGGAGAAAAATGACATACTTTTCCCATTCAGGACCAAGACTACTCAGGAACTTAGTATTCACT
The DNA here is from genome assembly GCA_019973895.1 of Chrysanthemum seticuspe. Classification (NCBI taxonomy): domain Eukaryota; kingdom Viridiplantae; phylum Streptophyta; class Magnoliopsida; order Asterales; family Asteraceae; genus Chrysanthemum; species Chrysanthemum seticuspe. The sequence continues at coordinate 304,003,056 of BPTQ01000007.1, read as the reverse complement.
GGAATTCTTGGCATGATGATGTTGTGTTTATCCAAATCATTGATGATGTCTGAAAATCGATGATGATAAGACTCTAGTGTCTCTCCAGGTTCAATCATGAAGTGTTCATAAGCCAAGTAAATTTTGGATTCCAAATCCTCCTGATTGAGTACAGATCCTTCCATAAGAAGATGAATATGGTCCCACATTTCCTTTGCAGTCTTTTGAGCATCAACACTTCGAAGAATTGGGTTAGGTAATCCTAAAAGGATATATTGCATTGCAAACTCATCAGCTTCATAGTGTAGAAGTTCTGTTTGATTTAAATCTGCAACAGTAGCAATGTTTGTTTGTTCATCTCTTGGTGGAATAGCATTAGGATCTCCGGGTACAATGACAGTAGGCATCTCAAATGGACCTTCCAAGATAACCTTCTTTAAGAACTTTCCATGTGGCTTCTTCAGATCACAAAACCTAAAGAACCTTATCATCCATTGATCGTAGTTTCCTGGAGTGAGCATTGGAGGTCTATTAAGTGATCCAGCCTTATGAATTGATTGTTGGCTGCTTAAAGCTTCACACATCTTTGCAAACCAAGTGGGTTCCTTCATAGTGTTCCTTGATGGATGTTGATTGAAGTCATTTGTGTAGGGTTGAACTTGAAGACTTGGCGGTTTTTGAACCATTTGTGGTGGAGGAATTGCTCCAAGTTGTGGAGTATGTTGTTGATTAAATTGTTGTTGATAAATTGCTTGTTGTTGATTCCATTGTTGATGTTGTGGACTGAGTTGTTGTTGTCGTTGAGAATAAGTGTAAGGGAAATAGTTAGAGTATGGTGGTTGAGACATGTTGATTAACTTGTCTTATAAAAATGGATCTTTGTAGTCGAATGAACCTTTGTTGATGAAGTGTTCTTAGGCGTAGAAATCACAATAATCCAAGTAGCACTTATGCGTAAAAACACCAAAGTTACGCGTAACAATCACTAGTTACCCGTAGGATTTAGCTTACGCGTAAGTATGGAAAAGACGCTAAAGTTATGCGTAGACACAAAGTTAGGCGTAGAAACTTATGTGTAGGATTACCTTATGCGTAAGACTTGGCTTAGGCGTAAGATGAATCTTAAGCGTAGGATTTCTACGCGTAAGCTTTATGCTTATGCGTAAGTTTAGGGTTTTATCCCAAGTGATCTTTTACACTTCACAGTGCAAAAGATATCCAAAGTCGACGTATTTTCAGGCTTATCCAAGCAAGAAAACACAGAGTAAACCACGAAAACGAAGATCAAGCCAAGGATAACCTTACGCGTAGTTTTAGGGTTTTGCTACGCGTAGGATTACTCGTAAATATGATTATGCTCAAAGTTGTTTCTAAACCAGTTTTTGTGTGATGAAATAGCTTCAAGAACACCAAAAGACACAAAAGTGTGAAACTTGATGAACCAAAACTCTTAAAATAGTTACTCGTAGGATAGAACCTTCGTACAAAAACTAGATGAAAAACGATGATCTACACACAAAGTTCGAAACTTTTTGCCAAAAACAGTAAGTTTAACACCGTATAACGTTGAAAGGACAAGAATCTTGGATTAAAAAGTGTAAAAATTACGTTTTTGATCAAGCCAAAGTTATGGAGACGCAAGTTAAGCGTGAGACCAAAACTCACTTCAAACAATACGTTCACTCAACTATTAGGCGATTGATACCACTGTTAGGTCACTAGTTTTACAACACAAGCTTATAAGAAACAGATTAAGGTGATTGAACAAGAAATCAAACACAAACACACGTTATACTAAGATGGTTATGCGTAGAGTGTAGGTGAAAGAAATAACTTGAACAACCAACCTTCAAGTGAAGGTTTACAAGAGTATTTATAGGAGGGAAGCTAGGGCAACACTCCTAGTTCCCATCCTTTCTCCTATGGGCTTGGGCCTAAGCTAATGGGCCTTCTACATAAGCTTAAGGCTAACAACAAACATAAAGGCCATAATTAACTACCTATTACATATGAGTAACTAACACTTGAATTAAGGTATAAGAGTGATTCCAACAACCACCACCTATTATTGTCAAAAAATACGAATTCATTCACTACCACCTGGGACCGGAGGAAAAATTTTGTAAAATCCGGAAAATCGAAACTAATGAATACCTGAGAATGGCTACGAATGTCGCCTGGATGAGGCATAACTTGATGAAAGATATTGAAGAGGTCGGGGAAGTCCAAAGGCCCCCATAGAAGCCCCGCGGCTCTGAGTCTAACTTAAAGACTCGTAAATAAAGAAAAGTGCTCTTTCGGGAGACAACCCGAATTATCCCTTTCTTTTGTTTTATTTCCATTTCTGTAGGGTTTTTTGTTTTCTAACTATTTTTTCAGGAAACAAGGAAGTAATTGCTGCTGCAGTTTGCTGATCTGAACAGAGTTACGGCGTAACTCATCTTGGTGATTACGCCGTAACCAACCTTTTAGCAGCAGAATTCTTGACGCATTACCAATTACGGCATAATACCATCTCAGTGGTTACGCCGTAACCACTCGCTTTGCAGCTTATGTCAGGTTTTGCCAGTTACGGCATAACTCTCTCAAAAGAGTTACGACGTAACCTTCCTCTGCTTTAATTCTTTCATTTTAAAACGCAATAACCTTGTATTAGTATTTTAAATGAACTTTGTGGGTGTGTTCCCTGTAAACCCTCACGAGACTTCACTCGTCCACTTGGGACACCAAGTGGTTTAAAAGGCTTGTTACATTCGCTAAATGCAACCGTGATTCCTACGAAAGTGAGTTAGGTTTGTTTTTCATTTTTCATTTTTTTATTTTGTCTTTTTAGTATTATGCTTGTTGGTAGTGTGATTTCAGGGATTGAAGTGTATTCATGATGCTTATACGAAGGCACGTCTCTTTTTCGTGGGCCTTCCTTCTTTTTGGAGAAAATTTCAGGGAAGTTCTCGCTCTAATTCTACCTTTCTCTTCACCTTTATTTAATGCCTAGTACAAAAAGGGACTTTGTACAATTCAATTGGGAGGACGGGAGTAGAATTATCTCTTGAACTTTATTTTGCCCTCATTTTTCTAGTTTATTTTGAAAAATTATGCCATTTTTAAAATTTTAACATGTTTTTCTTAACCTAACTAGATTATACCTTAGCCGAGCACATACAACCCTTGATATATATGGTGAGATTAGCCTTATCCGTTTCCAATATTTTACCCCAAATCCACCAAATTATGAGTGTGCCGGTAGCTTGTAAAGTTTAGAACTTGGCCTTTGCATCATTTCGAGACCATAGACAAGGTATGTTGAGTTAGCTCGATGTATTTGGACTTTTCAGTTTTAGAAGGCAATATTATAGGATTATCACCCAAAAAGCCTACCATTATGTGTCTATCGATTAGTCACCTCACCCCCATGTGAAACCCTTTTGTTTCACTCACCTTTAGTGCAAGATACCCCTAGATACACCCTTCTGAGCCATTCCTTTCATTTTGTTAACCCGATATATTGTTTCGATACACCTATACACCTTAGCCTACCCTATAGTCTTTATTTGTGATTGGAAAGTCATCATTTGCCTAAGTTCAAGGTTCGAGTGGAAAGGTTCGAAAATCACGCTTTCGTCGAAAACATTTCTGAAGATCCCGAATTCCCAATGTTCATCTCAAGTGGGGGGATATTATGTTATGTTATTATTGTTATGTTGAAAAAAAAAAAAAAAAAGAAAAAAAAAAAAAAAAAATAGTTGTTATGATTTTGTAAAGTGCAATGTTATAAGCACTGTAGTATGAGCTTTATTGATTTATTATCGAGGAGGCCACCTCGGTCACATTTGAAGATTGGAGTTGGTAGTTATGCCAACAGTTGGAGAAAAGGTAGTGTGCCCATCACGACGTCCTCTAATGACACATCTACCTTGCATTTCATGATCCGGTTTCTTGACTTCAAAGCTTGAACTTTGGGCGGACGGTAAGTGGTGATGACTTGGTTATAGATTTAGACTACCTGCTTGTTTTTTATTTTACACCAATTATATATCCCATGTCTTATCCTACCCTTTAGTCATGAAGCGTGTCTAGGCGATGCAGCGAGCAATCTTTGGTGTCTTGGCCATGAATTTGGTCATGTATCATTGATTTTGTCCACTTCGCCGTGACATGTTAGTAATGACGAGTCACCCCTTAACCTCTGTCGCGTCTACCCATATTGCCTTTGAGAATTGTTTAGCCCTTAACTCTAGTGGTGGAGATTTGTGTAAACGCCAAGCTTATGATAGAATACATGCTATGACTGTGCGATTGAGTGATCACCCCGAAATTGACACTTAGAATAGGTGAGAGATTTGAGTGTTTTGTTCCCCTTTCGTGAGGTGTTCGACTTTGTTTTATTCTAGCATAAGGGATTTATAAACTTATATTTTCCAGGTTATGGGAGATATCTTTTTAGGAATCTTTCTAATAAGGTCTACTTGAGGGCAAGTAGAGTTCAAGTGGGGGAATATTTGATAACATCAAATAGTCCTGAATATTAAGTGTCAATTTTCCCCGATAATGCTTGTAATTTTATATCATTTATATGGATTTACGCTTGTTTTCCATTGTTTTCCACTTTCAGGTAAATTACGAGCATTGGAGCTAAAGAGACGCGAAACTGGAGAAATATCTAAAGATTTATCACAGTATGCTATTTTGAAGAAGTTACGGCGTAACTCGTCTATCACATTACGCCGTAACTATTGTGTGACTCAGAAAACCAATTATCAGAAGGTTACGGCGTAACTCTTCCCAAAGGTTACGACGTAACTATATTAGGTCAAATGAGGTTCCACGCCGCTGATACTTACGCCGTAACTACTGCATCTATTACGACGTAACCGAGTTTATTGAAGACTATGGCGTAACCACTCATTAGGTTACGCCGTAACCAGCATATCTAGTGCAAAATACGAGGAAATAGAAGGTTACGGCGTAACTCTTATATTAGCTACGCCGTAACCCAGATCTGGCCTATAAATACCCCACGAATTCCAGCATTTCTATTCATTCCATTCCACACACAACACTCAAAGAACGTGGGAAAAAGCTCAAGGCAGGTCTAGAGGAGCATACGGAGCTGTCTCCAAGCGAGAAATCACTCCCCTACGATAAGCATTAGCGTTTTATATTTATTTTACTTTCAATTCATGTATTTAGTACCTTTGTATATTGAATTGGTTTGCATAATTAATATAAGCGGCTAAGCACCTCTTGGTGTTGGCCTAGTTATGATTCCTTAATTGTTTTGTTTGCGTTTACTTTACTTCCGTACAATTATTTCTAAGTGTATGCATGCATAGTTTATTGGTAGCCACCCTTGGTTTGGTAGTTTTGAATGGCGATAGAGGCCAATTGCCTAGGAGATATGACCAACTGACCCTAGGTGAGCGGACTGAGACGGGAAGGGTAAGATATGACCAACTGACGACCCTTTCTACTTGTGCGATTTGACCAACTGATCACCTATCGTTTGGATGAACTTAAGAATTAGGGGGTGCGTGTCTAAGTTCCTAACGGCCGAGCATTCACTATTATAAATCTAGCATGTAGCGGTACTTAATGACTTAGCTTAGGGGACCAGGAACAACTGGACTTATGGGGGGACACCTGACTTCTCCTGTGGTGGCATCTTTGCTAATAGGTTAGGGCGAATTGACCAAATGTTGTCCTCTCGACTTTGACCCCACCTGAAATAATTGGAAGTAAGTAGACGTAGACATAACTAACTAGGAGGATTTACTAAGTTAGCACCACTTTCTTCAATTGATTTCCCTTTATCCTTTATTTGCTTTTATTTGCTTTATTATGCATTAGTAGTTTAATTAATTAAATCCCTATCAAAACCATATTAAATCTGTGACACATAGACTTAGTAATAATCCAACACACATAGCTCTTGGGACGACCTCGGCTTTACCGATTACTACACTACACACGACTGGGTACACTGCCCGTTAGTGCACTAGGGTAGACCATAGGTATAACGAGACATTATAAATATTAAGACCTGGTCAGTAAAACCTGCATCACTGAGATATCTGTAAATAATAAAAAATGAGGTTCCTTGTTAATTTCCAATCATTTTGTTTTTAAGTTTTTCGAGCTAATTGTGGAAAACTAGAAGGGGGGTTGAATAGTTTTACCAATTTAAAACTTCCTTTTAAATATTTAGATCGACTTATGTCAATCTATTTGGTTGTTTATGTTGGACGTTGATAGATAAATAAATAAACGTGTAATGAAAGATAAAGAGTAAGAAGCACATCACCACGACACAAGTTATTTATAGTGGTTCGGCTACAAGGACACCTTCCTTGCCCTACTCCACTCCTCGAGTCACCTACTCGAGAGTTCGTAAGCACTACACCAATCTCCTTATGGCGGAGAAGCCTTCACAACGTCGCTTAACCTTTTTCCGGTACAAAGCTAAATACCGAGTTCTTTCACAACAAGGCAAACCACACCTAACACAACGTCGCCTACCCTTTATACGGTGCTAGGCTAACCACCGAGTTCTTTCACACCTTAGGAGAACTAATCCTATCACAACGTCTTCTACCCTTTACTAGGTACTAGGCTAAGCACCTAGTTCCATTACTATGAAGGAACTACTACCCTTCACGACACAACACCTAATCTCAATAAGAACTACTCCTTGTTACAACACCATCAAGGATATCACCATCCTTGTAAATAAACAAATACTTATATGTATAACGATGCACCTCATCGATTATACGACCTAGGCATTCTTCCCAAATGCTACTTGATTTGATTTTTCGGCATCCTTCACTAATGCCTTTGACACAACGCTTGACACCCTTCACTAATGCCTTCGTCTTGACACCTTTAGCATTCTTCACTAATGCTTTGACACGGATGATGGGCACCTTTCACTAATGCTTTCATCTTGACACTTTCGGCATTCTTCACTAATACCTTCAACCCAACTTCTATGGAGAAAGGTAGAACTATCAATAAGAGAACCTTAGTTGTCTTGATGATGACGAAGCATGGCAACTCATGGACTTGAGCTTGCACGTCTTCAAGAAGTGGTGATCTTTCCTTTAAGAGGAACCTAGAAGATCACACAAAAACAAAAGACAAACTACATAGATTACTTGGATCTGAGGTTAGAGGGTTAGAATACTAGGGGGAAGTATATGTGTGAAGTGATGAATAGAAAGGAAGAAATAGCTCTCTATTTATAGAGAAAATTCTCTATTGTTTCCCCGGATCCCACGGATCCCTTCCACTTGGGATCCGGCTAGCACAAAGCCAGGGATCCGTGGAACGCTCCTCTTTACCCATGGGTATTTTTGGTTATGGGTCATGGGTCATGGGTTATGGGTTGATCCATGGTTTTCTTTCTAGATACAATGAACTTGGTTAAGTGGTATATATAAAACCATGGGTTATGGGTTAATACCATTTGCTAGTTTTTACCCATTTAGTATATACTTGTTTTTACCCATTTTAGTATACTTAGTTTAAGTATATGCTAACCCAATATGTAAACACTAGTTGTTTGTACATATGTATTAAATCATAAAATCACTTATACTTGTTTTAGTGTTTTATGTGAAAACGTAAGTGTGTTAGGAAACTATTAACTCAAACTATTTACGTATTCTATTTGTTTCGTTAAAATGATTTTACGTTTGTTATCAACAAAATATTAGAAGATCGTAAAATATAAATAAACGTTTTTACAGCTTATTTGTATTAACAATCTCCCCCTTTTTGTTGATGACAAAATATAAAATTATTTTAAGGAAAAGCTAAAATTCGTAGAACTTTGAATTTGTAGTTTTTACTTTCTTCTCCCCCTTTTTGTCGAAACAAAAAGTGTTAAAAGAAACTAACACAAATTTTATAAGAAAAGGTATGTAAAAATGTAAAGAGAGCAAGTGACGGGAATGGTACTCGTCTTAACTCCCCCTTGACGAGTCCATCCCTTTGAAAGGGCGTCAAGGACATGACGTAAAATAAACTAATTGTGTTTGCAATTAAGTTTGCAAATGGTTCGTCTAAGTGACGAAAACGTGCTCCCCCTTGAAGATTGCAAAGATGCAATGGGGTATCATGAAGTGTAATCCAAAATTTGATTAAGTTGCAAATGATTTTGCAATGTCGTTTGACACAAAGCTCCCCCTAGCTTTATGGTGTCAAAATCTTCATATGCTAATTTGAAAATCTACAAAGTAAAGGTTAGAAAACAAGAGTATAATGCATAATTTCCTGCAAGTAAAACTCAAGTTAGTAGAAATTTGTGCTTCTGATTCACGGATCCCACGGTTCCCTTCTTGAAGGGATCCGTCTAGGCATTATGGAGGGATCCGGCTGTCTGTTGACAGTTTCTTCAGCAATGAGAGTGTTTCAATCAATGCTAATATATGTGTGCAACAAAGAGCACAACGCACAGAATAATCAAAACATATAAATGTTCATTCAATAAAACAAGAGATAACTAAACAAATCTCTAAGACTAAGAGAATGAACTAGCCATACTGATACGCTTACACAGCGCGTTCGGGGTCAAAGGAACTTCCTTTTCATCGAGCAAGTTTTTCAACACCCTAGGCAGTGAACCTAATCGTTGTAGTGTAGTATTAGGGTAAGCCACGGGAATTGATATCGTTCTCTAGGGGAATAGGAATGCTAGTGAGAAGTTACTACGCTAAGGTTGGGGTTGAGGAAGATTATTTTTTATCTTTTTTATGTTTTTTAGAAAAGGAAAAGTACGAATCTCGGGGTTTGGATTTGGGGGGTTGGTATTTCTACTGATTACTCTACTGTTATCTAATTATCTAAACTAAGGTGGTGGTAGTCTATGTCTAATTATTGTGTGCTCGTATGATAGTTTAAAGATGTGTTTACTTAGGTTTTACTACTCCTTAATTATCTCCTATTGGTGGTTGAATTGTCACGTCCTTATTCCTAGTTGCGTTGTGTGTCTAAAGTTGTAGGGTATGCGTTTCTCCCTACTCTTTGAAGTTACCAAAGGGTCTCGTCTATAAAACCCACTAGGGATGATAAACTCTAACTCTAAGGCCTCTTTGGATAGTTTAGCTTACAACAACTCAAAGTGCTATAACCTAAGGTTCACAAAGATTAATCAATGTTATGATAAAAGAAGGTAATCAAAAACGAAAGAAACTAATACTCCCCTGATTAGCTCGGTAGGATCTGTGTATGAAGTAGTGGTTAAATCCTTTCCAAGAAGAATTTATGCGTGAAAAGCTCCTCAATCTTATGTAACTTCTTCTTGATAAACAAAACCTGCACACTTGAAGAAAACAAACGAAACCTTCGCGTAAAATCGGCGGTAATAATATATAAGACTCGATTTAAACTAGGATATAATGCTTGTGGAATGGATATTTACAGAATTTCTAAGAAAATTAAGACCTGGAAAATTCCAAAAATTTTAAGTAGCTCAGAAAACGAGAAAAAGTAATCTGATGTTTTTACTCCTTTCTGATGCCGTCAGGTTGCAATCCTGATGCCGTCAGGTTATCCTGACAAAAACTGGTCTGTGATTTTCTGGAAAAATTCTGGAAAATTTACATCTTTAGAATCTGGAAAAAATTCTGCAAAATATCCATTATGACTCGATACAAGCATTTGACTCGAACAAACATGCAAATATATCTTTTAATTAATTGTTATTCTCATGTTCACGTTTCTTATGAAAACGTGTGTAATCCTCCCTACACTTATCCTTTATGTAAAATACCTTTATATGCAATTAAGACGAGGTTAAAAACAAAATAAAGCATTTTTACAAATTTAAACATGAGAATAAACAATCAATAAAAGATATATGACACTAACAAGCAAACAATTAAGCATGGGTTGCCTCCCAGGAAGCGCTTTTCTTTATTTAAGAGTCTTGTAGCTAGACTCATAGTCGTGTTCCTACGTACCGATATAAGTAAGCTTGTCCTTAACAATGTCATAAGGATCAAACTTATCATTTAGGTTCCTAGTAGTACGTTCGGTTCGATATGCTTTTTCAAACTTTTCTCCATCGGGATCATAGATTGTTATCCTAATGTGCCATTCTCCATTTCCATTACTAGGCGGTCTACTCCAATCCCACTTATGTTTAGGCTTCTCAATTTTCCACCTATTCATAACGAGGTTGACGGGCAAACTTCCTAAGAATTCGGTCATCTTTCTAAATACTAAAGCGTCTTCGAACGGGTTTACTTCCATGTCTCTAGCCATCTCTTTTTCATGGAAAGTTGCTTTGCTAGCAAAGGCATCATCTAAATAGAAAGGTCGTTGGGGGCCTATGAGGTTTTTATCAATCCAAGGTCCATATCTAGAAGGTGTTCTATCCATCCTAATCTCATGTGGAATTTCCTCCTCTTTGTAGTATGTATGCCTTTTGACATCGTAAATCGACCTAGCACTACCTTCTCCTACCACTATCTTGGACATCTTACAATCAATGATGGCACTAGCGGTAGCTAAGAATCCTCTTCCTACAAGTAATGGGCATGTCGGGTCCATATTCATGTCAAGCACATGGAAATCGGACAAAAGAGTTAACTCTCCTACGTGTACTACCATGTCTTTTATTATCCCTACCGGATATGAAACACTACCGTCTGCTAGACCTAAAATGGTTTCCGTTGGTTCTATTTTACCTAGGTTAAGGCTTCTATGGAGGGACAACGGAACAAGATTGATGCATGATCCTAAGTCGGCTAGAGCATCGAGAGGTTTGGAAGTTCCAAGCCTACACGGAAGAGTAAATAGCCCTGGATCGTCTAACTTCTTAGGTAGATTATTTCGCACAAAGGCGGACCCATGTTTTCCAAGTTTAAGTTCTAACTCATATTTTTCTTTCAAAGCATTATAATAAGGTGCATGAGCTAAGACTTCAAGAATCGGCTTTTCTTGATGGAGTTCCTTGTACTCCTCCTCTAGATTGGGTTTGGGTTCTTGGTTGACGGGTTTCTCAAGAGTAGGTTCTACCAATGGTGCAGGGCCTTGGTACCTAAATTTGGATTGCTTAAAACCCTTGTTGATAGCATTCACTGAGTGAACCGTTGGGTGTGAGGGACATGGATGTGTACTCTCCCAAGGTGAACCAGAACATGAAGTTGACGAAATCGAATTTACTTTTGGGTTCTTTATGGTATCACTTGGAAGTGCTCCAATTTCTTGTTCATTGAAGGCTTTTAAGAGTGCATCAAGCTTGTTTGTCATCTCGCCTTGCTTTCGCTTAAAATCGGCTTCAAGCTTAGTCAATCGAATCTCTTGAGATGACATGAATCTAGATGCAATGGCCTCAAGATTAGTGGGGTTCCCGGTGTTTAGAGAATTGAACCTATTGGGTGGACTAGATGAGCTTTGGGGTGTACTTGAGTTTTGATTCCACTTAAGGTTAGGGTGATTTCTCCATGAGGGGTTGTAAGAGTTTCCTAAGTTGTTTTGTTCGGGCTTGAAAGTGTACCACTTCTCTCCCGCTCCGTCGGTACGCGTGGAGGCGTAGTCCGCAAAAGCTTGTTCGGGGAGTCTTGTGCAATCACGAGTGTCATGGGGACCACTACATAATTCACAAGGTAGAGTGATTTTATTCACTTGATGTGAAGAATTAGGATTTTTGTAGGAGCTCATGAGGAATTTTACTTAATCTTAAAGTTCAAGCATCCTACGGTCGGAAGGTTGTGAGTCAATTGGAGGCAAGGAGATTGCCTTAACGGTTTTGGGCAACTCACGGGGGTCATTCCAACTTTCGTTGTCATAGAGAGCAAGGTCCTCTATTATACCCCATGATTCTTCCGCGGTGAGATCACTAAGTTTTCCACCGGCCGCTTGGTCAATGGATCGCTTAGTGGGGAAGTTGACATGATCATAAAAGATTTGGACTTGGAGCCAAAGATCAATGTCGTGATGAGGGAGTTTATGAAGTAAGTCCTTGAATCGAGTCCATGCTTCGTAGAGAGATTCACCTTGACGTTGTTGGAACATCAAGATGTCTCGTCTGAGTTTTGTGGTTCTCCCCGGTGGGAAAAATTGAGCAAGGAAACGGGTGGTGAGATCATCCCAACTTGAGATGGAGCCGGCGGGAAGTCGCTCAAGCCAATTACTAGCTTGGTCTCGTAGAGATAATTGGAAGAGACGCAGACGCGTGGTCTCCCGAGTATTAGCATCAAGGTCGATGGAATCGACAATTTTGAGGAAATCCCTCAGATGCTGATTTGGATCTTCGGAACGAAGTCCATGGAATGCACATCCATTTTGCACCAACCGGATGGTGTCGGATCGCAGGGCCGTAATTTGGGCTTGGTCAGGAAGCTCAATGGTGTTCCTATAGCCTAGGTGGCTAGGTCTCGAGTATTCACCAAGAGTACGGTCTCTTGGCGGGACAATGATTTGAGGGGGATTTTCCCCTTCCATGATGAAAAGTGATGGGGTTACGAACAAAGGTCACGAAGAAGGGGGATAGACTAAAAGGAAGCTAAAAATGAGAAAAAATTTTACTTGATAGGAATCAAGCAAAGAAACCTAAACGAGGTGGACTACTAACTAGCTATTCTATTCCCCGGCAGCGGCGCCAAAAACTTGATACGCTTACACAGCGCGTTCGGGGTCAAAGGAACTTCCTTTTCGTCGAGCAAGTTTTTCAACACCCTAGGCAGTGAACCTAATCGTTGTAGTGTAGTATTAGGGTAAGCCACGGGAATTGATATCGTTCTCTAGGGGAATAGGAATGCTAGTGAGAAGTTACTACGCTAAGGTTGGGGTTGAGGAAGATTATTTTTTATCTTTTTTATGTTTTTTAGAAAAGGAAAAGTACGAATCTCGGGGTTTGGATTTGGGGGGTTGGTATTTCTACTGATTACTCTACTGTTATCTAATTATCTAAACTAAGGTGGTGGTAGTCTATGTCTAATTATTGTGTGCTCGTATGATAGTTTGAAGATGTGTTTACTTAGGTTTTACTACTCCTTAATTATCTCCTATTGGTGGTTGAATTGTCACGTCCTTATTCCTAGTTGCGTTGTGTGTCTAAAGTTGTAGGGTATGCGTTTCTCCCTACTCTTTGAAGTTACCAAAGGGTCTCGTCTATAAAACCCACTAGGGATGATAAACTCTAACTCTAAGGCCTCTTTGGATAGTTTAGCTTACAACAACTCAAAGTGCTATAACCTAAGGTTCACAAAGATTAATCAAGCATTAAGTACACAACGAATGACCTATCGCATTACTAGATCATTAATCAACTAAGATAAGAAACAACCAATCAATATTCAATAATTAAGTTTCATATTCCCTAAGCAAACACACAAGTAAATTAGCCGGACATGGAGAACATGCAAGCATACACACAAATAATTGAAGACATAATTAAATTAATGAAGTAAACAAACTTATCTTGGTGTAAGATAGGGTTTAGAACCCTAAAATACGACCTTGGTTCGGTTTAGGTTTTACTCCAAAAGTTTACCCAAAAGACTCCTCTCTAAAACTGAAAAATTTGGATTCTATATATAAGATTACATGTGCGACGGCGTCACCTTATGATTTGTGACGCCGTCGTGTCGCCGTCATTAGGGTTTCGTCTTGGCCAAGTTAATCTTGCGACGGCGTCACCTTATGCTTGTGACGCCGTCCTCTTTAGCTTCTGACGCCGTCTGGATTGAATCTAGGCCGTCTGAGTTGCGACGGCCTACTCTTTTAAAGCCCGACGCCGTCCTCCAAAAACTAGAAATTTCTCTTATGTGTCGTCACAAATTCCTCCGACGGCGTCGCAGATTAAGCAGTGACGCCGTCCCATTGTGATTTAGCAGCTTGAGTGTCTCGATTCTTGACTTTGGCCATTTTCTTCATATATCCGCGCCTTTTCGTCCAAATAAGTGCCATTAAAGCAGTTTTGCCTTCAAGAGACCTAAAAAGTAAAAAGGAACGATATTAAGCAATAACGGATACAAAAGTGATCAAATAAGGGATTAAACGACCCCTCAAAAATGTACATTTTAAAACCTTATCAAATATCCCTACACTTGGTATTTGCTTGTCCTCAAGCAAATGTGCTTTTAGCCAAATAATTTATAAGTTAGGGGTCATGAAGCATTGGTTTAAAACAGTCCGCAACACATATAAGCCCCGCAAAAGTCATAACAAGCATGGAAATTACATACTAGCACCTCACATGGGATGTTTGGATACTCACATCTCTCGGGTGTATATGAAATATAGCAAATTGGAAATGGAAGATAAACACTCATTAACCGGTCCTAGTACATAGATTACCATAGGCTTGAGAATAGATCAAACCTCCATCGCTTTGGCGTAAGCACCTAGGAAAGACTATCAAAGAGTTCTTTAAAGGGTTGTAACGTTAGGCTTACGGTAGGGAAACAAAGGGTTTGGTGAGATAGGCTATTTAGTGGTGGCAAGTCAAAAATCTCTATGTTAAATGCATACGAAGAATGGTGTTGCTAAGCCAAGACTCGACACTCTAAACTCTAGATAACTGAAATAAACAAACATAAATTTAAAGATAGATGTAGGATGGTAGCCCGTATATATATATATATATATATTTTTTTTTTTTTTACACTCTATTTTTTTTTTCTTTTTCTCTTTTTCTATTTTTTTTTTTTTGATTTTTTTTTTATACACTTTTACTCTACCATCCTCTACGATAACATCAAAATAATAGGGATTTATAGCACATCCCTACACTTGAGTTTTTATTACTCTAACACTAATATGACCCGAATTGAAAAGATCAAAACACTTGGAGTACGTTATTACGCAAATAAGGGAATTGGCGTTCCCTTTTAGTCATTTAAAACTTTAACTTTTCCCATGAGTCCCAATCGTTCCAAAACTGTGTACAAAAGATATGACTCAACTTAGCAACTCATGCAAGTAATTAGATAATTGAACTAAGGGTTTAGGGTGATAACAATAATGCACTAAAAGTGAATGCATACAAGGTAGGCTAAGGCGATTTGGGTGTACATTTGGGGGTGGGGTGTAAACAATGCTCTTCATTGATATTCCGGAAAACCGAAACATCACGAGAACCGCGAAAAGGATAGGCTCTGAGGGGTTAACTAGGGGTATCGTGTACTAAAGATGAGTACAACGCAAAGGTGTGGGGGAATTACTCAACCGATGTGGAAGAAGTAATTATATTATGGGTATCAAACAAGGGTTATCCTAATTCCTCTTATCATTTAGTTATTCCTAACTACACAAGTGTAGTCTCACTAGCGATCTCGGAATGCATCACAAAACAAGTTCTAGAATCTAATATACTACCGGTTCACACTCTAAGCATTGAAGATGAATGCTTCAATTCCTACTAATCTAAGGGCGATCCTCACATTTTTGGTGGAATTTAAGTGGTAAAGGGTTTTGTGCTAGTCATATAACTTCCTATCCATGAGACGCTTTTGTTAAGACTAATGGCCCACTCCTATATGTCATGAAAAATTTTAAATTTGGTGCCAAAATTACCCTAACCGACATTTTCTCATGGTTTATTAAGAAAATGCAATTAGACAAAGCAAATAATCAATGATAAGCATAGTTTCAAAGTTCCCGTTTTATTTTCCCTCCCTACACTTAAACTGAACATTGTCCCCAATGTTCCCCGAAAGTATCAATGTTATGATAAAAGAAGGTAATCAAAAACGAAAGAAACTAATACTCCCCTGATTAGCTCGGTAGGATCTGTGTGTGAAGTAGTGGTTAAATCCTTTCCAAGAAGAATTTATGCGTGAAAAGCTCCTCAATCTTATGTAACTTCTTCTTGATAAACAAAACCTGCACACTTGAAGAAAACAAACGAAACCTTCACGTAAAATCGGCGGTAATAATATATAAGACTCGATTTAAACTAGGATATAATGCTTGTGGAATAGATATTTACAGAATTTCTAAGAAAATTAAGACCTGGAAAATTCCAAAAATTTTAAGTAGCTCAGAAAACGAGAAAAAGTAATCTGATGTTTTTACTCCTTTCTGATGCCGTCAGGTTGCAATCCTGATGCCGTCAGGTTATCCTGACAAAAACTGGTCTGTGATTTTCGGGAAAAATTCTGGAAAATTTACATCTTTAGAATCTGGAAAAAATTCTGCAAAATATCCATTATGACTCGATACAAGCATTTGACTCGAACAAACATGCAAATATATCTTTTAAATAATTGTTATTCTCATGTTCACGTTTCTTATAAAAACGTGTGTAATCCTCCCTACACTTATCCTTTATGTAAAATACCTTTATATGCAATTAAGACGAGGTTAAAAACAAAATAAAGCATTTTTACAAATTTAAACATGAGAATAAACAATCAATAAAAGATATATGACACTAACAAGCAAACAATTAAGCATGGGTTGCCTCCCACGAAGCGCTTTTCTTTATTTAAGAGTCTTGTAGCTAGACTCATAGTCGTGTTCCTACGTACCGATATAAGTAAGCTTGTCCTTAACAATGTCATAAGGATCAAACTTATCATTTAGGTTCCTAGTAGTACGTTCGGTTCGATATGCTTTTTCAAACTTTTCTCCATCGGGATCATAGATTGTTATCCTAATGTGCCATTCTCCATTTCCATTACTAGGCGGTCTACTCCAATCCCACTTATGTTTAGGCTTCTCAATTTTCCACCTATTCATAACGAGGTTGACGGGCAAACTTCCTAATAATTCGGTCATCTTTCTAAATACTAAAGCGTCTTCGAACGGGTTTACTTCCATGTCTCTAGCCATCTCTTTTTCATGGAAAGTTGCTTTGCTAGCAAAGGCATCATCTAAATAGAAAGGTCGTTGGGGGCCTATGAGGTTTTTATCAATCCAAGGTCCATATCTAGAACGTGTTCTATCCATCCTAATCTCATGTGGAATTTCCTCCTCTTTGTAGTATGTATGCCTTTTGACATCGTAAATCGACCTAGCACTACCTTCTCCTACCACTATCTTGGACATCTTACAATCAATGATGGCACTAGCGGTAGCTAAGAATCCTCTTCCTACAAGTAATGGGCATGTCGGGTCCATATTCATGTCAAGCACATGGAAATCGGACAAAAGAGTTAACTCTCCTACGTGTACTACCATGTCTTTTATTATCCCTACCGGATATGAAACACTACCGTCTGCTAGACCTAAAATGGTTTCCGTTGGTTCTATTTTACCTAGGTTAAGGCTTCTATGGAGGGACAACGGAACAAGATTGATGCATGATCCTAAGTCGGCTAGAGCATCGAGAGGTTTGGAAGTTCCAAGCCTACACGGAAGAGTAAATAGCCCTGGATCGTCTAACTTCTTAGGTAGATTATTTCGCACAAAGGCGGACCCATGTTTTCCAAGTTTAAGTTCTAACTCATATTTTTCTTTCAAAGCATTATAATAAGGTGCATGAGCTAAGACTTCAAGAATCGGTTTTTCTTGATGGAGTTCCTTGTACTCCTCCTCTAGATTGGGTTTGGGTTCTTGGTTGACGGGTTTCTCAAGAGTAGGTTCTACCAATGGTGCAGGGCCTTGGTACCTAAATTTGGATTGCTTAAAACCCTTGTTGATAGCATTCACCGAGTGAACCGTTGGGTGTGAGGGACATGGATGTGTACTCTCCCAAGGTGAACCAGAACATGAAGTTGACGAAATCGAATTTACTTTTGGGTTCTTTATGGTATCACTTGGAAGTGCTCAAATTTCTTGTTCATTGAAGGCTTTTAAGAGTGCATCAAGCTTGTTTGTCATCTCGCCTTGCTTTCGCTTAAAATCGGCTTCAAGCTTAGTCAATCGAATCTCTTGAGATGACATGAATCTAGATGCAATGGCCTCAAGATTAGTGGGGTTCCCGGTGTTTAGAGAATTGAACCTATTGGGTGGACTAGATGAGCTTTGGGGTGTACTTGAGTTTTGATTCCACTTAAGGTTAGGGTGATTTCTCCATGAGGGGTTGTAAGAGTTTCCTAAGTTGTTTTGTTCGGGCTTGAAAGTGTACCACTTCTCTCCCGCTCCGTCGGTACGCGTGGAGGCGTAGTCCGCAAAAGCTTGTTCGGGGAGTCTTGTGCAATCACGAGTGTCATGGGGACCACTACATAATTCACAAGGTAGAGTGATTTTATTCACTTGATGTGAAGAATTAGGATTTTTGTAGGAGCTCATGAGGAATTTTACTTAATCTTAAAGTTCAAGCATCCTACGGTCGGAAGGTTGTGAGTCAATTGGAGGCAAGGAGATTGCCTTAATGGTTTTGGGCAACTCACGGGGGTCATTCTAACTTTCGTTGTCATAGAGAGCAAGGTCCTCTATTATACCCCATGATTCTTCCGCGGTGAGATCACTAAGTTTTCCACCGGCCGCTTGGTCAATGGATCGCTTAGTGGGGAAGTTGACATGATCATAAAAGATTTGGACTTGGAGCCAAAGATCAATGTCGTGATGAGGGAGTTTATGAAGTAAGTCCTTGAATCGAGTCCATGCTTCGTAGAGAGATTCACCTTGACGTTGTTGGAACATCAAGATGTCTCGTCTGAGTTTTGTGGTTCTCCCCGGTGGGAAAAATTGAGCAAGGAAACGGGTGGTGAGATCATCCCAACTTGAGATGGAGCCGGCGGGAAGTCGCTCAAGCCAATTACTAGCTTGGTCTCGTAGAGATAATTGGAAGAGACGCAGACGCGTGGTCTCCCGAGTATTAGCATCAAGGTCGATGGAATCGACAATTTTGAGGAAATCCCTCAGATGCTGATTTGGATCTTCGGAACGAAGTCCATGGAATGCACATCCATTTTGCACCAACCGGATGGTGTCGGATCGCAGGGCCGTAATTTGGGCTTGGTCAGGAAGCTCAATGGTGTTCCTATAGCCTAGGTGGCTAGGTCTCGAGTATTCACCAAGAGTACGGTCTCTTGGCGGGACAATGATTTGAGGGGGATTTTCCCCTTCCATGATGAAAAGTGATGGGGTTACGAACAAAGGTCACGAAGAAGGGGGATAGACTAAAAGGAAGCTAAAAATGAGAAAAAATTTTACTTGATAGGAATCAAGCAAAGAAACCTAAACGAGGTGGACTACTAACTAGCTATTCTGTTCCCCGGCAGCGGCGCCAAAAACTTGATACGCTTACACAGCGCGTTCGGGGTCAAAGGAACTTCCTTTTCGTCGAGCAAGTTTTTCAACACCCTAGGCAGTGAACCTAATCGTTGTAGTGTAGTATTAGGGTAAGCCACGGGAATTGATATCGTTCTCTAGGGGAATAGGAATGCTAGTGAGAAGTTACTACGCTAAGGTTGGGGTTGAGGAAGATTATTTTTTATCTTTTTTATGTTTTTTAGAAAAGGAAAAGTACGAATCTCGGGATTTGGATTTGGGGGGTTGGTATTTCTACTGATTACTCTATTGTTATCTAATTATCTAAACTAAGGTGGTGGTAGTCTATGTCTAATTATTGTGTGCTCGTATGATAGTTTAAAGATGTGTTTACTTAGGTTTTACTACTCCTTAATTATCTCCTATTGGTGGTTGAATTGTCACGTCCTTATTCCTAGTTGCGTTGTGTGTCTAAAGTTGTAGGGTATGCGTTTCTCCCTACTCTTTGAAGTTACCAAAGGGTCTCGTCTATAAAACCCACTAGGGATGATAAACTCTAACTCTAAGGCCTCTTTGGATAGTTTAGCTTACAACAACTCAAAGTGCTATAACCTAAGGTTCACAAAGATTAATCAAGCATTAAGTACACAATGAATGACCTATCGCATTACTAGATCATTAATCAACTAAGATAAGAAACAACCAATCAATATTCAATAATTAAGTTTCATATTCCCTAAGCAAACACACAAGTAAATTAGCCGGACATGGAGAACATGCAAGCATACACACAAATAATTGAAGACATAATTAAATTAATGAAGTAAACAGCTTATCTTGGTGTAAGATAGGGTTTAGAACCCTAAAATACGACCTTGGTTCGGTTTAGGTTTTACTCCAAAAGTTTACCCAAAAGACTCCTCTCTAAAACTGAAAAATTCGGATTCTATATATAAGATTACATGTGCGACGGCGTCACCTTATGATTTGTGACGCCGTCGTGTCGCCGTCATTAGGGTTTCGTCTTGGCCAAGTTAATCTTGCGACGGCGTCACCTTATGCTTGTGACGCCGTCCTCTTTAGCTTCTGACGCCGTCTGGATTGAATCTAGGCCGTCTGAGTTGCGACGGCCTACTCTTTTAAAGCCCGACGCCGTCCTCCAAAAACTAGTAATTTCTCTTCTGTGTCGTCACAAATTCCTCCGACGGCGTCGCAGATTAAGCAGTGACGCCGTCCCATTGTGATTTAGCAGCTTGAGTGTCTCGATTCTTGACTTTGGCCATTTTCTTCATATATCCGCGCCTTTTCGTCCAAATAAGTGCCATTACAGTAGTTTGCCTTCAAGAGACCTAAAAAGTGAAAAGGAACGATATTAAGCAATAACGGATACAAAAGTGATCAAATAAGGGCTTAAACGACCCCTCAAAAAGGTACATTTTAAAACCTTATCACATACAAGTACTACTAATGCTAATGAGTTACCCAAATTCAAGGTTCAACTAAGACTTAATGATGATCAAGGATGAGAAAGGTTTCCTAAACGTTCTAAGTTTGAGCTTTTGACTATGATGCTCATTGTAGTTTAGGCTTGTTAACCTCTTCGAAATGTTCGAAGAGGTGATAAAACATGAAACGTTGCTCTTCACGTAGTTCATGTATCAACCTTTCAACGTGTTTACAATGATAGCAATCCTTGTCATGGTTTTGAATTTCTTGTAATGGAAGTTCAAGTAAAATGGGTTGAGTATCTTCAAATGAAGGAGGAATTGGTGGAGGCTTTTTAAGTGACGGCTCTACAATGTTTGAGGGTGAAGGTAAAGAAGCATCAACTTCCATATGGTCGGGTGGTTGCCTTTGATGTCTTCTCATAATCCAAAATGGACTATTGGGAGGGATGATAGAGTTAACTTTTGGAGCAAGTGTTGATTCAACACTTTGATTTTGTTGCTCAATCTTTTCAAGTGAATTTTTTGGTAATGGTGAAAGATGAGATGGCCAAGAAGGTAACTCTTCTACATTGAGAGAGTGTGGAGATGATTGTGAGGTGGCTCTAGGCACTAATGATGTTGGTTGAGTTGTGGAGGGTATGTTTGGTATAGTAGAGTTTGGTGATGAAATCCTAGTGGGAACACTCTTCTTGGGGATTAGTTTGATTGGTTTCCTTAGTGTAGGGGAAATCCTAGCATTGGTGGACTTAACCGGAGATGATTCGGATGATGAAACTTCGTGTATGATTCTAGCAAGTTTCTTGGGTGGTTTTTGAGTGGATGAGTTAGCACTAGGAGCTTTTCTCATGATGAAAAGACTAAGGGAGATGGTTGCAATTGCTGATACTTGTGTTTGTGTTTGATGACTAATATGGCTTATAAAGGGAAGAACTTGGCAATTGCATTTAAGACTTAATCCACTAATGTTCTTGGAAATGTGATGATTAACATGCACAAAGTTGAGGTTCAGAGTTTCACTGATCTAGGAACTCATTTAAGATGAGATGGAGTGTTTGAGTTAGGAAGAT
This sequence comes from Chrysanthemum seticuspe, assembly GCA_019973895.1. Taxonomy (NCBI): domain Eukaryota; kingdom Viridiplantae; phylum Streptophyta; class Magnoliopsida; order Asterales; family Asteraceae; genus Chrysanthemum; species Chrysanthemum seticuspe. Next base: position 303,981,452 of record BPTQ01000007.1, on the reverse strand, counting down.
GAGTTGAAATGATTGTTTTAGCAATGTTTGACACAGATTGTCACCCGGATCCCACGGTTCCCTCCTTGCAGGGATCCGGCTAAGCTATTCCTAGGGATCCGGCTCTCAGCAGTTATGACAGGTTTGAAATGAGGTTTCTAGGAGCTAAAGCCTATCTTATTTTGAGTGTTTCAGTTCTCCTAAGTATTTTAGGATGAGAGGATACTTGAATGATCAAAGGTAATAAGTGTTATAGCAAATGATTGTTTCTTATTGAAAGGAGATGGGACAAGATGACTACCAATGAATGTACAAGGATAACACTAAGAGTTTTGTGGTGTTAAGTCATAATAAATGATCCTAGTGATCAGATTTAAGCATGAGGTAAAATTTGAAAAAATCTTAAAAAATCACAAGAATTGAAAAGGCTAATTTTTGTATCACATTGAGATAAAAATGGTTGGAAACAATTTCCTAAAATTGTTTAATTTATCCACTTAAGTGTTTTGAAAGATGAGAAACATTTTGTGGGTTATTGAGGTGGAAATATGGTGAGCTTTGATGTGTTGATAAATCAAGAGGCATTTTGACTAAGATTTTAAGTAAGCCTTTAGTGAGTCTAAGCCTTTCTCATCCTTGAAAAGGTTGTAGTTGGATTCTAAAAACATATGCTTAGCTAATGAGATGTTATCTAGAAAGTTATCTTGATGCAAGAGATGCTGAATTGCTGCTCTGATGTCACGGATCCCACGGTTCCCTGAAGGAAGGGATCCGGATAGGCTAATCCTTGGGATCCGGCATCTGCAGATTAGAATCTACACAGAAATGATGTGCAGATTTTGCACACTAATAAATCAACAAGTAAAGCAATAGGAACAAGCATGTCATCACAAAACACCACTTATAAAAGTATGATAAAGTAACAATATACAAATTTCCATAAACCAAAAGAACTAACACGTAATCATCCAAACATAAAATAAACGAAAATAAGCAAAATCCTATTGTCTCTTTCGTCAATCCTTTCTTTTCCTTTTTGACGGCTTAGTGAGGTTGTAAGCGAGGTTTTGAATCATGCCCCTCTATTGTTTAAATTTCGCGGTCTCGTTTGGAATGGTTGGAAGTTGTTCGTGGTATTCAAGGATTTCTAATTTGATGTTGGCTACGGGGTCGACATCTTCCTCATCTTCATCTTCTTCTTCAACGGCCGAGGAGTCCGAGAGAGCTTCAGGTTTCTCTCCATTAACCATGAACCGTTTAGAGCGTTGTTTGATAAGAGGTACCATGACGTGATCGGAAAGGTAATGATCATCGTTAATAGGAGATGGTTGCAATGTACCAACATACTTACAAAGTCGTGTTAGGATCATACCATATGGAAGTACCATGTTGGAAGCTTTGAATACCCCAGCCATTCTCCTTACCATGTAATAGGCAAGATTAAATGGCCTTTGGTGGGTAAGACAATAGATCATTTGCACAAGACATGCGTTTGGATGATCTTTGTTTCCAACTAGGCTAATGACATTTTCCCTAAGGATTTCTTCCCATTTTCTAAACATGGGATGCATTTCGAAAAGTTCCATTTGAAAGGGATCACGGTGAATAAGCTTTTTGTTACGGTCGTAACGAGATTGGTCGGTCCTAACTTTGAAGATAGTATCTCTAATGGTTTCGGGATCGTCGAGAGGAGTGTTATAGAGAGGCTTAGGATCAAGTGCATGGCTTTGAGCGTTAATTGCCCAATCTTGAGAGTACATACAAATTCTTTCACAAGGAATGCGAAGAATTTGAGCAAAGGTGTTGAGAGGAAAAATAAAGTTTTGTTTGTTTATGATGAAGGCAATTGAGATGCTATTGTCGGTGTTTCTAATGATCCTAAAGCTTTTGTAAAATTCAAAAATGAAGACCGGACAAATTTGTTCGTCTATGTCAAGGAGACAATCAAAATTGATTGCCGAGAAAACTTGACGAATGTCGGTATCTTCAAGGAAACATTCCTTGACTACACGATCTTCGTGGATAAGTCGTTTTACAAGGCTTTTGAATATTTTACGGTCGGTTTTGGTCAATCCCCTTTTACGATAGTAGTGAGTAAGGTAATGGACGGTGTCATGATGATCTTGTTGAGTGGCTTTGGGCATGGTTGGTCCTAAAAATACAAATTTTCAATTAGGTAAGATTAGTTGGAATGGGTTTATGGTTTTGATTTGTATTAACAATGTTGTGAACACAATGTGATTTTCTTAAAACCCCCTTTTCATGATTAATTTGAAAAAGCCCTAATTGAGTTAATTGATTAGAAATTAAGAAACCATAAACCTTAGGATGAGGATGATGAAAATTAGAACAAGTTAATGTAATTACTTACAATGGTGTTCTAGGAAGGAATACTTGAGAGTATGGAAGGCAATATGGATGAAATATGTAGCTTGGTCGTTTTTGTGTTGTGTGAATAGAGGGAAAAACAATCAGTGGTGATTTTTTGAAAGCGTATAGCTGAATTCTGTTCCACGGTTCCCCCGGATCCTTTGTATTTGGGATCCGGCTAGTACAACTAGAGGGATCCGGCTATTGTGGACAGAAAAGGAGTTGTTTGGCATTATTTTTGTAGTAGGCTTATAAAATAGCTTACTAAAAAAATAGTTCGGAGGTATTGGATGAAGATTGTTTTTGGATGACGGCTTTTGATGAATCACATATCGAGGGTTCATATGTGATGACGGCGTTAGTTTGACGAGTCAAAAGGAATACTATTCCCGATGATAAAAAAGACGGAAAAGTGACCAGAGAGACTTCTAACGACGTTAGTGATTAATAAACAAAGAGAACTTATGAAATAAATTGAGCTCATGTAACCTATCTAATGAAAAGTAAAACATACCTCTATGCTTCTTGGTTTGGCATAATACCAAAAATACTTCATGAGCTATTAAGGTAATCCTTTGTACTTGTACGTAAGTTGTGATTACTTTTTAGATCCTTCCTTGAATGTTGACTTCATTATTCTTTGAATGAAGATTTTGGAGAGATTCTAGCATGAAGATTTCTTGAGAACAAAAATTGTTAGAATCATCTATCAATGTCCAACAGGATGATTTAAAAGAAAATATGACTTTAAAAAAAAATCCTTCTTTGTAGTTTTCAAACATACACGGATCATATCAAGTCTTTAAAGTACAATATACTTTAAGGAACTTGGTAACAAAGCTCTGATACTAATTGTGGAAAACTAGAAGGGGGGTTGAATAGTTTTACCAATTTAAAAATTCCTTTTAAATATTTAGATCGACTTATGTCAATCTATTTGGTTGTTTATGTTGGATGTTGATAGATAAATAAATAAACGTGTAATGAAAGATAAAGAGTAAGAAGCACATCACCACGACACAAGTTATTTATAGTGGTTCGGCTACAAGGACACCTTCCTTGCCCTACTCCACTCCTCGAGTCACCTACTCGAGAGTTCGTAAGCACTACACCAATCTCCTTATGGCAGAGAAGCCTTCACAACGTCGCTTAACCTTTTTCCGGTACAAAGCTAAATACCGAGTTCTTTCACACCAAGGCGAACCACACCTAACACAACGTCGCCTACCCTTTATACGGTGCTAGGCTAACCACCGAGTTCTTTCACACCTTAGGAGAACTAATCTTATCACAACGTCGCCTACTGTCACACCCTCGCCGGAGGCGGAAACACGAGGTGTAACGGAAGGGAACATAAGCACAAATTAATAGAACATGCCAACATTAAGATTAAAAAGAAATAATACTCCATTACAATACTAGTTTAGCCATCATCGGCAAATATATTACAAAGTCTAGATTCCAAAATATTGAGTTTTATTACATACGACTTGTAGCGACAAGTGAAAACTTCTTTATGCAAGACTTGATAGAAAAGCTTACTAACGATCACCTGAAATGCATGAGAGAAAAACGGGTCAACTATGAAAATAGTTGGTGAGTAAACACGTTTAGCAAAATAATAAAACTCGTAAGAAATAATCAAAGCTTTCGGTTGACGAAAATGGTCCACCAAGCAAAGGCGTTGTAAATCCACTCAGTTCCAAGTCCCGCCCATACAAAACTTGCAACCTGTGTGTTCACAACCCACTGCCAAAAGTAGTATGTCTAAAAGTTAAGTATAAACGGTCGTAATAGTTCACAATATTGCACCACGCATATAATCATTCAGGGATGCTCCGAACATGAGAGACTCCTTTGTCACTCGACCACCTAGGCGAGATTTATTGAGACGCTCCACCAATAAGGCGAGACTTTATAGTGATGCTCCGAACATAGGAGACTCCTTTGTCACTCGACCACCTAGGCGAGATTTATTGAGACGCTCCACCAATAAGGCGAGACTTTATAGTGATGCTCCGAACATAGGAGACTCCTTTGTCACTCGACCACCTAGGCGAGATTTATTGAGACGCTCCACCAATAAGGCGAGACTTTAAGGTTCATAGCATGTACGGTTCAATAAGTTCAAATAAGTAATAGGTTCGTAATTAAGTTCAAGGATTTGATTCGAGTTCACAAGTTCTAGTCAAACTAGTTAATAAAAGTAGTAAACAATTTAGCTCAAGAAAGGTTCATGCATTTCGCCCCAAAATATAGTAAAACGGTAAAAAGGGGATGTGATTACTCACTTGGTGAATAGATGTGATGACAAAAGTGGGTACACCGAGGTATAATGTTATGCGTCAACCGGGACCTATTACGAATGATATGATATGTCATGAGTTGCAATGTAATGTTATGCATGCACTTCGTATGTTATTTATACCATTCGCGAGTTTTGAAAATATTACTTATCGTCGAAAAATACTCTTTTGACGTCTTGACCATTCAAAAATCACTTTACAAGTTTTTACGTCAAAATGTCATCCTACAATGGTTTTATAATGATTTTTGGTGAAATTACCACTTTTCGTCGCAAAACAATGTCGTCGGAAAAATCATGAAATTAACAAAAATGGCTTTGGAAAACTAGTCGTAAAACGGTGTACGTCGATCGTTAGAGAACGAACTCGACGGTTTTGGAAAGTTTGTATCGAAATCTAGAAGTTTCAGCTCAGGAGTTTTCGTCAAAAAGGTCTCGAACATAGAGATAATAAGGGTTAAAGATAGTGGTTTTGGCTAATTGTGTGCAGAAAATAAGTTTCGGCCAAGTTTGAACATCCGTAATTAATTCACTATAACTCCGCTTAGCAAACAGCTTTTTGTTTTGAAAAATATGGCCGATGAACTTGATTTTACTAGAAGACATTTCGTTCCAAAAAGTTTCACATCATGGTTAAAAATAGCCGCAAACATGGACGTTACAGCTACTAAAATACTTGTAACGTAAAAATAATATAGTTTTTCAGAAAATAATAGTTACGGCAACTTTATGAAAACGTGCATATATTTGTCGTTTCAAATCCGTTTTCTACGTATAATATGTCCTTAGCTTCGTATCGAAGTAAAATAATATATTTTTGATAAGTCGAAATAATTTGTGAAGCTTAAGGCTCGTTTTTGACCCGAATAGAGTAAAAACTGCATGCTGAATTTTCTGAAAATAATACTTTTCGTCGTCAAACTTTAAAAATTCACCACGGCTTCGTTATAACTCCGTTTTTATCCGTTCAAGCGGCCACGGATTCGTTTTAAAGTATATTTTCTAAATATCAAGGCCAAAACTTCGTACCAACAGTAGGTTTTTCCAGAAATTCGAAATAAGGACAGAATCTATTTATATAGTTATCGAAAATAGTTTTTCTCGGACCAAACCTATTCTAATCCCTTCAAATCAACTCCAAAGCTAATCTAATCCTACCATACACCTTCTTAGGGTGTCATGGGTTCCTAATCACCATCAAGACCAAGAATACCATGGGGATAATTATAGGATGACCATAAATATATATATAACTCTATAATCATGTTAAAAATGGTATAAATCACATATCATGCATGTTAGTTCCAAAAATGAAGAGATAAGTATAAAATGAAGATGAAACATGTAAAATGGTAGAAATATGCTTACAAGTACTATGATGAGGTGCAAAGAACCAAGGTTTAGCCTAAATACTCTAGATTTTTATTTCAAAATCTTAATAAGAGTATTAACTAGATTGTAATATAACTTGAGCTTGATCAAAAAAAATGGTGATCCCTTTGAACCTTAATGTGGTCGGTTTTGGAGGAAGGCAAAGAGAGAAGAAAAGGTTTTTATGAACTTGTCAATTATTTGAGAGAAGAAGTGAATGAATGTGATTGAAATAATTGGAGTATAAATCTAGCTTTCAAAGAAAATGGAGACCAAACCATTTAATGCATACACTCCCCCTTAGAACCGGTTTTGGGGGAGTTATGTCCATCAAATTTCTTTTTTTTTTTTTTTTTTTATAAGCTAGTGTATATACTTGTATAAATTTTAAGAAAGTGTAAGTAAATAGGTGATTAAATGCAACTTGTAAGGTAAATGGTAATTTTTGATACAAGTAAATTTTTAATAGATCAAAATAGAGTATAATGATTTTATAAAAATTGTAAAAATACATTCCTTGTGAAATTTGAGTGATATAAAAATTATCGTATAGTTTTTAAGAAAAACGTCGTAATAATATAACTTTTAACGATTTATATACCAAATAAATTCAAAACACTAGTTAAACTCAAAATATAGTTTTTATAAACTAATGTAAGTATAAAAATATGTAGGGATCATTTTTGAAAGTAACGGATTAAATATTTAAAATAATAACTCACGCGATAACGTTTATTAAATATAAAAATTCACGCGATTAAAGTGAAATGAAATGCCATGAATGAACTAATATGATGCATATATAATTTATGAAATGACCGGAATTTGAGAATTGTGACATTCTTCCCATGTCAGCGGAATCACGTCCCCGTGATTCGATTAACGATACTATGGTCCGAACCTCAACAAGAGTTCTAAAAGTTCATGATCGTACGAACAGTCTAAATGATCATATCAATGCCCATGCGTACAGGTTCCCCATTCAACTAAGTACGTGCCCGTGATTAGATTGGATAGGGTAAACTTGCCCAATATCGAACGTAGCTCTCAAAAGACCTTTAGGTAGTCGATTCTAATTTAATCCCACAACTCATCAAACAAGAACTGTCATGAGATTAAACTAAACCGACTTGAGTAAACTTGTCTCTTAGCTTGATTTTCGCAACTCATCAAACAAGAACTGTCACTAGATCAAGCTAGGAAACAAGTTGTTAGAAAGATAGGAATCAACATCCTTGAATGAAGTCTTTTGAAAGATTCGCTCGATATTCGACTTGCTTACCCAAATCAAATCAAATCAACAAAATATATATAACAACTAAGGTCGATATCAATAGGTCTCAAATTAATCAATGTCGTGAACGTGGTAAGAATTGGAAGGAAGCTATGCACTCAAAATTATGTCGTACAGAAATAAAGTGGTTGATCAAAGGAATGTACCCGTTAAGCGTTGCGGGCTTCCTCGGTACCCAGATAGAATGCTCGACCACGTGCGGGAGGAATTTCAATGTTCTGATCTTGTGGGCCTTCTATTGCCAACGCCAGGTTTGGACGATTACCTCCTTGATTGGGAGTTCTTTTCAGCTTTGGACAGGTATTGCGAAGGTGATCTAGACTTCCACACTCGTAACATGCTTTTCTCTGTCCTTGATTTCCAGTTCTGTTTGAGCAATTTTTCGCGAAGTGGCCCGTCTGTCCGCATTTGCCGCACCTTGGGCAGTCTCCTAAGTGATGATAATTACATCGAGTGCACAAAGGATGGGGACCTGCATATCCTTTGCGTTCCTGGGTGGTCGCCCCATAGTTCTGAGTTATTCGCTGCCTCTTGTTTTGCTGATTCTGGTCTCGGTTTCCCTGGTGATCCTCCTGTCGCTTTCGTCCATTGTCGTTTGCTTTTGTTAGTTCTCCAGACCTGATCACATCATTTGTCAAGCGATACGCCATACTCACAGCGGCTTGCAGAGTGGTTGGTTTCGACGAAGTGACATCCCTCCTAATTTCTGGTATCAATCCCCATATATATCGGTCAATCAACTTCTCCACAGTGGAAACCATGTGAGGAACCATCCTAGCTAACTCGTGGAACCGGATCGTGTACTTGTCGATCTCTACTCCTACCATCAAGTGATTCCAAAATTCTTCTTCCAGTTTCTGCACTTCATCTTTTCTGCAGTACTCATCAGTTAGTAGTTTCTTGAACGCTTCCCAAGATAGTGCATTTGCAGCCTCTCTTCCTCTAGTCTGTAGTTGGTTGTTCCACCAGGTCAATGCTCGACCCTGTAGTAGCCCAGCAGAGAACTCAACCTTGTTTCCTTCAGCACATTTCGTGATACTAAGCTTCGACTCAACATTCTCGAACCAGGTTAGCAGTCCAATGGCACCCTCAGTACCATGAAATTCCATTGGCTTACATGTCATGAAAGTTTTGTAGCTGCATCCTTGACCAGCGTTTGAAGTACCTTCTCCGTTGTTGGTTCTTCTGGCATCGAGATGTGTTATAATTTGAGTGAGTAGATCCGCTATTCCAGTAGCGTTGTTGTTTGGATGGTCATTGTTGTTTGGGTTGCCGTTGTTGTTTGGGTTGCCGTTGTTGTTGCTTCCTGAGCGTGTGTTTCTTGCAGCCATGATCCTACAGAGGACCAAAACATCGGGTTGAGTAAACGACATTCGAACGAAGTCAGATGAGGTGCAGAACGGTGGTAATGTGTTATAGTGATCGAAACATGACAGGAACAGAGACATGCTATGTCTAACAAGTCGAAAGGTGGAAAAGAGAAGATATGAACAAGGTACGGTAATGTAGACGTGAACGTAAAAACATGCTATGCATACCCACCCAACCAATGCACTTCAGGTGACCAGACTCAAAAGACTCGACTAAACATGATTTAAAACTACTACTCTTATCATTGCATGGTTCTTCATAAATTAGACATAGTTGATCAGGCTATGTATAATTTATGAGTAACGATGCAACGATAGGACTAGTTGACTCGAATGGTGTTCATTGTTTAATAAAATAATATACAAAAAAAAATTTATTCCGGTTATAGCTGTGATTTTTATTTTTGAAAAATCGGCATTCTCTATAACCTTTGGCTCTGATACCAATCTGTCACACCCTCGCCGGAGGCGGAAACACGAGGTGTAACGGAAGGGAACATAAGCACAAATTAATAGAACATGCCAACATTAAGATTAAAAAGAAATAATACTCCATTACAATACTAGTTTAGCCATCATCGGCAAATATATTACAAAGTCTAGATTCCAAAATATTGAGTTTTATTACATACGACTTGTAGCGACAAGTGAAAACTTCTTTATGCAAGACTTGATAGAAAAGCTTACTAACGATCACCTGAAATGCATGAGAGAAAAACGGGTCAACTATGAAAATAGTTGGTGAGTAAACACGTTTAGCAAAATAATAAAACTCGTAAGAAATAATCAAAGCTTTCGGTTGACGAAAATGGTCCACCAAGCAAAGGCGTTGTAAATCCACTCAGTTCCAAGTCCCGCCCATACAAAACTTGCAACCTGTGTGTTCACAACCCACTGCCAAAAGTAGTATGTCTAAAAGTTAAGTATAAACGGTCGTAATAGTTCACAATATTGCACCACGCATATAATCATTCAGGGATGCTCCGAACATGAGAGACTCCTTTGTCACTCGACCACCTAGGCGAGATTTATTGAGACGCTCCACCAATAAGGCGAGACTTTATAGTGATGCTCCGAACATAGGAGACTCCTTTGTCACTCGACCACCTAGGCGAGATTTATTGAGACGCTCCACCAATAAGGCGAGACTTTATAGTGATGCTCCGAACATAGGAGACTCCTTTGTCACTCGACCACCTAGGCGAGATTTATTGAGACGCTCCACCAATAAGGCGAGACTTTAAGGTTCATAGCATGTACGGTTCAATAAGTTCAAATAAGTAATAGGTTCGTAATTAAGTTCAAGGATTTGATTCGAGTTCACAAGTTCTAGTCAAACTAGTTAATAAAAGTAGTAAACAATTTAGCTCAAGAAAGGTTCATGCATTTCGCCCCAAAATATAGTAAAACGGTAAAAAGGGGATGTGATTACTCACTTGGTGAATAGATGTGATGACAAAAGTGGGTACACCGAGGTATAATGTTATGCGTCAACCGGGACCTATTACGAATGATATGATATGTCATGAGTTGCAATGTAATGTTATGCATGCACTTCGTATGTTATTTATACCATTCGCGAGTTTTGAAAATATTACTTATCGTCGAAAAATACTCTTTTGACGTCTTGACCATTCAAAAATCACTTTACAAGTTTTTACGTCAAAATGTCATCCTACAATGGTTTTATAATGATTTTTGGTGAAATTACCACTTTTCGTCGCAAAACAATGTCGTCGGAAAAATCATGAAATTAACAAAAATGGCTTTGGAAAACTAGTCGTAAAACGGTGTACGTCGATCGTTAGAGAACGAACTCGACGGTTTTGGAAAGTTTGTATCGAAATCTAGAAGTTTCAGCTCAGGAGTTTTCGTCAAAAAGGTCTCGAACATAGAGATAATAAGGGTTAAAGATAGTGGTTTTGGCTAATTGTGTGCAGAAAATAAGTTTCGGCCAAGTTTGAACATCCGTAATTAATTCACTATAACTCCGCTTAGCAAACAGCTTTTTGTTTTGAAAAATATGGCCGATGAACTTGATTTTACTAGAAGACATTTCGTTCCAAAAAGTTTCACATCATGGTTAAAAATAGCCGCAAACATGGACGTTACAGCTACTAAAATACTTGTAACGTAAAAATAATATAGTTTTTCAGAAAATAATAGTTACGGCAACTTTATGAAAACGTGCATATATTTGTCGTTTCAAATCCGTTTTCTACGTATAATATGTCCTTAGCTTCGTATCGAAGTAAAATAATATATTTTTGATAAGTCGAAATAATTTGTGAAGCTTAAGGCTCGTTTTTGACCCGAATAGAGTAAAAACTGCATGCTGAATTTTCTGAAAATAATACTTTTCGTCGTCAAACTTTAAAAATTCACCACGGCTTCGTTATAACTCCGTTTTTATCCGTTCAAGCGGCCACGGATTCGTTTTAAAGTATATTTTCTAAATATCAAGGCCAAAACTTCGTACCAACAGTAGGTTTTTCCAGAAATTCGAAATAAGGACAGAATCTATTTATATAGTTATCGAAAATAGTTTTTCTCGGACCAAACCTATTCTAATCCCTTCAAATCAACTCCAAAGCTAATCTAATCCTACCATACACCTTCTTAGGGTGTCATGGGTTCCTAATCACCATCAAGACCAAGAATACCATGGGGATAATTATAGGATGACCATAAATATATATATAACTCTATAATCATGTTAAAAATGGTATAAATCACATATCATGCATGTTAGTTCCAAAAATGAAGAGATAAGTATAAAATGAAGATGAAACATGTAAAATGGTAGAAATATGCTTACAAGTACTATGATGAGGTGCAAAGAACCAAGGTTTAGCCTAAATACTCTAGATTTTTATTTCAAAATCTTAATAAGAGTATTAACTAGATTGTAATATAACTTGAGCTTGATCAAAAAAAATGGTGATCCCTTTGAACCTTAATGTGGTCGGTTTTGGAGGAAGGCAAAGAGAGAAGAAAAGGTTTTTATGAACTTGTCAATTATTTGAGAGAAGAAGTGAATGAATGTGATTGAAATAATTGGAGTATAAATCTAGCTTTCAAAGAAAATGGAGACCAAACCATTTAATGCATACACTCCCCCTTAGAACCGGTTTTGGGGGAGTTATGTCCATCAAATTTCTTTTTTTTTTTTTTTTTTTATAAGCTAGTGTATATACTTGTATAAATTTTAAGAAAGTGTAAGTAAATAGGTGATTAAATGCAACTTGTAAGGTAAATGGTAATTTTTGATACAAGTAAATTTTTAATAGATCAAAATAGAGTATAATGATTTTATAAAAATTGTAAAAATACATTCCTTGTGAAATTTGAGTGATATAAAAATTATCGTATAGTTTTTAAGAAAAACGTCGTAATAATATAACTTTTAACGATTTATATACCAAATAAATTCAAAACACTAGTTAAACTCAAAATATAGTTTTTATAAACTAATGTAAGTATAAAAATATGTAGGGATCATTTTTGAAAGTAACGGATTAAATATTTAAAATAATAACTCACGCGATAACGTTTATTAAATATAAAAATTCACGCGATTAAAGTGAAATGAAATGCCATGAATGAACTAATATGATGCATATATAATTTATGAAATGACCGGAATTTGAGAATTGTGACACCTACCCTTTATTAGGTACTAGGCTAAGCACCTAGTTCCATTACTATGGAGGAACTACTACCCTTCACGACACAACACCTAATCTCAAGAAGAACTACTCCTTGTTACAAAACCATCAAGGATATCACCATCCTTGTAAATAAACAAATACTTATATGTATAACGATGCACCTCATCGATTATACGACCTAGGCATTCTTCCCAAATGCTACTTGATTTGATTCTTCGGCATCCTTCACTAATGCCTTTGACACAACGCTTGGCACCCTTCACTAATGCCTTCGTCTTGACACCTTTAGCATTCTTCACTAATGCTTTGACACGGATGATGAACACCTTTCGCTAATGCTTTCATCTTGACACTTTCGGCATTCTTCACTAATACCTTCAACCCAACATCTATGGAGAAAGGTAGAACTATCAACAAGAGAACCTTCGTTGTCTTGATGATGACGAAGCATGGCAACTCATGGACTTGAGCTTGCACGTCTTCAAGAAGTGGTGATCTTTCCTTTAAGAGGAACCTAGAAGATCACACAAAAACAAAAGACAAACTACATAGATCACTTGGATCTAAGGTTAGAGGGTTAGAATACTAGGGGGAAGTATGTGTGTGAAGTGATGAATAGAAAGGAAGAAATGGCTCTCTATTTATAGAGAAAATTCTCTAGTGTTTCCCCGGATCCCACGGATCCCTTCCACTTGGGATCCGGCTAGCACAAAGCCAGGGATCCGTGGAACGCTCCTCTTTACCCATGGGTATTTTTGGTTATGGGTCATGGGTCATGGGTTATGGGTTGATCCATGGTTTTCTTTCTAGATACAATGAACTTGGTTAAGTGGTATATATAAAACTATGGGTTATGGGTCAATACCATTTGCTAGTTTTTACCCATTTAGTATATACTTGTTTTTACCCATTTTAGTATACTTAGTTTAAGTATATGCTAACCCAATATGTAAACACTAGTTGTTTGTACATATGTATTAAATCATAAAATCACTTATACTTGTTTTAGTGTTTTATGTGAAACCGTAAGTGTGTTAGGAAACTATTAACTCAAACTATTTACGTACTCTATTTGTTTCGTTAAAATGATTTTACGTTTGTTATCGACAAAACATTAGAAGATCGTAAAATATAAATAAACGTTTTTACGGCTTATTTGTATTAACACTAATGTTTCTTGGTAATCACCGTATTTCAAGGTCAAACTTACAAATCTCACCTTGGTTTTCCCAGACATATGTTTGAGGCTTTTATGAATTGAATTCTCCATTTCTCATATCCTGCATATAAACAAAAGTTATTATTAGCGTGTAAACCATCAACCGAAATTCTGTTAAAACTGATTCAAACACATAAGAGAAACTTCATTGTCTTTAGCATGAAACCGTTCTTGTGATCATTAGTGAATTAAGTTCTCTTGCCCTTATGTCGATTATGTTTGACAAATTCCAAATGATTTTCACATAGGATGTAGACATTCAGTTTGACAAAAACAATCAGCCAGTTGGATTTAGTAAAAGCTGACTTGTATAAGAAGAAAACGTACTCGGGTCGAAATTTGAAACATTGGAGTACTAGTACTCCCACTACCACCTCAAATTTGAGTATCGAAATTGTAGGCAGTCAACAAATAGTAAAATACTAATCTGTTAACCTTTGAATCTGTCATAAGCTAGTTTTTTATTATTTATGTATGTACAATTTGTTGATTTTTTTATTTTACAGCGGCACCGGTTTCAACTCCTACACCTAGCTCAGCAAGTGAAGCACCTGGATCAACAACAGGTAACTGAATTCAACCTAAGTTTTGATACTTCACTTTCTGACTCAACCATGTTTTAGTTGTGCGTTTAGTAATCCAACAATAATTTAGCTAGTTAAACTTTGTTTTAGTCTATCATAAATCAGTATGACTTAGTTTTATTGATTAACAATGGTATGATAGTATAACTATCAATTCCAAAATTTGATCAAGTGCCATGAATCATACATTAATGTACATGTTTCTTGCACCGATCATATTCGTATTTATCAAACCACAACGTTTAGCCTAATCTAAAACATATCCCTAACCGTCAGTTAATCTTCAAAACCATCAAAATTTCACTACAAACCTACCCCAACGCAGAAAAAATCCAGAGTATTTAACCAAACACCTGGTAAGCACATCGAATAACATACTAACAAAATTAAACCAAAGTTTTAGTTTGCAAAAGAATTTTTGCTCCCAATTCACAATACTCACTTAATCATATGCAATTTTTTTCAGAGCAATTATCCACTAAAACACTTACTAAAAAGCATAATCACTTAATCAGGGTAATGAGCAGCTAAAGCAACAAAACAAGCCCTAAATCTAACATAACAAGCCATAATTTTAACATAACAATCAAATTAAAATAACAGAATAATTTTAGCCCTAAATTTAACATAACAATCAAATGAGAGCTTGAGATCCGAACCGTAACACAAATGAGAGCTTGAGAACGAAAATGATCCGAACTGTAAAAAAAATTATCTGAAAATGAGAGCTTGAGAACGAGAGCGATGAATTTACATGGTGGATAAATGAGAGTGATGATGAACAGTGTTTGGATAATGAAACAGTTTATTTTGAGATCTAATATACGTGTTATGAGATCGGGTCTGGTTTTTTTAACAAGTTTGATAAGTAATTTTTTTAAATGTTTATGAGCTATTTTTTGTAAGTTATTTTTCTAAATGTTTGATATTCCAGTATTTTTTTTCTTTTTTTTTTAACATATTGAAATTTGAAAGTTTATGTTTCAAACAGTGTTTTAAAACCCAGTTCAACCGGTCGAACCGGGTCCGGTCAAAAAGACGGGTAAAATAAACCAGGTTTTTAGAAACGAGATAACCAGTTAAAACTGTCGGGTTTAAAGTGACTTGAGTCGACTTGGTGCTCGAAACCCGATCGGGTTAGGTTTTTTTCAATCTTTTTTTATAAACTAACCGTGTTGATCCGGTGGTAGAACCGCTTGAAAAAATTAGTTTTTTTAATAGAAAACCGGGTTGACCTGGCGGTCGAACCGTTAACCCGGTGACTTGACCGGGTCGATTAAAAAACCCGGTTTTCAAAACATTTGTTTCAAATAATATGTTTAGGGGAGAATACATCAAAGAAAGTTAAATATGTGCAATTTTGAGATCTGATGAAAATAGTGCCAAACGAGATCAGGTCGGGTCTTTATACTAGTTTATTAGCTGGAATTCTTTTATTTTTTATAAGTTATTTTTTTTGATGTTTGATAGTGTTTACGATTTTTGGATTAATATACGAATATGCAAGTTTTAATAAGTACATATCTAAATGCCTTTATATTTAATCATTTTATAGAGTTAGCAATATGTGAAATAGTGACCAAAATTTCGTCACTAATTTTAATGACGAAATTTCTCGTTACTATTCATGTAATTTAGTGACTAACTAGTGACTATTATAAGTTTCGTCACTGATTTTCTACCGATGACCAAAAATAATGACGAAAAATTATATCGTCAATATTTTCATCTAAATCGTGACCAAATTTTTTTTTTCGTCTCTGAATTCTCGTCACTAAAGCTACTTTTTCTGTTTGAGCTACCGTTAACTATAATTAAACTTGGCCTGTTTGGGATGCTTATAGAAAGCACTAGAATTACTGGATTAGCAAATCCCAAACACCCTGTAACCCGTTTGACTATTTTTAAGGTAAAGTAAAACACATCCCAGATTAACTAACAGGTAAATGAGTGAAATCTATCACATCTGTGATATGGCAATTTTTCGAGGAAAAAATAATCATAACAATGGAGATATAATTTATACCTTATATGACATATTATCGATATCAAGCTGCATATATCCCTATGCCAATCATGAATATCCGCAATCCCTAAGAATACCGACTGATCCAAGAGCATATAATCCATATCAAGCTGCATACAAATTGCTCATCTATAATCAACATTCTTTATAACATATAAGATGTACAACAATATTCTAAGGTTTATGAGACAAAAATAAAATAAAATAAAATAAAGAAAAAAAAAGAAAAGAAAAAGAAAGAAAGAAAAAAACCTTTGACTGATCATATTGTAGGACGTGAACCTCATGCAATGTATTCATCAGAAAAATTCAAACATTCAACAGAAACAGATATACCACAAATGTTCTAAAATTGATCATGATTCACAACACAAAACTAACACGAAAAACATACATACCTTAATCCAGTTATCGTTATATAAACCCAAAATTCATCTCGACTATGAAAATTGGAGATATAAAACATCACACCTGCAAAATTCAATCGAATTGTATTAAGATAACATAGATTTGAGGATTGTGTTATAAACATAAAATAATCAATTGCAGTTACATGAACGAAGAGGAACCGGCTTGTTATGTTTTCTTGAAGAGGTTGTGAAGATTTAGGGTTTTTTTAGGGCGTAGTAGAGAATGAGAAGGAGGCGGGTATAAGTTTATTATGACGGGCTTTGATTCTGATGGGCTTTTGTTTGTAATTTTTACTTAAAGGTCCTTCCGCCCTTTTCAGAGTTTTTTTTTTCATATTTTTGACACATGTGTTTTTTCACCCTATATGCAAAACACGAAAATCACCCATATTTTTTCTCAATTAAACAATGAGGGGCTCGATTTTGCAATTGAACCTTTCATTAGTTAATTGAATCCCTCGATTTGACTTAAAATGAGTTCTCTTATTATATAAAAGATTGGCATGGATAGCAATCTATAACTTTGATTTTTATTTAGTTTATTCCTCGTTTGTTTTGGTAAAAAACAATGGCTAAAAAGCCAATAAATTTGTCGCTAAACTCTTTTTTTTATTCTTTTTTTTCAAATTTTCTTATTTTTTTGTTTTTTCTCCAAAATCTAAACAAAGCAATGTTTCAATATTTCTCTTTTATTTATTCCATTCTAGATCTTTGTTTCTTTGTTTCAGAAAGGAGTTGGAGCCCAACTAGTGTCTCGACTTCACACCAATTTTTTGTAACTCCTTTTGGTTTTTTAATGAAGTGACGTTTTATAAACAAAATAAAAATAAAAATAAATAATAAATAATAATAATAATAATTAATAATAAACCTTATCAATCAATTGCTTCTGCTCTTACATAGTGAAGATTTTGAAGAACAAAGTTATGTAAAATCTGCTTAATACAAGATGTCTTCATCAACAAAAATAGTTATAGCTTTAATATTTTATGTTTTACTCAAGTTTGAGCTTTTGTGATTTTACCGCTTGAGCTGCAAGAGAGTATTAGGTGATAGATCGAATTGGCCCAAATCCGGCTTATGAGTTTGGGTCAATTAGTTTTCTCTATGTCTTACTCTATAATTAGTGGCTAAATAATCTATACTATTTATAATTGAGGGATGACCCTTTCTCCTATTTATGAGTTTAAGATTTTCTAAATTAGAATTTAAGCAAATACTACTTATAAAACATATTGTACAACTATGTAAAGCACAATTTATTTTAAGCAAATACTATTTCTTACATACATACAATTAATACACCTCATCACAATATATACAACTACCTAAGCACAATGTACAAATACAAATAAAACTAAAAACACACTATTCAATACATACAACTAATACATAATTTAATTCACCCCTTCACCAAAATATACAACTCTTAAAAAATTTGGTATGTAAAATAATATTTGTTCGCTGAAAAATTTAGTCACAGGGTACCCGTCATCGCATCGTGCGGGTACCTTGCTAGTATATCATAATTTACGGGGTTTAACTTTTCAACAATTTTCAAAAAGAAATGTTATTAAATCTTAAATTTTAACTTTTTACCATACTTTTTAAAAAATGTCACTAAAAGAATAGATTTAGTGAACTTTTTTTTGTCTTTAAAATCAGTGTCATTAATGTCAATTTCACTATAGTGAGTTTTCCGTAAGGCTAAAAGGAATAATAAGAATACTCACTCACTCCACGTCAGCGCCACCTCAGCTTTCTCTCTCCTACTTTACCACTCACTCACCACCCGTTTTAACACTGACTCACCACACCAAACCCACTCACTCCACATCATCTTTTTTATTTAACACATTCATTTTAAATAAAAACGTAAATGTAAGCGTAAAAAAATAATTATAACGTAAAACTTTTATTCATAGAATTAAAAAAACATTACATAAAAAAGTAAAATACGGAAAAAAAATACATAACAAATAACGGTAAAAAGATTATTCATTTTGAGCCAAGTGCTCGATCAAATCGTGACGAAGGTTTTGATGCTCTTCCGATGATCTGATCCACCTCATAACTCGTTGCACTTGCTCTTCATTTCGAAGAACGTCTTCTGGCTGGTGTGCTTCATCCCGAAACCATTTAGGCGAGATTGCAACTTTTTTGTATTTGCGAATCATGTTATGTAATATGATACATGTGTACATCATATTCATAATCCTATTTTTATTTTGCTTTCGTGTTGGATTGGCTATTATTGCCCATTTTTTCTTAAGAACACCAAACGCTCGTTCAATATCCTTCCTTGCCGATTCTTGCTTTCTTTTATACAAAATTCGTTTATGATCATCATCTGCTGGTTCCGTAATCGTCTTAACAAGAGGCGCCAGTTCGGGATATATCCCGTCAACAAGATAGTATCCATGTGGGTAACTTACTCCGTTAGCCACAAAAGGAACCTCGGGTGCCCGTCCGGTTTTGAGATCGTTAAATAATGGGGATTGATACAAAACATTGATGTCGTTGTTCGACCCCGCAACACCAAAGAAAGCATGCCATATCCACAAGTCTTGTGATGCAACTGCTTCAAGTAAAATGAACGGATTCGGACCATGATCACGTCTAACATATTGAGCTTTGTAGGCGTACGGACAACCGAACCACTCCCAGTCGGTACAATCAAGACTACCTAACATCCCCGGAAACCCGTGTTTTGCTTCGTGATGCCGATAAAGTTTTTCAACATCAGTCACCGTAGGTTTCCTCAAATACTCAGGGCCAAAAATCTGCATCACAACTTCACAAAAATTGTCAAGAGACTCTCGCGAGGTTCTCTCACTTATTTGCATATATTCATCTAGAAAACTTGCACTAACACCGTACGCCAATTGACGAATCGCAGCCGTGCACTTTATCAACGAGGATATACCTTCTCGTCCAGAACAATCAGGATTACCCTGAAAGTAAGCAGAGTGATTGGTTACCGCATTTACTATACGGTTGTAAAGTGGACGAGCCATTCGAAACGTTTTTCTAAATCGTCGATCGTCGTACATCGGGTTAGCAGAAAAAAAGGCTGCTACTAGACGCTCATGAGCACCCGCTCGATCTCTGGTTATGGTGGTTCTCGACAATCTAGTATATGTTCGTCTCGACTTAATATACTCGATAGCTTTTTTAATAAAATTTTTCTTGCGGCTGCTAACTTCTTCTCCATCTTCTAATAAATCATCCATGCCCATAAACGTATACGAATTCATTTTTGACGATTTAAATTGTGAAAAGTGTGTGTAAATAAATTGAGAGATGTGTATAAAAATGAAGATGAAATGGTGGGTATTTATAAAAAAAGAGGGTGTTTGAATTTTTTTTTTTTACTTATGTTGCAAACGGTCGAAAATGGCACACAATATTGTGCAACTCACGCCCGTGGCTCACTCACGATTTTGCGAACCACTCACGCGCGAGTGATGGCATGGGGGTAAGGGTGAGTGGCTCACGGGGCTCACTCACGGGTGACTTACTCTTTATTCCGTCTAGCCTAAGCACACATTTATCTGTCCTCGCCACCTCGACCTATATTTTCTTTGACTGTCCACTAAGTATTTGATACATCAACTATTCATGACTTGTTCGAGAAAGTCCTCCAAACTTACATGGGATTTATGAATTTGAGGAGACTTATTTTATATACCAAATTTTTCTTACATGTTAAGGGACTTATTTTTGCTATTTATTTAAAAATAAATAAATGACTGAGATTAAAAACATTTTATTGTTTTATTTATTTTTTATAATTTAAATACCTCTTAAACAGTTAATCGTTAAACGAAAATATTTATACCGTCGAGACGAGCATTTAATTATCTGTCTATAGACGAGCACTTTGATATACTTTCGAAAAAAGAAAAAAAATCGCTTTTTTTTCACTTTTTTCATTTTTTTTTTTTTTTTGTTTTTTTACATTACTGTAATTTGCATGAAAAATCACATATGATAAAACACTAAACTGAATATCACATGCAGTGTTGCAAAACAAGGCCTACAAGGCCGATTAATCACCGATTAGGTGCTACTGGGCCACCAACCTTGCCGATTTGTGTAACTAGGTCAAACAAATCGGTCAATGGCGGTCAACGACTATTAGCGGTGGTCAAACTTGCCAGAAACTTGCAAATCTTGTCGGAAATACCCAAAACTTGTCTTGAACAAGTTTTAATCAATTATATTTGATGTTTTTATCTGTTACAAGATGATTTTCAAGGAAATTCTTGTTTAGAATACCCAAATCTCGCCAGAAATACCCAAAACTTGCCGAAAATGCCAATACGATTAATCACCGATTAATCCCGCCTTGACCGATTACAAGCTACAGGGGGGTCGACCGCCCGACTACTGATTCACGATTTTTGCAACCTTGATCACATGTGATATTAGTGTTAAATCATATATGATATGTTATATCATATGTGATTTTACACTAATATCACATGTGATATTACATATCAATTATAATTTAACACTAATATCACATGTGATATTCAAATTAGTGTTTTATCATTTATGATTTTTTAATGCAAATTTCAGTAACGTAAAAAAAACTTAAAAAATATGTAAAAAATATCAATGTTTTTTTTTGTCGAAAGTATATCAAAGTGCATATCTATAGAAAGATAATTAAATGTTCGTCGCAATGATATATATTTTTTCGCTTAACGATTAACGGTTTGAAAGATATTAGTATTTGAAAAAAAATGATGAAAGAGAGTTTTTTAAATTGTTGTGATTAATCTCATCAATTAGATAAAATAAAAATGAATTGTGGAGATTGATCACTTGTAAAGAATCTTTTGTCCTCAAAATCTTAAATCTATGAATTTTGTGACACATTATCTATACTACTATATAAAGAGTTTATGACTTTCTAAATAAAAAAGTCATAAATTTTTAAGACAAAAACATTACTATAAAAGAAAATTTAAGTAGCATGTTACATACACATATAAAGGTAACATCTAAACAATTAATTATCTTAAATTTATAAACTTGTAACATCTATAAAATTAATTGTCTTTAACCATCATCTATAAAACATCACACAACTTACTCAAAAAACATATAATAATAATAATAATAATAATAATAATAATAATAATAATAATAATAATAATAATAATAATAATAATAAAATAAAAATAAAAAATCTTTCGTATCCGCACCTCACCACCCTCCAGACCTCAGCTTCTACAAAAATCGCGTTTCAGTTCGGTTTTGGTTTTAGCCAAAAACCAAACCGTGCACACCTCTACATAAAGTCATTATTACAATAAACATGTAATCGAAATATATTGTATATATTGTTTATCAAAAAATTTAGTTACAGGATACCGGCTGCTGCAACGCGCGAATACCATTCTAGTCATTTCTAATATTATCATATGATATCATGGATTAATTCAACATTAATCATAATCAGATTTCAAAACTCAGCCCAAAACCAAGTATTACACGAAGTCTAAGCGTATGTGGAACGTTATGATAGCCCATATAATGGGGCGAGAAGACCACACATTACTTTTTGTCGCCAATAACTTGTTGAATTGGCCTATTATTCAACATATTTGAATAACTGTGTCCTTCAAAATACCTGTAGCTTTGGTCGTTATTGCTATATTAACAATTCCTAATTCCTAAAGTAAAGTGGGAATATCGTCAAATTCTGAATGGAGATTGTAGACTTAGGTGTCGTTTGTTTTTTCAGAGCTTTTACCTCTTCATCTGCAAACCATGTCTGCAAAAGAAGAGGTACATTTAAGTTCTTCATCTGCAACAAAAAGACCGTTTGTTTTTTGTGCTATTGAAGTACTTCTTTCATTTTTCTTCTTTTTCTTCTTTTTTCTTTTTTCTTTTTCACTAGTATTTTTTGTGCTATTAAAGTAACTTTTTTTTTTCCTTTTTCTTTTTCACTAGTTTTTTTTACATTTTCGTATGTTTTTTACATTTTCCTCTATTTTCTATGTTTTCGACTGTTTTTTAATGTTTTTGTCATTTTTTTACATTTTAGTCCATTTTCTTACGTTTTCGTCCGGTTTTTTACGTTTTCGTCTGTTTTTTTTACGCTTACATCTTTTTTTTACGTTTTCGTTTGTTTTTTTACGTTTTCGTATGTTTTTACGTTTTCGGCTGTTTTTTTTTACGTTTCCATCCTTTTTCTTACGTTTTCTTCCTTTTTTTTTTTTTACGTTTTCGTCCGTTTTAATCTTCTTACGTTTTCGTCTGTTTTTTAAGTTTTCGACCGTTTTTTACGCTTTCGTCTTTTTTTACGTTTTCGCCTTTTTTACATTTTCGTCTGTTTTTTTTATGTTTTCGTCTGTTTTCATTCGTTTTCTTACATTATCTTACGTTTTGTTAGGTAAGATAAAATAACGTACAAAAAACTTATAAAATCATATGAAAATAGAGGAAAAAGTAAAATAAACACATGAAAATATAAAAAACGGATTAAAACGTAAAAAACGAACGAAAGCGTAAAAAACGGATGAAAACGTAAAAACGGACGAAAACATAAAAAGGACGAAAAGTAACAAAAATTTGGCGAAAACGTAAAGAAATGGACGAAAACGTAAGAAAACTGACGAAAACGTTAAAAAATGACCGAAAACGTAATGGGACGAAAATGGACGAAAAAGACCGACGAAAACGTAAAAATATGATCGAAAACGTAAAAAAATAGATGAAAACGTAAAAAAAAAAGGTGAAAACGGACGAAAACGGTCAAAAACGTAAGAAAACGGACGAAACGTAAAAAAACGGACGAAAACGTAAAAAAAGGATGAACACGTAAAAACAGACGAAAACATAAAAAAACATACGAAAACATTAAAAAACGGGCGAAAACATGAAAAACGAACATAAACGTAATAAAGCGGACTAAAACTTAAGAAAACAGGCGAAATTGTAAGAAAACGGACGAAAACGTAAAAAAAACGGACGAAAACATAAGAAAACGGACGAAAAAGTAAAAAAACAGACGAAAACGTAAAAAAAGGGCGAAAACGTAAAAAAAGAGGCGAAAACGTAAAAAAACGGACGAAAACGTAAAAAAACGGACGAAAACGTAAAAAACGGACGAAAACGTAAAAAAAAGGCGAAAACGTAAAAAAACGGGCGAAAACGTAAAAAACGGGCGAAAACGTAAAAAAACGGACGAAAACGTAAAAAGACGGACGAAACGTAAAAGAGATGTAAGATATTGAGAAAGAGATGTAGGGGTTGTGAGAAGAGGTAAGAAGTGGAAAAGAAGAGATAAATTATGTCTGCATGGTAGAAGAGGAAATAAGAGATTTTAGCCTCTTATGTCTGGAAAAAAACAAACGGTCTTCAAGGAATACGTCTGCGCGCCTGCAGACATAAGAGGCAAAGAAGAGCTTCTTTGAAAAAACAAACAAGGTTTCTCTCTCCTATTCTGCTTTCTTTTTATTCACAAAATATATGCTGCTGAATTCGATATCATTTCAGACTCGCAGTTCTTGACGGATGGGGACACGTTGGTCTCACAAGCTGGAATTTTTGAACTGGGATTTTTCAAGCCAAATAACTCGGATAACAGATATCTTGGTATTTGGTACAAAAAAATATCTGTTAGAACGGTGATTTGGGTTGCTAACAGAGACCACCCACTCCCTAGTGCATCACCGCTAATGTTAAAAATTGTTGCTCCAGGAAATCTAGTCCTATTCAGCAATATGACCATAATTTGGTCATCTAACACAACAGCATCCCAGAACGCAACTGCAAACCTTTTTGAGAGCGGTAATCTAGTTGTCACGGACCAAGAACTTTTTGGAAATGTTCTGTGGCAGAGTTTTGATTATCCAACTGATACTCTTCTACCTACCATGAGGTTAGGTAAAGATTACTCTAAGGGAATTGAATGGAGTCTGTCTTCATGGAAAAGTAATGAAGATCCGGCTCCAGGTGAATTCACTTGGGAAGCTAACACACATGGTTATCCAGCATTTGAACTAAAACAACGTGGGGTGGTCAAGCAACGGACCGCACCATGGACGAAAGAAAGGTTTACCTTCAGCGCGATGTTGTCATTTATAGTCAATGTTATCATTAGTAAAACGGAGGCTTCTTATGCTTATCATATTGAAAACAGCACGTCTATCCTATCAAGACTCACCTTGAATTCTTCTGGGATGATAGTAAGTACTGTTTGGGCAGAAGAAAGTAAAAAATGGCAGCGTGTCTTGGAATTTCCAAACAATATCTGTGATAATTACAACAGCTGCGGTGCTTATGAAAGCTGCAATACTGTTAATATGGTTGAAAAGTCTTGTGCTTGCTTGGATGAGTATAGATTTTTGCCAAGGAATGACGATAGGTCAGGTGGTTGTGTTAGGCGAACACCATTGGATTGCAAAAATGGATCTGAAGGGTTTATCAAGTACTCTAAAATTAAGCTACCAGACTCACAGAATGCATGGTTTAACACGAGCATGAGTTTGGATGAATGTGAAGCAAAATGCTTACAGAATTGTAGTTGCATGGCTTATGCAGATACAGACATTATAGGTGAAGGAAGTACTGGTTGCATGATGTGGTTCAATGACCTTATAGATATTAGAGTATCAACAGACACTGGTCGGGAAATTTTCGTAAGAATAGCTTCCTCTCAAATAGGTAACATCCCTTGCTAAGGTCTGGTAAAGAAGTCATAAATATAGACATAAAAATAACCACCAATTTTTAGTTAAACACTAGGCTCTTTATTTTGAAAGGGAAAAAATGTTGGTAATTTGAATCCACGAAAGGAAGTACCCTATTAAAAGCTAACATATAAGTATGACCGGTGGTAGCAGTCCTAACAGATGGCGCTTCTTTTTCAAAATTGTCATTTGTACAATGTCATCAAGCAACTGATATTACTTTTTATCTAGCAGGTTCATCTAATTCATCCTCAGATCCAGCAGGTACATCTAATCCAACAGGTTCATCTTAGCATTTAAAATGACTTGTTTTGCAAGGATGTTAATGTTGTTTATATTATACATGTTTTACAGCCAAAAAGAAGGGAGGATCAAAAACTAAGATCATCTTACTCGTACTATTTCCGGGGTTTCTTCTTATAGGCTTCAGCGTTACGTTGCTATGGTATGCACGGGTGAAAAAGAATAAGAATGGTAAGTATTTAAACGATTTTGCATTGTAGTCAGAAAAGATTCTCCAAGTGTAAATTCTGTTGTTTTTCTATTGCATAGGTAAATTGTTGGATGTGTCTGAAAGCCAAGAAGCCATGGACTTACCGATATTTAGCTTCTCTAGAATATCTAGTGCTACTGCCGGGTTCTCACCAGAGAATAAAATTGGAGAGGGTGGATTTGGACCTGTTTATAAGGTAGTATTAGTAACAATTATATGTGATTATTTTTTAACATATAATATCAATTTACTTTTACATATATATGTCCTCTTTTTGTGATTGTACTTCTTCATATGTCTTCTTTTACACATTACAAGATAGCTTTTAATTTTATAGCCATCTCTAAAAGACTCAAAGCAATCTTTAATAATATCAGATGTATTGGGCTTAGAATCACTAAAACATGACAAATGAGACTGTACTTTGGTGTTTATGGCAGCTTTTATCATAACACTTTGAATTTGAATAATTCAATGGATGTTTCATTTTCATCTCATACTTATAACAAGATATTGAATTTATGGAGGGTAAGCAACTAAGCATTCCACTAAAAAAAAAAGATATAGTGGCATGGAAGTCACCTTTGCAGTTCGTATAAGTTTTCATATTGAACTTGGTAATCTTTAGGGTATGCTAGAAGAAGGGCTGGAGATTGCAGTTAAGCGTCTCTCCAGGAGTTCCAGCCAAGGAGTTGATGAGTTCAAGAATGAAGTCATCTGCATTTCAAAACTTCAGCACCGAAATCTTGTTAAGCTTCTTGGCTGTTGCATACAAGGAGACGAGAAGCTGTTGATTTATGAGTACATGCCAAATGGAAGTTTAGATTCATTCATTTTTGGTCAGGATCACATAATTATTATTACATAATGTGTCAGCATAGATTTATAAATAAATTAGGATCTATACATCCAATCAAATAGCTGAACCAACATGTTGGACAGATAAAACAAAAGGCATGCTTCTTGATTGGACGAAGCGCTTCGACATTATTAAAGGAATTTCGATCGGACTTGTTTACCTGCACCGAGATTCCCGATTAAGAATCATTCATAGAGATCTCAAAGCTAGCAACATTCTACTGGATGATCAGATGAACCCTAAAATATCAGACTTTGGCATAGCTAGAAGTTTTGGAGGAAACGAGACCCAAGCAAGTACAGAAAGGGTAGTTGGCACATAGTAAGTGATATAGTAACCTGTTTTATTATTTTCATCATGAATTGAAATAGTTGTTTCTTACACGCATCTCGCTGCGCACAGTGGTTACATGTCCCCAGAGTATGCACTAGATGGTCTTTTCTCAATAAAGTCAGATGTATTTAGCTTTGGCGTTTTGGTTCTGGAGATTATAAGTGGGAAAAGAAATAGGGGATTCATCCAACCTGAGAACCAAAATAATCTTATCGGATATGTAAGTACCTTAGTCAGATCGAAATTATATCTTCAATTAGAAAACAGTAACAACTCTAACTATTACCTAGAATTACCGTCTTACCTAAAAAAACCTCTAGCTATTACCTAACAGCTATTTAATTCTATATTTATTCAGATATGGAGTCTATACAATGATGGCAGGTCAATGGAATTGATTGATACGAATTTAGGTGAATCCTGCCATCCATCCGAAGTTTCAAGATTAATCCAAGTGGGATTGTTATGTATTCAACATAATGCAGGAGAAAGGCCAAACATGCCTTCTGTAATTCAAATGTTGGGTGGTGAAGGTGTATTGCCGCAACCTAAGCAGCCTGCATTTTTAATGGAAAATGATTTACTTATAGCTAACTTCTCAAGCTCCCAAGCAGGGGGTTCACTCAATGGCTTAACTATTACAGAGGTAGATGCTCGATAGGAACCATAACTGGTGTATAGCCCATTATTTCCATGTGATTGTCACAATCTAGGATACCCTTGGTCATATGGCAGAGGGGAGGCAATTGATCACATTGTTTAATCGATACTCAAGTTGAGTGACACTCTCTACCACAACTTGGTATGTTTGAATGAGATTTATTGTTTAACTGATTCCAGATTGTATGACACTTTTGTCTTTTGAAGCATTTACCTATTGTCCCACTGACTACAATAAACCTCTTGGTCTCCTAGAAGGCTAGAAGGAAAACATTAAACATTAAGGGTGTGTTTGGTACCGGGAATTGAGGCAAGAGAATTGGAAATGGTTTCATTTCTCTTGTTTGGTACCGAGAATTGAAAAAGCGGAGAAATTCGGTAGAGAAATGGAGAGACTTGGGTAGTGTAATTTGGCTAGCTCCATTTCCCTTATTTTGGTGGAGAAATGGATTATTATTATTTCGAATTTTTATTTTTATTTATTTATTTTTTTATTTTATTTTTTTTTACAACTATAATTTTGTTAAATAAATACATTTTAAAAAAATAATTTAAAAAAAAATGTTTTTTAAAAAAAATAAGGTTTTTTTAAATAAATACATTTTCAAAAAATAGTTTTTAAAAAAAAACAAGTTTTCTTTTTTAAATACATTTTTAAAAATAATTTTTTTTAAAAAATATTTTTAAAAATATTTTTTTTTAAATATTTTTTTTAAAAAATGTTTTTTTAATATTTTTAAATAAGTTTTTTTAAATAAATACATTTTTAAAAAACATTTTATTTAAAAAAACAAGTTTTTTTTTTAAATAAATACATTTTTAAAAAATATTTTTTTAAAATAATTTTTTTAAAGAAAGTACATAAATTTTTAAAAAATAAATTTTAAAAAAAAAGATATATTTTTTTTTAAAATAATTTTTTTTAATATTTTTTAAGAATTTTTATTTAGACAAAATATTATTTAAATAAAAAAAAAATTCATTTCTCGGGTCAAGTCTGTGTTGTTACCAAACATAAGAATTGAACAAAATTCTCTACTGATTTCTATTCTCTGAGATTCTATTCTCTACTTCATTTATTTTCTCTGAATTTCTCTCTACCAAACGCACCCTAAGGGGTTGATACATACACCACTCATTTTGATGCACACACCACATTTTATGCATTACAGTGTTGTACGGTGTGATATATAGCTCCTTTTTCTTTCCAGTTTAGTTTAAATACTTGTTAACGGGCACAAAATCCCATAATTAAGAACTACGGAGTATTCTATATCAAGTGTTAGTAGCTGTGTACAATTTTACCCACATATTTTACCCTCAAGTTTTTAATAGATGCATACTAGGAAGGCCATCAAATGTGCATTTTGCCCATCTTTCGAAGTGACGTGAAACCAAAATTCGGTGAATTATGTTAGTGGGTTATTATTGTTAGATTAGTTTATACTAGGCTCATTATTAGGCTTAGCTCATTTATGTGTTATTTATATTGTATGAACACATTGGTCATAATTCAATAATTTAGTATTCACACTCCAAAATTTTGGGTTCAAGCTCATCTTCCGCGGCCCTCATCCGCACTCTCCTTTTTCAAGCTCATCTCTCCCCTCATTTTTTGGTTGAAGTACTTAATATGGCTACTCGCATTCTTAATATTTTACATTCTAATGCCACTAACAATGAAGTATCTCACACCCGCTTACTTGGAACCAAATCAGACTATTCCCTTTTGCATGTTTTGGGTTGTTTACGTTATCCCCACTTATATGCGCATAACAAGCTAGAACCCTGTGCAACACCTTCAATATTTTTGGGTTACCGGCAAATCATCGTGGTTATCGATGTCTTGATTTGAACACCAATTATAACAACCCACATTTCACGTCCTTACTCAACCTCAAACCCGAAACTATATATTTTGAATATTTGAAATTTCACTTTTACGTATAACCATTAAGTCGAATCGCGTAAACCGAGAAACAACATTTATGCACAACGACTTCAGACTAAATTTAGCCTACATATATTTGGCATATTACCGTCATCATAAGCACATTTTATCATTCATTTTAGGGTGAAAGCTAAAAACACGCAACGTGATTTTTCAGAACAACCGATGTACGCAACGAATTTTGAAAATGACCATTGTACGCAATATATTTTCAAATTTAGAACAATGTACGCAATATGACCGGTAACTAACAAGTTACCAGGTCACAAAATTTCAAAAATGACAGAAATGGTCCCTGTGACTTGCGTTGACTTTCACAGGTCATCCCTTGACTTTATTTTCGGTTAAAAAAGTTTCAGTAATGGTCCTTATGGTCATTAACTTTCAGATTTAGTCCGTTTTTTCCGTTTTCATCCGTTTTTTTAATTTTTTTTTACGTTTTGTCCGTTTTTCTTACGTTTTTATCGGTTTTCATCCGTTTTTTGCCCTTTTTCTTACATTTTTGTCCGTTTTTATCCGTTTTTCTTACGTTTTGTCTGTTTTCTTTCGTTTTTGCCTGTTTTCATCTGTTGTTTTTACGTTTTGTTCGTTTTTCGTACGTTTTTATCGGTTTTAATTCGTTTTTGTCCGTTTTTCTTACGTTTTTATCGATTTTCATCCGTTTTTTGCCCTTTTTCTTACATTTTTGTCCGTTTTTATCTGTTTTTCTTACGTTTTGTCTGTTTTCTTTCGTTTTTGCCTGTTTTCATCTGTTGTCTTTACGTTTTGTTCGTTTTTCGTACGTTTTTATCGGTTTTAATTCGTTTTTCTTACGTTTTTGTACTATTTCAACATGTTGAAAATTTTTTCCATAAAGAAAAAAAATTCGGAAAAAAATTTTCCAAAAAAAAAAATTTGGAATTTTTTCGCAATTTTGAAAAAATAAATAGGAAAAAAAAATTCCGAAAAAAAATATGAAAAAAAATTAAAAAATGTAAGTAAAAAATTTCAAAAAAAAATTTTGAATAAAAAAAATATTTTTCAAATAATTTTTTTTTTAAATATTTTTCGAATATATATATTTTTTTAAAAATCTTTAAAAAAAAAATTTGAAAATTTTGAAATTTTATAATTTTTTTTTTCAAAATTTTTTTTATAATTTTTTTATTATTTTTTTTAAAATTTTTTTTTAACATTTTTTAAAAAAAATATATATTCAAAAAATATTTTTAAAAAAAATTTATTTGAAAAATATTTTTTTTATTCAAATTTTTTTTTTTGAAATTTTTTACTTACATTTTTTAATTTTTTTTCAAATTTTTTTTCGGAAATTTTTTTTTTCCTATTTATTTTTTCAAAATTGCGAAAAAATTCCAAATTTTTTTTTTGGAAAAATTTTTTCCGAATTTTTTTTCTTTATGGAAAAAATTTTCAACATGTTGAAATAGTACAAAAACGTAAGAAAAACGGACAAAAACGAATTAAAACCGATAAAAACGTACGAAAAACGAACAAAACGTAAAAACAACAGACAAAACGTAAGAAAAACGGATAAAAACGGACAAAAATGTAAGAAAAAGGGCAAAAAACGGATGAAAATCGATAAAAACGTAAGAAAAACGGACAAAAACGAATTAAATCCGATAAAAACGTACGAAAAACGAACAAAACGTAAAAACAACAGATGAAAACAGGCAAAAACGAAAGAAAACAGACAAAACGTAAGAAAAACGGATAAAAACGGACAAAAATGTAAGAAAAAGGGCCAAAAACGGATGAAAACCGATAAAAACGTAAGAAAAACGGACAAAACGTAAGAAAAACTGACAAAAACGGATGAAAACGGAAAAAACGGACTAAATCTGAAAGTTAATGACCATAAGGACCATTACTGAAACTTTTTTAACCGAAAATAAAGTCAAGGGATGACCTGTGAAAGTCAACGCAAGTCACAGGGACCATTTCTGTCATTTTTGAAAGTTTGTGACCTGGTAACTTGTTTGTTACCGGTCATATTGCGTACATTTTTCTAAATTTGAAAATATATTGCGTACAATGGTCATTTTCAAAATTCGTTACGTACATTGGTTGTTCTGAAAAATCACGTTGCGTGTTTTTAGCTTTCACCCTTCATTTTATTGTGATATTCCGAATTTCACCACACTACTTGAGGTGAGTTTTCGTAACCCCTTTTTCATTATGTTTTTCTTGGGGAAAAATGATACTCAAATGATATTTTGAATATTTTCATATTGTTTCCATGTTAATCAGTTGCCTTTACCACATGCCATATACATGTGGGCTAGCCAATTCTTGGATTCCAAAAAGGAATAGACCATGGTGAATTGATAACCATACAACCCTTAGCAGTTAAGCATGGGTGGTTGCAGACCCTATGATTTTGAGCAAACCATTACAGCTATCAACAGATTTGTTGTGTCTTTACCAAAGCTGTACCCTTTGGACTAGCCAACTCTTTGACATACACAAGGTACATCAGGTGAGTTAAAAACCATCAGAAGTGGACAACAAACAAACCTGCATAAAAGTTAGTTTTTTTTTTTTTTTTTTTTTTTTTTTTAACTAAAAACTGAAACATTAACACAAGAAAAGACAGGGATATACATAACACATATACAAAGCAACAAAACAAAGTAATGCAGAGGTTACCAAGTGTCCTGATATGGATGAGGATGAGGTCTATTGCAGTTGTTGAAGTTGAGTTTTGATCAATCCCACCAATGTTAAAGCAGACTGTCTTTCATTGCCCACAGGATCTGGAGGAATTTCCAATTTCTGACTCAGCATCTTTTCCATAAGTCTTTTGGGTAAGGGATACTTTCTTTCAGAAAACATGTAGACAGTGATGCCACCCTTAGTCTCAAGCACATGCACACGAGGGAGAGGATAGAATCTCCAGGATGCAAGCTTCCACCGATGTGAGTTGTCCCAAATGGAATGTGCTTTGCTATTGGGAATGTGAGAGTTTAACAGGACTTGAAGATCTCCTGGTAAGAACATCCCAGAACCTTGTGGTTCCTTGTTGCAGTAATGGGTGGTAACACGAGTGAACAGAGAAAGTAAGTCTGCCCTGTCTACCAAGTGTAGAATTTCCTTTAGAAAGGTGAATTCCATTGAAGTGGAGTCCCTTCGATGAATGACATTCATCTCATCATCCTTCAATTTCCAATCTACCACCTCATCTGAATTTCCATCAGGAAAATCAGCAGCAGACCCTTCTATAATGAAAGTTGAGTCATCAGCTTCAAGATCCAAAGGAGATCTTTTGGCCATTCTCTTCTTCCTCCCACCAGACTTATGGATGTTCTCAGAGGGAGCATTTTTTGTGTGAACATGTGTGGAAAGACTTGAAGAGGCAGAGGGAGGGTTAGTTGAAACACCTTCACGCAGTGCATTCATCCTGTGAAGCATTTTTATCGCCCTTTCTGTTTTTGTTTCTGCGAGATCAGCTACCTGAGCTTTAGAAGCTTCTTGTGTGTCAATGATTGTCACAGATGAAGTGGGAGCTGATATATTCGGTGCTTCAGGAGAATTGGAAGATGGTTTAGCAGATGGACCCTTGTCAGTATAAGAAGCAACTTCAGCAGATGCTTCAGTAGGAATGACTGGAGATGATTCCTTGGCTGGAGCATCATCAGACTTGAGTCTTTTGGCTTCTGGAGAAGCTTCATTCTCTGTAATCCTTCTCAAGTGGGTAGAATGTGCTGAAGATGATGATTTGTCCTTCATGATCTGATTATATTTGCGATACAGGACATGATCAGGAAAAGCCTTGACTTGTTTCATTGTTAAGCCAGAGTTGTACATCGAGCATTGATTTTTCACCACCATTCTTATTTCAGCTTTAGACGGAGGTTTCTCTTTGTCCTTCTGAGCTTTGATGGCCCTCTTTTGTGCGATAGCTTCTTGCTTCCTTTGTCTTCCCTGAGCCATCATTCGCTCCACATAATTGTCACTGAGGAAATCTCCACCTAGTATACTTTGAGCAAGAGAAGGTCTTGAAATGACTTGCTGAGTTAGAATATCCCAGTGTTCAGCAGGCATCTGAACCCTCATTGCATCCAGTTCTCTTCTTCTCTCAGGAGTTAGAGATGAAAATTCCTCTGTTTCAAGTTGATGAGCCAATGCTTCACTTTCCTTTGACTTCTCAAACTCAGCCAATCTAGTTGCTTGACCTAGTCTTTCCTCCTTACTTACCAGGTCTGGACCAAGCTCATCTTCAGTTATTACATCTTTCCCTTTATCATCATGCTTGTCAGCATACTCATCTTCAGTTAAATCAACGACAGGAACCTCAGTAGCAATACCCAAGTCAACATGTTGATGCAGATTATCAACTGGAGTGGTCACGGCAACATCATCAGAAAGATCTGCTGAAGGTGAAGGGCCTGTTGGTTCTTGAACTGATGAAGATTGATTAGGATCCGAAGATGCATCCTCCATTTGCACATCAGCAGATGTAGCCTTGTCAACATCTGGTTCCTTTGAAGCTTCAGAAGATACCTTATGAATATAAGATCTCTTTCTTCTTTTGTAAAGAACAGGTTTCTTCTTTGAGGAAGCAGCAACTACTGATGAAGGTTCATTGAGAGAAACATCAGCCAACATATCCAGAGACTCAAAATGAGGTACTTCTTGTTCTTCATCAGAAGAAACCACAAGCTTCCTTTTGGAGCTCCCTTTGAGTTTGTCCTCTAAATCCTTGACTTGATTCTGTAGTTCTTCAATCTTACTCCCAAGAGAAGACTTGGTCTCTGCAAGCTCCTTTTTCAGACTAGTGACCTCAGCAGCATACCTGTTGACAAGAGCATGGATAGATGAGAGTGTAATAGGGTCCTCAGCTCCACCAGCAGATTGCTCTGTGGTAAGGGGAGCTTCATTGGACCTTTCAGAAGTAACATGGTCATGCTCAATGTGAGGAAGATCTTCATTGAGAGGATCCCTAACAGGACTTGGTGTGGGTAGTCTATTAAGATCAGACTCATCTTGAGTAACTAGTGTGGGTGTTGGACTGGGACAGGGAGGCTGGACTGGAGCAACATGAGTTGCTTCAACAGTTGATGAAGGTCCCTCATCTATGTAACTAATGGATTACCATCAGTAGCAACAGGTGAAGTAGGAGGATCATTTGTCACATTCTCCTCATCAGCAGCCTCATTACCTTGTGGCAACATGGCTGCTAGCAAGGGATGATGATCCCCCTGAAAGTGGGTTCTCATTGTTGCAAACAATTTAGCAGTTAAAGTACCAATAGGATAAAAAGATTGGGCTTGGGTAGTGGTGTCTAAAATCATTTGCAAAAACCTTGGGTACATTAAAAATTTACCCTTTTTCTTTTGAATATTTTCAACCATGTTTTCGAAAATATACCTAGAAAAGTTGAAAGATACCCCTTGGGAAAGACACACAATACCATAGCCCAGTTGTGTAGAGAACTGGTCCCATCCTCCAGTCTTGTTGCTCATGCATTGAAGCAGCGTGTGAACCAGGAACCTCCACTTCGGGCAGAGTTCCTTCTTCAGCCACATGTCAGTTCTTGTTCCTCGATAGCCAATAGCTCTTAGCCCATTAAGCACATCTTCCTGATTAGAGTAAAATACTCCATCAGCATCTTCCAAGTGAAGATTCCTCCTAATTAGGTCCTCTGTAACTATGTACTCTGTTTCATCAATCACAGCCCTAATCTCTGTCTCACTCCTCTTCTCAGCAGATACCCAAAATTGAGTAATCAGTGATTCATATATCTCATTTGGAGAATGAGTTAGAGCATAACAAATCTTGGACCTTTTCAGGAATTCCACCATTGGTTCGTACAATTCATATCCCTTGCCATTTCCCAGAAATGCAACTTTGTTGTGATCATGTTTAAATTCAAGAGCCATGAGGGATATGAGTGTTTAGGGTTATGATTCTTGAAATGGTGAGTGTTTGTGAAAGCGGAATGAGAGGGAATTTGTTTGTTCTGAAGAGAGTGATGGTGGATTGATAGTTTTTGCCCAAATTATAGTCAAACAAAAATAGACCGTTTGGTTGACTATTGCTGACGTGTATTGCATCTTTGACCTAACCCAAAACAAAACTTTAGCAGGAACATATGATCAATCTGCTGAAGTTATAACTTCAGCAGAATGCATCAAAGATACGAATAGCTTCGGTAAGTTTCTAGAATTACTGTGCCAACCACTCGCATTAAACTTATTATACCTCGAACCCGTCTATAAAATGATCCCAATGCAACTCATTTCTTCATCAAGATCCCCAAATAATTACCACAAACCCTAGATGCAAAATAACCCCAATTAACTAAATTGCACCATGAATACCAAACCTGAGATCATAGATCTCACAACATTATCTTCATCATCCTCTTCATCATCATCAAGAGGTGAATCAAACCCATGGTCACGTTACTTTCCTCAACCCTACCCACGACCAAATAAATCACCCTTTCTTTCTTCTTCAGAAGATGATAGTGTAGTGAATCCAAGTGAATCTGCTGATGATTCTGATGACTCCTATAAGGAGGGAACATCATACTCCCAACCTCCATCACCTCGGCCTCAACAAAGGCCTCGTGCCAGGAATCCGCCACTCCCCAAAGATAGAGAGGTGGTTCTTGGTCTCACTGCACCATCTTTTGGTGCATCAACACACATCGTATAGAAGAAGGGCTTAAGGAGGGTGGATCGATTGCATTTTGGTTGAAATGAATAGATGAAGCACACAGGACACGTTATTTTTCTCCGTCATCCTGCGTGGTCATCGTCATCGTCAATCGTTTTCATCAATCCATCCCTCCATTTTGGTCCTTAGCATCTTCGTCGAGCTGGTCATGCATATCCAACCAGCCAGTTAGACTGAATGGGTGGTTATGCAAGACCTACAAAGGCAAAGCCAGCATCTAATGCATATCCAACATTCACTTAGATTTCGGAATGAAAGATATACACTAGATTAGGATTAGCTTTGTACAGCTCGTATCTTGTAGATGCATATGTAGTAGGTTGACTTTATGTAAGCTGTAAGCTGTAAACTGTTTCTTGAATGAATGAATGAACAATTTGACTTCAATTTCTTTTCTTCAGTATTATAACTTCAGTGGAATCAAATTGTATGCTTCAGTACTTTTGCTTTCAGAAGAAACCAACAACCATCTTTTAGCTATTTTGACCATATACCAATGTATCACACTTGATGAATTTGATCTTGTTCATGGGATAGACAAACTGCAATTCAGAAAACTGCAAAACAGACACAAAAATACACAAGAACAACACAAAGACAAACAACTAAAAAGTTATTAGACAGTTAGTGTTAGTAACGAATAATGAATAACAGAGGCAAAAATGCAAATAAGAGAAAAATAAAAAGATTAAATGTATTAAATAAATGCTATCACTATTGGCAAAATGAAGTTTTTACAAACCTAATGATAGACTCAAATTTATTGAACAAGGAAAACTATTTATAGAAAGATATGACACCAAAATATGCAGAGTTTGCACAAGTCCTCCCCTGAGGCATATGCCTCCCCTGAGGCCTATGCCTCCCCTTAAACTATGCAGTCAAGGGTTTAACATTCCAATATTGACCACGAGGTGTTGAAACCTTGGTCCATCAAACGCTTTTGTTAGCAAGTCTGCCACATTATCATCAGTATGAATTTTTGCCACTTTTATCAAATGTTTTTCATATGCATCTCGTATAAAGTGGTGCCTGATTTCAATGTGTTTAGTTCGACTGTGAAAAACTGGATTTTTGACTATGCAGATGGTACTTTGATTATCTATATGAATTGTAGTGTTCATGAAGTTGTACCCATAGTCCAGCAATTGGTTCTGAATCCAAAGGACCTGTCCACAGCAGCAACATACTCTGCTTCAGTAGTTGAGGCAGCCACAATGGTTTGTTTCTTGCATTGCCAAGAAATCAACCTCTTGCCAAGAAATTGGCAGCCTCCTGTTGTGGATCTTCTATCCAGATTTGCACCAGCATAATCACTGTCACTATATGCTTCCAACTTGAAAGGAGACTCTTTTGGGTACCAAAGGCCTAAAAGAGGTTGGCCTTTGAGGTACTTAAAGATCTTCTTGACAGCATTGAGATGAGAAGTAAGTGGAGTGACTTGATGTCGAGAACAAACACTCACAGCAAATGTAATATCAGGCCTTGAAGCTGTTAGATACATCAATGAACCAATCATGGACCTGTACAGATGAACATTCACAGGTAGATCTGGTTCATTATTTGCTTTAGTCTTTGGAGCTTCATAAGGTGTTGTGGCAGTCCTAACACCTTCCATACCAAACTTCTTCAGAATGTCCCTCACATATTTATCTTGACAGATAAAGATGCCATCCTGTTTCTGCTGAACTTGGAGACCCAAAAAGAAAGTAAGCTCTCCCATAGCACTCATTTGAAATTCACCCTTCATTAGATCCTCAAATTCCCTGCACCAAGCTTCGTTTGTGGAGCCAAAAATAATGTCGTCCACATAAACTTGCACCAGAATGATGTCTGAATAATTCTTCTTTAGGAAAAGAGTTTTATCAATAGCACCTCTCCTATAGCCATGCTTCAGCAGGAATGATGAAAGCCTAGCATACCAAGCTCTTGGTGCCTGATGTAAGCCATAAAGAGCTTTAACCACCTTGTAAACATGATTTGGGTGATCCGGGTCTTCAAATCCCTTGGGTTGAGTGACATAGACCTCCTCTTCAATCTCACCATACAGAAAAGCACCTTTGACATCCATCTGATACACCATGAAACCCATGTAAGAAGCATATGCCAAGAAAATGCGAATTGCTTCAACTCTGGCAACAGGTGCAAACACTTCATCATAATCAATCCCTTCCTCTTGTCTGAAGCCTTGAGCTACTAATTTTGCTTTGTTTTTGATCACAACACCCCGAGCATCTCTCTTATTCTTCAGAATCCACTTTGTCCCAATGGCATATTTGCCATCAGGGAGTGGAACCAAAATCCAAACTTGCTGATTGTGAAATTGTTGCATTTCTTCTTGCATTGCTTCTAGCCAGCTTGAATCGTTAAGAGCTTGAGAAACACTTGTTGGTTCCACTTGAGAAAGAAAACAAGCAAACAGACAATGCTTGAAGTCTGTGTGATTGTCTCTTTGCTGGTTGGAGACATAAGAGAGAAAAGCAATCTGTCCAAATTGAGGACTTGTTATAGCCCTTCGAGTTCTAACAGGTGCCAGAAGATCACCTATGATGTTGGATTGAGGATGAGCAATGTTGATCCTCTGAGTAGCAGTGGGGCTGACTTCAATGGATGAATCAAGATTGGTGATTGTTGGTTCAAATGCAGCATCATAAGAGGGTGAGGTGAAAATGCCAGCTTTGGGTTGATGATTTCCAAGATCGGAGGGTTTTGGAAAGCGTGTATGAGGTTCTCCAAAGTCTGAAGACACTTGAGAAGGAACAGCATAGCCTTCAGCAGATTTGTGGATGTTAGGTGTGACAGAGTCAACTTCAGCAGACACATGGTTTCTGCTGACTCCTTCATTAGCTACCCCTCCATTTAGTTTCTCTTCTTCAAGCTTAGCAGCAAATTCTTGTGTCTGAAGCCTAGCAAGGTCCTCAGCATAATGGGATTCATCTTCATCACTCGTATCATCAATATCCTTGGAGGTGGTACCTGCAATATTGTTAGGGGAGAAAGAAGGCACAAGTATAGGTTGCTCATCATCTTCAAACTCATTTTCAGAGTCATCATCTAAGGGACCTGCATTGTTAGTGGGAGAAGCTTGAGGGCCTGCATTTTGGTTAGCCAAGTGTCTAGTGTAACCCAAGGAATCAGTTAAGTAGTCAAGGTCAAAGGAACATTATGCTTATCTTCCAGAAATCTCAGGTTCAGCGTCTCCTCTATCTTCTTGGCTTGCAAATTGTACACCCTGTATGCCTTACTATGAGCTGAATAACCCACAATATAACCATCATCAGCCTTTTCATCAAACTTTCCCAATGGATCACTGGTGTTCAGAATGGTCACTTGACAACCAAAAGGTTTTAGGTAGTGAATGACAGGAACCTTCCCAAAGAGAAGTTCATATGGTGTTTTGAGTTGTGGTCTTGTAATGGAGACCCTGTATAGCACATAGCACGCTGTGCCAACAGCTTCAGTCCAGAACATAGTGGGTAGTTTAGAGTCTGCAAGCATTGATCTTGCAGCCTCTATTAAGGTCCTATTCTTTCTTTCAGCCACCCCATTTTGTTGTGGGGTTCTTGGATTACTATAGTCCCTTTTTATACCTTTTGACCCACAGAGTTCTATAAGAATAGCATTTTTAAACTCTGTCCCATTATCACACCGAATACCCTTGACCTTTTTGTTCAACTGATTTTCAACGAGAGTGATGAATTCAGTCAGCACTTGAGATGTTTCATCTTTGGTTCTGAGAAAGAAAACCCAACAAAATCTGCTAAAGCCATCAGTGATAACCAAACAGAAGTACTTATGATCAATGCTTCTGACTTGAGTTGGACCAAACAGATCCATGTGGAGCAACTGAAGAGGTTCAGTAATGATGCTCATAGCATTGATAGCTTTGTAAGAAGCTCTGTGTTGTTTTCCTTTGTTGCAAGCGACACAATTATGATCATTTGTGAATACTTTGGTGGGAAGACCTTCAACAAGACCCATTTTAGAGAGTTTGTTAATGGTCTTGAAATTCACATGAGCCATCCTCCTATGCCATTTAGTGGACTCATCAAGAGATGCTTTAGCCACCAAACAAGTGAGGTCACCACCTGGTTGCACTTCATTAAGGTTGAATGTGTATAAATTGTGAGTTCGAGGAACTTTCAGCAGAATTGAAGTTTCTTCTGGGAGTTTGAAGTCTTTAGACAGCACAAGACATTCATTCTCAGTGAAGAGAACTTTGTTCTTAGTGTCACAGATTTGTGAAACAGAGAACAAGTTGAAATGCTGAAGTTCCTTAACATAGTACACATTTTCAAAATCTAGATGAGGTGTCTTTATGGTGCCTTTCCCTGTGATACTCCCATCACTTCCTCCAAAAGTTACATTGCCTCCTCCTTCTATAGGGACAAAATTGTGCATCATATCTCTGTTTCCAGACATGCTTCTGGAACAACCACTATCAACAATACCAATATTCTTATGCTTAAGGGGATGATCCTGAGATAGTCCCATCAAGGCAAACTGATCATGCCTTTCATCCGAAGTACACCTTGCAAGCAATCCAAGCTTATCAGTATCATGAGCTTCCTCATTAACAGGTTCATGTGCAGTCCAGTTGACCTGTTCATCCATGGTGAGGAGAGCTGCTGAAGCTCCAGCTTCCTGCTGTTTCTGCTGATATGAAAGGTAGTTAGCTCCATCTCCACTTTTCCTGTCTTTGCATTCCCTTGAGAAATGCCCCATCTGGTGGCAAGTGAAACACTTGACTTTTCTCCTATCAAAGCGAGCTGGTTCCTTTCCCTTGAAAGCAAACTTCCTCCCAGACTTCTCTTCAAACCTCTTGATGTCAACTGACAGTAATGCCACCTGCATTTTCAGTTTCATCTCCTCCATTTCAAGAGGGTCCAACTGATCAAAGTCTTCATATGCAAGATACTGCTGAGTATCATAATCAGCAACAAACGAATGAAGAACATCCTCCATCACACTACTAGTCTTAGTTTGAGAACATGGTGGAGTGGGACGAGTGTTATGTGGTGGAGTGGGAGTGCAAGATGATGGAAAGTAGTTGGAACTGGGAGATGATGGAAAGTAGTTGGAACCAGGAGCAGGTACCATCATGTTGGAGTGAGATGTCCCAACAAACGCTGCATGGCCAGAAGAAGATGTACGGTAGGGAGTCCTGACATTAGGTTCAAGGGTTCTGAGTCTGTTATACAGCTCATCAAAGGTAAGCATGT
This sequence comes from Chrysanthemum seticuspe, assembly GCA_019973895.1. Lineage (NCBI taxonomy): Eukaryota > Viridiplantae > Streptophyta > Magnoliopsida > Asterales > Asteraceae > Chrysanthemum > Chrysanthemum seticuspe. Next base: position 303,939,940 of record BPTQ01000007.1, on the reverse strand, counting down.
CCAACCCTCCTTTAGCCTTGAGGGCTATACTAACATGCAACCATGATGGCGGCAAGGATCGCAAGAACTTAGAGTTGCAATCATCATTATCTGGTTTAGCATTCAGCTGGTTCAGCTGACTTAAAATCCTATGGAAACTGTCGTATCCCTTGTGGATACCTTCTTCTTCGGAGATATTGAAGTCCTGAAATTGTTGTCTCAGCATGGACTTCCTCATTCTCTTTGATTCTTCATTTCCACCGAACCTTGCTTTGAGAGCCATCCATATGTCTTTTGCATCATCCATATGGTGAAAATCACACAGATGATCTTCAGGAATGGCTTGAAGCAGAATAGTTTTTACTTTATGCTCTCTCTGCATAGCCAGCACTTCTTCAGCAGTTTTTGGTGGAGCCATGATAAACTTTCCATCCCTGTCAGGAATCATTTTCTTTAGACTGTTTCCTTTCTTTACTACCTCCCACAGATTCCAATCAATATTGGAAATCCAGTTTTCCATCTTCATAGTCCAAAGATCATACTCTTCCCTTTTCAAATAAGGAAATTTACCATTACTGTTTGAGAGACTGAGCTGTTGCATGGAAGTGGTGTTGGTGTTGTTTGTGTTGGCGAGTTCATTTTCATTATCGGATCCAAGCATGGTGAATGAATGTTTGATTGTATGGGGGTGAGAATGGTTCTTAGTATCGTAGAGACTTTCCCGAGGCTCTGATACCACTTGTAGAACACAAAGACCTTGATAGATCTTAAGCACTCGGAGATCGTTAGTGTTGCCTATGTAATCACAAGCAAACTAATGGAAGATCTCTACAACTTGTATTTTGTAGCGGAAAGTAAACACAAGTTATAATAACTAAGAACTCTTTGATCCTCTATGGATCTTTTGATTATAGAAACTCTATGTTTCGGATATGTTACAAGACTTGAAAGACTTTAGAAAAAGCTTAACTATTACATACTATCATCGTTTCTTATATAGGCAAGAAACCCTAATGAGCGTTTACAATGTACACTCCTAATACTAACATAGACCAAGCATGCATCTAGACAAGCATGAAACTAATCATATTGTTTTGTTAATCATATTGTTTATTCTGAGTAAGCTCTACATAATACGGCGCCAACCTATCTTTAATACGGCGCTGACTTTTACTCTATACTGAGCTTATCTCTCCTACGTGGATTCGTACTTTCAGCAGGAACACGATTTCTGCTTTAACACTTCTGCTGAGGTATAACTTCAGCAGAATCCATTCTTCTTCGGCAGAATCTCTTCGGCAGATACTTCGGCAGAATCAGTAGTTTACTGTAATTCCCAACAGGTTGTTTCCGCTAGAGTTACGCATTTAGTTCTTATAATGGCTTCGATGTTGTGCTGTCTAGTACTTATCCCGGATTGTGGGATCATTGTGACTTCTGACGTTGTTTGTGTGGAATTCATTCAGTAACTTCTCTATTACGTCATATCTTGTGTTTTGTGTTATGAAGTTATACCCCGACTATCATTCTGCTCTGATATATTGGGGTGTGTGTAACCACCCGGAATTTTCCAGACTGATTTTAAATAATAAATTATATTTACTATTCTCTAAGTTTCATTTTTGGACTCTTCCAAACTTATTTGAATCGAATACAAGAGGTTATCTCGTAAAACGTGAAAACCGCACACAACGTGTACTGGCACAACCGTAAACTTGTTAAACAATTTGAGCTGATCGTTATTTTATTTGCTAGAAAGTAGTCCCGTGAATACTCGTTTCTATCAGAAAAATTATTCGGAACGCAATGGCGTATTTTTCATGATTTGAATCGCACATTTGCTAGTCCAAATAAGTCCCGAACCTCTAAACAGTGAAAGATTGCTAAAATTTTACTTCTAGTCCCTGTGATACATTTTAATCCGTCGACCCGCTTATTTTGGAGAAATTGTTAATTCAGTCCTTGAGGTTTTATGACTATCTACATAAGTGTAATAATAGGGGTTTTGAAACCCTAATCACACATTTCACAGCCTCTCTCTCTCTCTGCCTCACCCACCTTGCCGGCCGCCACTCTTAACCGGCCACGCCGCCACCACGGAGAGCCACCATCACCACCATTGCTATTATTAAAGATCCGAGTGTTGGAAGTCGACTTGTGTTTAGATCAAAGATATTTGGGGTTTAGATCTAGGGTTGGTTCGTGTTTTAGTGTCATCATCCTCTCATCTTTCTTCCTCTCGATTTTGTGGTAAGTCGAAGCAAAAAATGCACTTTTATACTTCTTTTATTTTAAACCGGATAAAAACGATTTGTATTAGTCTCGTGGAATTGGAAAATGTTTTAAAAACGTTTTTGTTAACTATTTCATGTGGTAAATATCTGTGTTTGTCATTATGATGTGTTAACGGGTCGGGTCGACCTAGTGGTGTCTCATATTTGATTGGGGATTCAAAGATGTTATTGTTCTTTTGACTCAGTGCGGGATGGATCTGTTTGAAATATGCATGTTTAAATGATTTTTGTTTCTCCTTGGACTTAAGTTATTATAATGATTCGATTTTCATAGTTGGGATTTACAGCACCCGATGTGGGCTCTTCATAGCTCGCCGTGAGCTGATCTGGCGCCTCGCCGTGGCTCGCCACCATACCGCCACCCCTCGTCGTGGCTCGCCGTTGAAGGGTTCATCGTGGTGACGACGAGGTGAAATGTTTGACAACCAACGGATATAAATTGAATTCTAAAATTTATATCCGTTTAACAACGGATACTACTCTTTAAAAAAAAAAAAAAAAAAAAAAAAAAAAAAAAAAAAAAAAAAAAAAAAAACTCATCACCCCTATAAATAACATATCATATCCACCATTTTTATCATCTTCATCTCTTCCATCTTCATCAACTCTCTATACCTTTATTCAAAAGAAAAATCTTACAATGTCTCAAAACCCAAATGACGGAGGGTATTTCACAAACTTACTAAACTCAAACCCACCACAATACGGGGGTTCTTCAAACCCGTCTACCCCCTCCTCGCAAAATTCCAACCAGTCTCCACAAGAAATTTTTCTTAACCAACAATATGCATTTCAATAAGGATTCGCAAGTTACCTCGCCTGATTTCAATCACCACATTTTTAACCCGTCACAACCTCCATAGCTTTTTAACCCGTCACAACCTCCACAGTTTCCCCAAATGGAATCACAACCGTCCGGTTCACAATTCAAAGTACCAAAATCACGTGAACCGGCCAAAGGTAGGGGAAAAGACGAAGGAAAAAAAACAAAACAAGCTGTGGATTTGGACGCAGACGACGACAAAGATGTGGAAGTCATAGCCCAGGCAGACAGGAGGAAGTGGAGCAAGTCTGAAGAAAGGTTGCTTGCGCAATGTTAGATAGAAATTTCCCAAGATCGAGATATGGGAAATGACCGTTCTGAAGATTTCTTTTGGAACGACATTCTCGACATGTTCAATACTCAGACCACCGATGACTAGCGTACCAAAAATATGATAACTGGTAAATGGTCGAGGATTAACGGTGATTGCCAAAAATTCAACGCTATTCACAAACATCTGTAGCGTCGAAGTGGTGAAAATGACCACGATCATGTTGAGAATGTGAAAGTTAGCTTTGCGCAACGTTATGCTGGGAAGGAGTTCGTGTATGAAAAATGTTGGGATATTTAGAAAAATTACCCGAAGTGGGATGCCGAAGATCCGATTGACATTACATGTCTCGAGGATATATTCGGCCCGGACAAACGAGCTCGTACTGAAAGAGATGGCGGCAAACGAGCCGCAAAAACCAAAAGTCGACTTCAACGTCGAGCACTGCAAGCTCCGGTGGGAGTCAATCGAGTACTTTTTTGGGACATATATCCCAAAAATATGCTCAAAAAGCCGACGCTCAAGTGGCTTGTTGCGAGTCGAGGCGAGAGAAGGAAATTGTTATCCAAGAGATGAAGGAGATGGAGTTTCTCATGCTAGATCCCAATTTGAATCCAGACCCGGCAAAAGCAGAGATCATCCGAAAGAGGCAGGAACGAATAATGAAGAAATATGCCGGAAGAAATGACTAGGTTTCTTATTATTAGTATGTGTTGTATTTTTTTTCCCCGGGTCATTTTTTTCGCATTGTGTTTATTTTTCTTATTATTGTGTTATGTATTGTATTTTTAGTTTTAATGAAATGAATTTAGTTTATTTGGAAATTTGAATAAAAAAAATAAAGTGGTAGTGGTGGGCCCCAAATGATGAGGTTGAGGTTTGTTATGAGTGAGGGGGTTTGTTGTGGTTAGTTGTGGAGATTTGTTATGCTGAGGTGGCACTGATGTGGCGTTGATGAAGAGGTAACCCCTCTTCACCACACCTGGTACTCTTAGTTGTGTTGATTATGTTGTTATAACCGATTAAACAGTTTGGTCAAAACTATTTATGTCATGTTGTTAAAACCACTAGGGTGTGGTTGCGTTATTGTCGGTGTAAGTAAGAAACCCGCTTAGGGTCGTTTCTGCTTTCAGTTTTTCATCGAGACACCAAAGGGTGTTTAATTGGTTAACTTCTGTAAACACTCAAAGGGATGGTTGTTTTAAGCTTATGTTCCCAGCTCCTATTCCTAGCTTATTTACTTTTGTCTTTGGTTTCGGCAAGTAATAAAAATACCAACGTGCATTATGTTTTCCTTTGTGTTTGAGTGAGTTTATGTAAAGTTGAGTTTGTGTTGCTTCTTTTCCCTAAATCAAATAGGGTGCGTCTGTCTTTGGTTGTTCATATAAATGGGCCGAGCCCAATATCATAATTAAGGGTGTTTTTGGAATTAACTTTGGGTCAAGCCCATAAAAACTAATAATAAGAGTTTAAGTTATAATTGTTTAGTTATTTTATTTCATTTTATGTGTTAATAATTTTACGGATATTAATATCAACTAACATGTATTCATTTATTTACTTGTGATCATTGGTACGTTCGGTAACTTGGGATTCACACTTGATATTGGACATTACATATACTTAATTGATTATATAAATTAGACTTGATTTGACGCATATTGGACTTAAACCGGATTAATACCTATTGGACATATATCGACATCTATTAGACTTGAGAAGAATGCGATATATTAGACTCACCATGAATTTAAAATATTGACTCGTAACGGACCAAAGTAATAAAGTAATAACAGGTCGTATTAAACTTGTAATATAATTATTGAAATTAATACTATTCGTTTTAGACATTATGGTAATGTGTTTGAATTAGTAAACGCGAGCACGCGTTCAACTTGCACTTGTCGGGAACTATTGTATTTGCAAAATTGAGTTTTATTAAGTCACGTCGACTTGTGAATGTTGCATAAACGGACGCGTCATGTCGAAATTTATTAAACGTTCTAAACTTATACTTTTATTTCAAAAACCTTTTATCCTTATAAAACCCGACATTAATCGAAACTTATAGTTTTATTAACTTGTAAACATACCGCTAATTGATATACTAATTTGAGTTTCTTATAAAACTTAAATTACATTTCCAAACTTGATTGACGCTTCCAAACTATTTGGGATTTATAGGGTAAATACCGAAACTTACCAATTGACTTACTTTCTTGACATATTTCTTTGTCGTTACTTTCTTGACTCCTTTTTTCATTACTTTCTCGACTTGAGATCTCGCCAATACTTTCCTGACTTACTCTTTTGACATTATGTCTTGCTTACTCTTTTACCACTTTCCTTGCTTATTATTTCATTTATTCTTCAACAATATATATTGAGATATATATTATACTTTGGCATGTGTTGTATTTCGAGTCTGTACTATCTTACCACCACACGAACGTTCATAACTTTCTTTCAAGCAAGGATACTAGACTTTTATAAACATTAATACGAGTATTCCACGAAAACTAAAATACTTTATCTTTTAAAAACTCATATACGATACACTATTTCATGGGACATACTCTGAGATGAATTATATAACCAATTAACCATTACGTTGTGCCAAACCAGTACCATTGTGCCTTTGCTACTCGATGCCAGTTGTGATATTTTGTGTTGCTTCATATTGAGGTGAGTTTATTGCCCCTACTTTACTCATTATGAAATACTTTTGGGGGAGAAGACATGCTTTTTTTTACTCAAATTCATTATTTGTGTTACTTAAACACATGATTTGTTTGCTCGAAAACTTTTCATGCTTTTCCTAATTACTCGTACGGTTACTCGGATGCATTACTTGATTTCCGTTTATATACTAGATTCCTTTCATATGGACATATGTTAGCCTTGATAATATTTAATAGAAGTGTTGGTCATTCAAGTTTAGGAACTTTGTAACGTGTGTTAGATATCGTGATAGAATAGTCAACGGGCTCGTGGATTGGGCTAAGCTAAATGGCTAATAGTTATGTTAAGCTAGCCTTATGTAAGTCATTGTCTAATCCAAGTCCAATACAAGCCCAAGCCCAAGCCCATGGGGCATTATGTAAGGAAGTATAAATACCCCTCAAATGGTCATTTGAGGGGTGTATGTGTGTGTTTTCTCTTTGATATAAAAGTTCTTCTTTTCATCTTTTCTCTCTACACATATACGCATATCCTATATCATATCAAGTCACCATCTTTCTTCATCTACTTTACGCATAAGTGTTTGTGTTTGTTTCGTGTATACTTGTGTCGTAAGCTTTGGTATAACGTGATAAGGTTGAGATATTTAAGGTCCTACAATTGGTATCAATCGCCTAACAATGGTTTAGGAGTGTTGTGTTAGGTTTTTGGTTAGAACTTTACACATAAAGTTGCGTTTTTTACTATAAACGTGGGCTTTTTTGCATAAAGTTTTGATTTTTACGTGTTTTTAAGGCTAAAGTTGTAGACTTTATTGATCTTTAAGTGTTTTGGAAGAAGTTTGTGCAAAAGAAATCATTTGGAAACGTGTTTTTGAGTGAAAATTAGTGTTTTTGCAAAATCTGGGCATTTTTACGTGTAAGGAGTACAAGTACAGAAAAGTCAAAACCCTATTTTTACGCGTAAGCAAAAGTCAAAACCCTAGTTCTACGCGTAAAGGTCTACGCGTAAGCAAGTGAAATCCTACGCATAAGCTTTTGGTGAAAAATCTCCGTGCAACAACGGTTACTCAGTGCTTCCCTCACTTGGATAAGTTTGTGGAACACTTCGACTTGTGGATATCTTTTACACTTGGACGAGTGTAAAGGATTTTGGTTTTAAACCTAAGCTTACGCATAAGCCTAAAAACTTACGAGTAAGCACTTCTACGCATAAGTTAACTCTTACGCGTAAGGTACTCTACTTCTAAGCATTTAAGTTTACGCATAAGCTTAAGCTTAAGCCTAAAGGTTACGCGTAAGATATTGTTTACGCATAAGCTTCCTTCTAAGCCTAAGGAATCCTACGCATAAGGTTATCTACGCATAAGCACTGCATCCTACGCCTAAGAACAAGGTTTACGAGTAAGATTTTGAGCAAAACTTCAAACGGCCATAACTTTTGAACCGTAACTCCGTTTTCAGCGTTCTACCCATCAAAACGACCGTGAGAACGAGGAGATTGGCACGCCGAATATACTAAAATTTATTCGGGTCAACCTTCAAGTCCTAAAAACGCTCCGAACAGAAGTTATTGAGGTTTTTAAGTTTTTAGACCCAATTTTTACTACAACAACCGAGCTTAATCTTCATCAAACACAACTCCTTTATCGTTGAATCGATCATACATCAACTTTGTCATCAATTACCTTCTCATCAATGGCTACTCAACAAGACATTCATGCAGCCGGTGCCGAAAACCGTCCTCCTATGCTCGAAAAAGGTGAATATCTTCAATGGACAAGTCGTATGCTCCGTTACATCAAGACCAAACCTAATGGAAAACTCATGATTCAATCCATTACGAATGGACCCTTCAAGCCTTGACCAGTCCAAAACCCTGGAAATCCTGATGCAACACCTCCCGTCCCACCATCTTTTCGTGTTCAAAATGAATCAGAATACACGGACGAGGATAACAAACAGGTTGAAGCAGATGACATGGCAATACACATTGTCCAACTGGGTTTACCAAGAGACATCTTTGCTGCTGTGGACAGCTGTGAAACTGCTTACGATATGTGGGAACGTGTTAGACGGCTTTGTTATGGAACAGAAATTGGTCAACAAGACACGGAGAACAAGCTGCTAACTGAATGGGAGAGGTTTACATCAACTCCAGGAGAATCTATGGAAGGTTTTTCACTTTAATGAATGAGCTTATCAGAAACAAGTTGGCACCCAGTACTATCATGAGTAGCATCAAATTTCTCAACAATCTTCCAGAAGAATGGGGACGATATGTCACTATTGTCAACCAAACAAAAGACTTACTTCAGGTGAACTTTGATCCACTCAACGATTTTCTGAAACAAAACCAAGCTGAAGTCAATGAAGTTAGGAAAGAAAGATTGGCAAAGAATCATGATCCCCTGGCACTAATTGCAAAGACTCAAACTCCAGTGACTACACAATAACAAGCTTCATCATCTTCCACTAACAACAACTTGCTGCAATACATTCCACAACCACAAGCTGTTATCCCTCAACAACAATTCTACCCACAAGAACAACAAGTCAGTCAACAACAACAGTATCCACAATACCAGGAACAAGGAATCACTGATCTTGAAACTGAACAAGAACAAGCTTTGTCAACTGCATTTGCTTTTTTGACTAAAGCATTCAGAGGTCGCTATTCCACACCAACTAACAACAACCAAAGGATTTCATCAAATACTCGCAACAAGCAAATTGCACAGCCGGGTGTGAATATGGGTCATCAAGGACAAATGGTTGGAGTTATTGGGAATCAGCAGGGATATGCTACTGGATTTCACATGGGTAATCAGGCGGTTTCGTATTAGGGTAATCAGTTGGGTCAGAATGTTGGAAATCAGATGGGGCAGAATGTTGGGAATAGAGCAATGGGTAATCAGAATGGGAATGCTGCAGCTCCAGTCATTGGGAATTATGGAAATGTGAATCAGGGTAATCAGGTTACGTGTTACAACTGTCAAGGAGTGGGTCACATGGCAAGGAATTTTCCTACTAAGCCGAAAAAGAAAAATGTTGTGTATCTTCAGAAAGTTATGCTGTTAGCACAGAAGTCAGAAGCAGGGATGCAGTTGAGTGCTGAAGAAAATGATTTTTTTGCTATTATGGATGATTTGGAAGACCTAGAGGATATCAATGCAAACTGCATCTTCATGGCAAATCTTCAGGAAGCTAAGTATGACACTGAGTCTGACGCACCTCCTGTCTATGACGCCAATGCAGTATCTGAGGTACCAATCATTGATCCATGCTATAACAATGTCATATTTGATGTGTTTACTCATGACGAACAGCATTCTGTGACATCAACACCTACTTATGATACATACCGAGTTGTAGCAATACTAACTCTGAAACTCCAGATGTGGATCCTAGTGGAGGCTGTGTGACACAAAATACTGAGACTGATGAGGAAACACGTGCCTTATTTGAAACATTAATCAATAACTGTGGCATTGAAATTGAGAAAGTTAAAAAGGTCAATCACGATGTTAAGGCCGCGAATGATAAATTGACCGCTGAGCTTGAGAGGTACAAGGAGAATGCAAAAGCCTTTGAATTTAACAAAAACAAAGAGTCAGAATTAGAAATTGGTTATCGAGATTCCGTTTTAAGAGAACAACAATTGCAAATCAAGTATAATACACTTGATGTAAATTAGATTTGAAAATAAAATCTTTAAACAAGGAAATTTCTGATCTAAAAGACCAACTTTCTAAACAAAAAGCAACGTATTTTGATCTTGAAAAAGAGAAGAAACAGTTGATTGCTGATTTTTTAAAACGTGAAGATTCTCTTCTTGATGAAATTCTTGACAAAAATAAAAAAAAATCAAAAAATTGGAAAATTTGCTTGTTACAACGGGTCATTCAGCCAAATCCACCAACATACTTATTAAACAAACGAATCCGTATTTTCATACAACAAAAAAATGGCTCTTGGTAACACACCTCCTTGTTTCCTCAAGAAAGCTCAGAAAGAACAGAATGTTTTGAATAATGGAACTGCTTTGCATGAACCCATAATTGTTCGTGATTCTCTTGAAACATTAGAACTATCTGACGAGAGTAGATCAAAAATGAAACAAAAGAATCCAGAAATAAAACCAATCGACTACAACAAACGGAACAAAATTAATGGAATTACTTTTGTCTCACAAAAAGAAAAGTCAATGTTTTCCATCACACCCAGTGTTTCAAACAAAGAGTCAACACCATTTTCAAAACCAGTTTCAAAACTAGTTCCAACTCCTGTAGTTGTCTCACAATCTCTTTCGAAAATCGAACAAATGTCTTAAAACAATCCTTTTAACACAAGTGATGCTAGAAGCATTTTAGATGACGTTAAAACTAGAATTTGAGAACTTCAAGAGACCGTTAAATCTAAAACCAATATTACAACTAATATCTGGTTTTCTAGTTTTGATGATGAAAATAAAAAGTTTTTTGAAACTCAAATTGCCCCTCAGCTGAATAACATCAATTCAAGGGTAATTCATTTTGAACAAGCATTTTTTAAAGAAACAGTTGACTTTGCCAAGGACCATAAATCCCTGGTAAAGAAAGCTAATGAAAGTGTTGAACACATCAAAGTTTTGGAAAATTTAAATGATTCTCTCTTCGAAGATGTTCTGTGTACCGATATTATATCCATTGTTTTACAAACATATTCTGTTGAAGATCATGAAAGACTCCAGTCTGAGACCTCTGAAATTGTTTCAAAATATGAAAAAGCTCTTGAAAAACTTGAAAAAGAAAATGTCTCATATTTTAAACAACTTGATCGAAAAACTGAGGAATGCAAGTATGACAAACTGTCGTGTGAACGTGCCTATAATGACATGAAAGAGAAAAATGATCTTTTGAGGACCCAGCTGGAACGTCAAAAAAGAAAGGCTGTGGATACTAAGATTGCAAAACCATTGACTGAGGAGAAGGCAAATGTTCCCAAACAGGTTTTCATACCAAAAATGTCAATTTCTATGCCTCCTCCAAAAGTCAATGAGAAAAATGATTTGTCAAAACCAGTCACTCCACCTGCCTTGTCAAAGCAAAAAGAAAAAAGTGTTGAAAATGAAAAAGTAGTTATCGAGAAACCAAAAGTTTTAGCACCTGGCCTTTTTAAGATGAGTACCACTAATACGTCTGCCTCCACATCTAAAACATATGGAACAAACGACATAAGTTTAAACAAGCACTCTAAAGAGACTAGGAAAGCTGAAACCACTTCTCTAGATAAAAAAGTGAATCCTAATGAGTGTGCCTTACCTTCTACAGGACTAGGAAGCACCTCTAGGAGCAGCAGACTAAAGCCTAAGAGTAATACAAGGAACAATAGAGTCTCACATGCCTCTAAGAGTAGTAGCTTGAATAAAGAGAAGAAAGTAGAAGAACACCTTAGGAATTTACCGCTTTGTAATAAGAAAGACATTTCATCTGAATGTACTGAACCTATGAAACTTGCTAAGTTTAATGAATCTGTTGATTCTGTTTGTGTAACTTGCAAGAAATCTTTAACTAATGTTCATGATGATTGTGTTTCTAAGAATGAGATTGTTAAGCCTGTTCAGAAGAACGTTCCAAAAAGAACTTATGTTAAACCTCTAGGAAGACTAGTTGCAAGATTTAGGTCTTACACTACTGATAAGAAGCATACTGTTTACTTTAGGGATGATATTTGGAAACCAACGGGTAGAACTTTCACACTCCTGAATGGTAGAATGAGTGATGAACCTGTCTTCCCAGTTGATAACTTCTATAAGTGTGATCAGGATTTTACCTCTAACCCAAAGGAACCAAAATCAAAACGGTTTCCAAAATCTTCTTCTTCTGTTCTTGGCAGGTTATCGAAATATGTCTTTGGATTGTCGACTCGGTTTGCTCCAAGCACATGACTGGGAATCTGAAGCTGCTGATCAATTTCGTCTGGAAATTCATGGGAACTGTTCATTTTGGAAATGATCATGTAGCAGCTATCATGGGTTATGGAGATCTACCTTTTGGAAATTATTTAATCACTCGGGTTTACTATGTCGAAGGGTTGGGACACATTTTGTTTTCAGTCAGGCAGTTCTGTGATGCAGATTTAGAGGTTGCTTTTAGGGAAAATGCTTGCTTCGTTAGAAACTTGGATGGCACTGATCTCTTAACTGGGAATCGTGATACAAACTTGTATGCTATCGGCATTAACCAAATGGCCTCTTCGTCACCAATATGTCTTATGACACGAGCATCTGGAACAAAGTCCTGGTTGTGGCATAGAAGATTATCCCATCTCAATTTCGACACTATGAACAAACTTGCCAAAGACAACATCGTCAACGGACTTCCAAAGTTCAAATACACTAAGGATCACCTATGTCCATCATGCGAACAAGGAAAAAGCAAAAGAGCATCATATAAACCCAAACCCGTACCTAGTTCGGAAGCAAGGTTGCATATGTTGCACATGGACTTATGTGGCCCAATGAGAGTTGAAAGCATTAATGGGAAAAAGTATATTCTTGTTATCGTTGATGATTATTCAAGATATACATGGGTTAAGTTTTTGAGGTCAAAAGACGAAGCACTAGGCATCATCATCACCTTCCTGAAACGTATTCAAGTACTTCTTCAAGCTCCAGTAAGAGTAGTATGAACAGACAACGACACAGAATTTACTAATCAGGAGTTAAGAGCTTATTTTGAAGATGTTGGAATCACACATCAGACATCAGTTGTTAGAACTCCACAGCAGAATGGGGTAGTTGAAAGAAGAAATCGTACTCTTGTGGAAGCTGCTCGTACAATGCTAATTTATTCTAGTGCACCGTTATTTCTATGGGCTGATGTTGTTGCCACTGCTTGTTTCACTCAGAACCGATCCCTAATCCATCCAAGATTCAATAAAACCCTATATGAGCTAGTGAACAACAGAAAACTTGATATCTCTTACCTTCACGTGTTTGGCGCTTTGTGATATTGGAATCTTCATTGGATACTCAGAAAACTCGAGGGCATTCAGGGTGTATAACAGAAGAACTAGGAAGATAATGGAGACAATGAATGTGAATTTTGACAAACTTTCACCAATGGCTTCTGAGAGACTCGCTCTAGAACCCGCGCTTAAACCAATGGCTTCTAATCAAAACAGATTAGGACCCGCACCAAACCAGCAGACTTCTGGACACATCAGTTCAGGACTCACCCGTTTGCTACGGAATCAGCTGAATCATCTTCAAGCTTACGAGAACCATCTAACTCGTATACGTTTAACCAACGGTATCCTTCTACTATGTAGTGGACAAAAGACCATCCAATTGAACAAGTTATTGGTTAACCTTCACGGCCAATTCAGACGAGACGCCAACTTGCCACCGATTGCGACTTATGCATTTACATTTGCTCAATTAGCAATATTGAACCAAAGAATATTCGGGAGGCAATGGCAGATAATGCATGGATAGAAGCAATGCAGGAAGAACTTCTCCAATACCATCTACATAACTCTTGGGATTTGGTTCCAAGACCAATTGACATTCGCGTCATTGATCTCAAATGGTTATGGAAGAACAAAAGGGATGAAGAAATGACTGTAATTCGCAACAAAGCTCGTCTCGTGGCCAAAGGATACAGATAGGAAGAAGGGATAGACTTTGAAGAGTCATTCGCGCCGGTAGCCAGACTTGAGGCAGTCAGGATATTCTTAGCCTATGCAGCTCACAAAAACATCACGGTTTTTCAGATGGACATTAAGACCGCGTTCTTGAATGGAACTCTGAAAGAAGAAGTGTACGTGAGTCAGCCAGAAGGCTTCATAGACATGGAACATCCAGACTACTTCTACAAACTCAAAAAGGCAATCTATGGTTTAAAGCAAGGTCTAAGAGCATGGTATGACGAACTGTCCTCTTTCCTGATTCTACACAATTTCACCAAAGGAACTGTTGATCCTACCTTGTTTACACAAAAATGCAAAAACGACATTTTGATTGTTTAGATTTACGTGGACGACATCATTTTTGGGTCCACTAATCCGAATCTTTCAAAACATTTTGAAAATATCATGAAAAGCAAATTTCAAATGTCCATGATGGGGGAACTAAAGTTTTGTCTTGGTTTACAAATACATCAATCCCCACGTGGAATTTTTATCAATCAAGCTAAATATACAACTGGGATTTTGAAAAATCTTGGTATGGATAATTGTGATTCGGTCGGTACACCAATGGTAACTTCACCAAAAATTGGAGCCGATTTATTTGGGAAACCTATCGATCCAAAGAAATATCAGAGCATGATTGGTTCTCTCATGTATCTCACTGCTAGTCGACCCGATATTCATTTTGCTGTTTGCTTATTAGCACGGTTTCAGGCAAAGCCTACCGAACTGCACCTCAAAGAGGTTAAAATGATCTTTCGGTACCTAAACACATGGGACTTTGATATCCGAAGGAATCCGGATTTGATCTAATTTCCTTTTCAGATGCGGACCACGCAGGTGATCAAGTTACAACAAAAAGTACATCAGGAGGAGCACAATTTTTGGGTGAAAAATTAGTCAGCTGGTCTTCAAAGAAACAAGATTGTACTGCACTTTCAACCGCTGAAGCTGAGTATGTGTCTCTATCTGCGTGTTGTGCTCAAGTTCTATGGATGAGAACACAACTCACAGATTATGGCTTTACTTTCGATAAAATACCTATGTATTGTGACTCGAAAAGTGCCATAGCCATATCATGCAATCATGTTCATCACTCAAAGACTAAGCACATTCGTGTCCGTTATCACTTCATAAAAGAACACATAGAAGAAGGTACTGTTGAATTATTTTTCGTGAAGACAGATTACCAACTCGCCGATCTATTTACTAAAGCCCTTCCAAAAGAAAGGTTTAACGATTTGGTTCGACGAATTGGAATGCGAAGCCTAACCCCTGAGGAGTTAGAACGTCTTCTCAAATCTTCTTGACAATGATTTTCCAAAAAGCTTCGCTGTAAATATTTTTGAAAAACAAAATACAAAATTTGAAAAACCAACAAAAGCAAAATATAAAAATGTAAAACTTTTCAAAAATACAAAAACAATATAAAATCAAAAATCCAAAAATATTCTTCTCACGACATGTCTCTCGTATAATCGATATTCTGTACGTTTCTAGAAATGTCATTCAACAATGATACAGACATGTACAGATGCTTGAGCGAGAGTTCTTTAAATGTTTTCTAAAACATGTCGTTTCTCAAAATTTTCTTCAAAAAATGGCTTTCGTATACATCAGTACGAAACCCGGACTAAAATGATGACTTTTGATTATTTTCAAATCAAAACTCGCGTTTTTAAAGAAAAAATCAAGTGTACGCTTCAGTGCACTTCATTTAAAACTGGTGAGAAATCATCATCATCTTGAGCACCTTTTTCAAGATTGTTCAAAAAGATTTTCAAAATCTTTTAAAATATTTTGTGCTCAAGATAACTCCCTCTAAAACCCTTTAATTGATTATGCTTTATTAAAGGGGGAGTATAAAACCAAAATGTTCCAAATTCATGCTTAAATCAAATACGTTTGTCTCCCCACAAGTTTCTAAAAATGTTGTTTAATCCGTTGATATCAAAAATATCACGAATATGTTATTTTTGAGGGGGAGGAGACGTGATTAAAATGTGATCAAAAAGTTTAATGATCGTTGTTTGATTCTCAAAAGAGCTCGACTCAGTCGTAACCATTGAATTGACGAGGAATCATGTACCATCTCGAGAAACTTTCTATGGACTTGACCAGGACGGGTAATAATTTCAAGCTAGTTCACTAGTAATGTAAACGTGTCTCGAATCGGTCTTGTTCATTTAAAGTTGATCAATTCAAAAAGTGCGAACTCTACCCTCATTGTGCAGATTTAAGTTAAAACAATATAAGCACATGTGAAGGGGGAGTGTTTCTGAAAATATAAAACTCTCAAGGTGTTAACAAAATATTTTGATAATCATAAACACTTTGAGAGATTTTCAAGAAAAATGGTTTTATGGCAACAATAGGACATTCATGGAGTTATAAGGTGACTAAGGATAGGAACTTCGTCCTATGATCCGCCAGAGCCGGAGAGATCTACCCAAGGACATCACAAATAGTTTAGAACTAGAAGTCCTTAGGTGTGATTGAAAAAAGGAGTAATGTGAGAAAGGAGAAAGAAGGGGTTGAAGAATTAAAAAGAAAAGTAATGAAAAAGGGTGAAAAGAAATAGCCCTCCATAATCAACCATAGGGCAGAAACCGGGTTCAATTCATCTGCTACTGGTTGTCACTAAGATGACACTGGTATTGAAGACAAAGACGTCATGGACCCAGTGACGCAGTGCACCTAACCTTCTTGCCACTCAATTCCTCTCAAAAGGATTTGTTTCATTCTCACAGGGAACCCTACGTAATCTATCGACTTTCTCTTAAAGATTGTTGGTATTGAAGAAGGAGACCCTCTCCCTAGTCTCCGCTTAGGAAACCAAAATGCACTAATTGAGTCTAGAGCCACAAGATTCATAAAAAGATCTCATAGGAACAAATGACATTTCATCGCTTGTTGTTCATCATTAAGGACACAAGTGATACATTCTAGAGTCCTACGCAGATCTTAGCAATCTGCCAGAACATTTATGAGAGGATTTACAATTGTGATCCTCAGTGATTGAATGGAAATTCCTGCCAGGGTCAACATCAAGCAGCCCTGGCAGCAGGTCACTTCGGTAATTCTTTAAGGGTTACGCTTTGTGATAAGGTTTTAAAATGTACCTTTTTGAGGGGTCGTTTAAGCCCTTATTTGATCACTTTTGTATCCGTTATTACTTAATATCGTTCCTTTTCACTTTTTAGGTCTCTTGAAGGCAAATTGTTGGAATGGCACTTATTTGGACGAAAAGGCGCGGATATACAAAGAAAATGGCCAAACTCAAGAATCGAGACACTCAAGCTGCTGAAATACAAGGGGACGGCGTCAGGTGTTATCTGCGACGCCGTCGGAGCACTTTTGTGATGGCTCAATAGTCAAATTGCTTATTTACAAGTGACGGTGTCAGGCTTTAAAAGAGTAGGTCGTCGCAACTCAGACGGCCTAGATTTGATCCAGACGGCGTCAGAGGCTGAAGAGGACGGCGTCACAGGCATAAGGTGACGCCGTCGCAAGACTAACGTGGCCAAGACGAAACCCTAATGACGGCGACCTGACGGCGTCACAAATCATAAGGTGACGCCGTCGCGAATGTAATCTTATATATAGAATCCGAATTTTTCAGTTTTAAGTGTGTAGTCTTTTGGAGTAAAAACCTAAACCGAACCAAGGCTGTCTTGTGCAGTATTTTAGGGTTCCAAACCCTATCTTACACCAAGATAAGTGCTTTACTTCATTAATTCAATTATGTCTTCAATTATTTGTGTGTATGCTTGCATGTTCTCCATGTCCGGCTAATTTAATTATGTGTTTGCTTAGGGAATATGAAACTTAACTATTGAATATTGATTGGTTGTCTCTTATCTTAATTGTTAATGATCTAGTAATGCGATAGGTCATTCATTGTGTAGTTAATGCTTGATTTCTTTGTGAACCTTAGACTATAACACCTAAAGTAGTTGTAGGCTAAACCATCCAAAGAGTACCTTAGAGTTAGAGTTTATAAATCCTAGAGATTTTGTAGACGATACCCTTTGGTAGTTTCAAAGAGTTAGGGATAAACGCATACCCTACGACCTTAGACACACAACGCAATTAAGAATAAGGACGTGACAATTCAACCATCAATAGGAGATAATTAAGGAGTAATAAAACCTAAGTAGACACATCTTTAAAATATCATACGAGCACACAATAATTAGACATAGACTACCCTCACCTTAGTTAATTAGATAATAGAGTAATCGGTAGAAATACCAACCCCTCAAATCCAAACCCCGAGATTCGTACCTTTCCATTTCCTAAAAAAACATAAAAAGATAAAAAAAAAATAATATTCCTCAACCCCAACCTTAGCGTAGTAACTCCTCACTAGCATTCCTATTCCCCTAGAGAACGATATCAATTCCCGTGGCTTACCCTAATACTACACTACAACGATTAGGTCACTGCCTAGGGTGTTGAAAAACTTGCTCGACGAAAAGGAAGTTCCTTTGACCCCAAACGACGCATGTAGCGTTATCAAGTTTTTGGCGTCGCTGCCGGGGAATAGAATAGCTAGTTAGTAGTCCACCTCGTTTAGGTTTCTTTGCTTGATTCCTATCAAGTAAATTTTTTTCTCAATTTTAGCTTCCTCGTAGTCTATCCCCCTTCTTCGTGACCTTTGTTAGTACCCCCATCACTTTTCATTATGGAAGGTGATAACCAACCACCATTCATCAATCTACCACCAAATGACCCGCCAAGAGACCGTACTCTTGGTGAATACTCCAGACCTAGCCACCAAGGTTATAGGAACACCATTGAGCTTCCTAACCAAGCCTAAACTATGGCCCTGCGATCCGACACCATCCGGTTGGTGCAAAACGGATGTGCATTCCATGGACTTCGTTTCGAAGATCCTAATCAGCATCTTAAGGATTTCCTTAAAATTGTCGATTCCATCGACCCTGATGCTACTACTCGGGAGACCACGCGTCTGCGTCTCTTCCAATTCTCTCTACGGGACCAAGCTAGTAATTGGCTTGAGCGACTTCCCGCTGGCTCCATCTCAAGTTGGGATGATCTCACCTCTCGCTTTCTTGCTCAGT
The DNA here is from genome assembly GCA_019973895.1 of Chrysanthemum seticuspe. Lineage (NCBI taxonomy): Eukaryota > Viridiplantae > Streptophyta > Magnoliopsida > Asterales > Asteraceae > Chrysanthemum > Chrysanthemum seticuspe. Next base: position 303,921,131 of record BPTQ01000007.1, on the reverse strand, counting down.
TTTTCCCACCGGGGAGAACCACTAAACTTGGACGAGACATCATGACGTTTCAACAACTTCAAGGTGATTCTCTCTACAAAGCATGGACTCGATTCAAGGACCTACTCCGTAAACTCCCTCATCATGGCATTGATCTTTGGCTTCAAATCCAAATCTTCTATGACCATATCGATTTCATCACTCGACGATCCATTGATCAAGCCACCGGTGGAAGGCTCAGCGACTTTAATGCAGAGAAATCTTGGGATATTATAGAAGAGCTTGCTGATCAAAGCCACGAAGATTGGAATGAATCTCCTGAAACCCCTGTTAAATTGGTTAATGCCATATCAACTCCTCTTGAATCTTTCGACATCACCGAGGAGCAAATGAGTGCTATTGAGAGAAGGATTGATTATCTGATGGAAAGGCATAGAAGAGCTCCCGTACAAATCTCTCGAGAAGCAGTCAATTCCGCCAATTCCGCCAACCACCCAACACCCTTTTCGGAATCCCCAAGTCGTGAGCAAAACCCCAATTCCGAAAGGCGCTTCCGTTCTACTTCCCCAATACCACTCTCACCAAACTTTAAGGAACAAATGAGGGAGTGCATGGTAGCTCATACGGAGAGGTTAGCCAAATTTGAAGAGGAGGTCTATAGGCGAAGAGAGGAAATGCAAGCAAAAATGACGGAAATGATGAACCTGGTAGAAGAATATACCAAGACAAAATTTCCCGAAAAGGTATTAGTAAGAAGCAACGCCTATCCTCCCACTTCGTTTGTTAACGCCATTTCCATTATGCATGAGGATGAAAAGGGTGAGGTAAAGAAAACTGAGGAATGCAAGAGGGAGGAGTCTGAACCTAATAATGAGCCCGAGACCATTGAGTACTACCTTAAGCACGAAATTAAAAAAAAAAAAACATTGTAAACCAAGTGAACAACTTTAGGTACAATGAGGTTCTTAGGGAAGCCCTTGAAGGTAAAATAACAGAAGAAGAGTATGACGCCCTGCCTATGAGACCTCTGTATGAGCTGGTTCTAAAAAAACCAGTAACAAAAAAACGAGACACCACAGGGAACTTCGTGATACCATGTAGCATAGGTGATATTGATAATATAAATGCCTTAGCTGATCAAGGGTCTGATGTGAACATAATGCCATTATCAATCTATAATAAGTTGACTAGGGAGAAGCCAGCCAAGACCGATCTTAGACTTTCCTTAGCTAATCACACCTATGTCTACCCTATAGGAATTGCGGTGGATGTCTTAATAGAGGTGGCTAATATCGTTTACCCGGTAGATTTTATGATCATAGATGTTGAGGAAGATAGAAACATGCCACTCATTCTTGGGACACCATTTCTGGCCACCGCCAAAGCAACCATCAAATGCGGGGAGGGCATCATGATACTTAAAAGCGGAAAAGGGTACGCTAGAATACCCATTGTTCCAAGGTATCCTCTTAAGATCATGGAAAGGATCACGGGTGAGAGTCCACAAATACCTAGCAATATGGTTAAGAAGAAAATGAACGATTGGGAAAAAGGGCTTAGAGATTTTATGGTTCAAGGACTGCATGCAACATTGTGGAAGCCCGATAAAAAGTTAGGAAATAATCCCACTTCGATACCAAAAACACAAAGGAACCCTAAGAAATTTCTGAAGGGAGAAAAAGTACTCTTATACAAATCATGGATAAGGGCATTAAAAGGTAGAAACAAACCAAGATGGTTTGGGCCTTTTTCGGTAAAGGAAACCAATTTAAAGGATAAAACCATCACAATAATAGACGACGTTGGAAAGGAGTCCACGGTAAGCATACAACGTCTACGCCCTTTTGACGAAGGGAGAACGAAGGAAAAAGGTGACGGTAATGAAGTCACGTAGGAGCACGAATACGAGTCTAACTACAAGACTCATAAATAAAGAAAAGCGCTTCGTGGGAGGCAACCCATGCTTAATTGTTTGCTTGTTTGTGTCATATATCTTTTATTGATTGTCTATTCTCATGTTTAAATTTGTAAAAATGCTTTATTTTGTTTTTAACCTCGTCTTAATAACATATAAAGGTATTTTACATAAAGGATAAGTGTAGGGAGGATTACACACGTTTTCAAAAGAAACGTAAAAATGAGAATAACAACTAATTAAAAGATATGCATGTGTGTTTGTTCGAGTCAAATGCTTGTATCGAGTCATAATGGATGTTATGCAGAAAATTTTTCCAGATTTTAAAGATGTAAATTTTCCAGAATTTTTTCCAGAAAATCGCAGACCAGTTTTTGTCAGAATAACCTGACGGCGTCAGGAAGGAATAAAAACAACAGATTATTTTTTCTCGTTTTCTGAGCTACTTATAAATTCTGGAATTTTCCAGGTCTTAATTTTCCAAAAAATTCTGTAAACATCCATTCCACAAGCATTATATCCTAGTTTAGTAGAGTCTTGTATATATTATTACCGCTGATTTTACGCGAAGGTTTCGTTTGTTTTCTTCAAGTGTGCAGGTTTTATTTATCAAGAAGAAGATACATAAGGTTGGAAGGAGCTTTTCACGCATATATTCTTCTTTGAAAGGATTTAACCAGTACTTCACACACGGATCTTACCAAGCTAATCAGGGGAGTATTAGTTTCTTTTGTTTTTTTATTACCTTCTATTATCATAACTTTAATACTTTCGGGGAACATTGGGGACAATGTTCAGTTTAAGTGTAGGGAGGGAAAATAAAACGGGAACTTTGAAACTATGCTTATCCTTGATTATTTGCTTTGTCCAATTGTATTTGTGTAATGAACCATGAGAAAATGTCGGTTAGGGTAATTTTGGCACCAAATTTAAAATTTTTCATGACATATAGGAGTGGGCCATTAGTCTTAACAAAAGCGTCTCATGGATAGGAAGTTATATGACTAGCACAAAAACCCTTTACCACCTAAATTTCACCCAAAATGTGAGGATCACCCTTAGATTAGTAGGAATTAAAGCATTCATCTTTAATGCTTAGTGTGTGAACCGGTAGTATAATAGATTCTAGAACTTGTTTTGTGATGCATCCCGAGATCGCTAGTAAGACTACACTTGTGTAGTTAGGAATAACTAAATGATAAGAGGCATTAGGATAACCCTTGTTTGATACCCGTAATATAATTACTTCTTCCATATCGGTTGAGTAATTCCCCCACACCTTTGCGTTGTACTCATCATTAGTACACGATACCCTTAGTTAACCCCTCAGAGCCTATCCTTTTCGCGGTTCTCGTGATGTTTCGGTTTTTCCAGAATATCAATGAAGAGCATTATTTACACCCCACCCCAAAATGTACACCCAAATCGCCTTAGCCTACCTTGTATGCACTCACTTTTAGTGCATTATTGTTATCACCCTAAAAACCCTTAGTTCAATTATCTAGTTGCTTACATGAGTTGCTAAGTCGAGTCATATCCTTTGTATACAGTTTTGGGATGATTGGGACTCATGGGAAAAGTTAAAGTTTATGAAATGACGGGAAGGGAACGTTAAATTCAAATTCCCTTTGTTTGCTTAATAATGTACTCCAAGTGTTTTGATCTTTTCAATTCGGGTCAAATTAGTGTTAGAATAATAAAAACTCAAGTGTAGGGATGTGCCTATAAATCCCTATCATTTTGATGTTACCGTAGAGGATGGTAGAGTAAAAGTGTATGAAGAAAAAAAATACGGGCTACCATCCTACATCTATCCTTTAAATTTATGTTTGTGTGTTTCAGGTATCTAGAGTTTAGAGTGTCGAGTTTTGGCTTAGCAACGCCATTCTTCGTATGCTTGTAACATAAAGATTTTTGACTTGCCACCACTAAATAGCCTATCCCACCAAACCCTTTGTTTCCCTACCGTAAACCTAATGTTACAACCCTTTAAAAGACCTCTTTGATAGTCTTTCCTAGGTGCTTAAGCCAAAGCGATGGAGGTTTGATCTATTCTCAAGCTTATGGTAATCTATGTACTAGGACCGGTTAATGAGTGTTTATCTTCCATTTCCAACTTGTTATATTTCATATACACCCGAGAGATGTGAGTATCCAAACACCCCATGTGAGGTGCTAGTATGTAATTTCCGTGCTTGTTATGACTTTTGCGGGGCTTATATGTGTTGTGGATTGTTCTAAACCATTGCTTCATGACCCCTAACTTATAAATTAATTGGCTAAAAGCACATTTGCTTGAGGACAAGCAAATACCAAGTGTAGGGATATTTGATAAGGTTTTAAAATATACCTTTTTGAGGGGTCGTTTAAGCCCTTATTTGATCACTTTTGTATCCGTTATTACTTAATATCGTTCCTTTTCACTTTTTAGGTCTCTTGAAGGCAAATTACTGGAATGGCACTTATTTGGACGAAAAGGCGCGGATATATGAAGAAAATGGCCAAAGTCAAGAATCAAGACACTCAAGCTGCTGAAATACAAGGGGACGGCGTCAGGTGTTATCTGCGACGCCGTCGGAGCACTTTTGTGACGGCTCAGTAGCCAAATTGCTTATTTACAAGTGACGGTGTCAGGCTTTAAAAGAGTAGGTCGTCGCAACTCAGACGGCCTAGATTTGATCCAGACGGCGTCAGAGGCTGAAGAGGACGGCGTCACAGGCATAAGGTGACGCCGTCGCAAGACTAACGTGGCGAAGACGAAACCCTAGGGTGTTGAAAAACTTGCTCGACGAAAAGGAAGTTCTTTTGACCCCGAACGACGCGTGTAGCGTTATCACTTAGTGTGTCTCAAACGGTCTACAGTCGTGAAGTGATACTTCGGTGTACTTCAGCGACTCACCTGAACTGTAGATGTACTTCGGTATGTCGTGTTAGCCTTCTTGAGGGCCTCCAGTTTCAGGAACAGCCTTTGTAAGAATTAGAGATGTATTTTCACAATATGCTGTTAACACCCTCGACGTTCGAACCTGTAAGTGCTGGAAATCCCGCTAAGGAGATTCCTTTCACGAATCGAATCCTGAATATAAGGGTCGTTACTTGAATTTATTCAATGTAATGCCAATTGTCCCTTATGGGATTAGGATGGCTGATTCGCCCGACCAAGGTGAATGGAATCAAGACATTCATCAGTAGAACAATTGTAGTAATAAATTCTTTAAGAAAAGATTACAATGATCAATTGGTGTTTGTGACTGTACCTGGGAAGCTGCTGCTGATGGATGCTCGCGGGAGGAAGAGATCGTGCAGATTCTCCACATGCTCATACCAACTTCATCATTGGAATCTCAAAGTCAAAAAGAAGTGTGAGCATGGTGGAGAAAGACGTGGAGACACCTATCCCAAAGAAGTTGACAAAAGGCAGACAACACCATTAAATGATCACAAAGCATGAAGGAATGAAAATTAAGACTATTCTATATTTACACACAAAGTTCAAGCTCAAGGAAAGTTATCAAGTGGAGCATCTTTTGAATGACCACCCCTTAGGGGGAGATTGTTAGCCTTGATAATATTTAATATAAGTGATGGTCATTCACGTTTAGGAACTTTGTAACGTGTGTTAGATATCGTGATAGAATAGTCAACGGGCTCGTGGATTGGGCTAAGCTAAATGGCTAATAGTTATGTTAAGCTAGCCTTATGTAAGTCATTGTCTAATCCAAGTCCAATACAAGCCCAAGCCCAAGCCCTAGGGTTGCGACGAAAGCTTTTAGATACCTTAAAACTTTGTGTAGTACCAAAAAGAAAAAAAAAATACCAAAAATACAAAAAAAATTAGTTAAAAATCAAAAATCAATGGAAATGGAGATCACAGCTGGAGCAGGGTGAATATTGGATTGCCCTTGGGTTTAGAGCTTCTTGGGAAGCTATAGGTTGTATTCTCAGTCCTTGGTTCTCAGTTTTCACTTGGAAACCAATTTGTAAGCCTTTTGTTCCATTTTGGCATTTAACTGTTTAAGTCATTGATTAGCTTAAATCTTTGTATGTTCATGTTTCTGAGTTGTAGCTAAGTAGAATTAAACATAAAAACAGGTTGCTTGTTCTCTAGAATTTGTAGTTACTAAAAATCTCATTTTCACAGTTATTATAGCATAAGTGTCAATCCTGAGTTTTATGTTGTTATTGTTGCTGTGTAATGCTTATTTAGACTTGTTATATGATAATAAAAGGTCTTGAATCAGTTGCATGATCTTAACTTGTGAAATCCTTTGGAAATCACAAGTTTACAGTTTTTAAGGGTTGTTTGGATTCACTGGTTTAACTGTGTTATAGAGTGTTGGTGTTGTTTCTTGTTATTGGTATCTGTCATACTAGCATCTAATAACTCATAGCAACATTAAAAACCAGCCCTTGTTTGATCAAAAGTCAAATTCTTCTTTAATCTCAAACCACTTGTTAACTGTTAGGATTTAGGAAACAAAAATCATCAAAGTTGCTTGTAACTTGGTACTTTAACTTAAATCCATCTTATTACAGCTTAATATAACATAATTAGTGAGTAGAGTTGATTCAAAGTTCATATAAGTCAACTTATTAGTTTAACTTAAAAAGTCAAATTTTCAGTTTAGTCGTTTTTGAATAAAATAGATAATTTTATATAGGACTTAATATTAAGTTTCAAGATTTGAGCTTTTGGGATATTAATATTCAACTGCTCATCTTAATCATAGTATTTTTTATAATTTCTAATTAGCTTGTTTAACTGCTTATTTTTTAGTTTCTTTTAAGACCTTGTTTGAAAATGTGTCTTGTGCACAGTTGAGCTAGCTTCTTCATAAGCTTGTCAAAAGCTCATTAGTGAGTCTCAGCTTGTGTGCCTTAGCTTTTTGAGTAGCTTATCTACCCATCTCTCTAGTCCAGTGCTTATTTTCACCTTTTTAGCTTATTTGATAAGCCTGCAAGTAGCTTTTAGTTTGTCCCATTTCTTGTATTCACTGACTCAGTATATACTGAGTCATTGCTCAGTGTCTACAAGCTTTTTCAAAAGCTTGTCATAAGCTCATCAGTGGACCCTAGGGGTTGTTCTTGGTTCCTTTAAGCTCACAACCCAGCTGGCTATCTGTCTCAACCAAGTTTGAGAGCTTAAGCTCTGTGGACCCCACTTGTTTTGTCCTTTAAACTTTGTCCCATAACTGTCTTAGAACACATAGAAGTTAAAGTGCTTATTAGCTTATTATAAGCTTTTCAGTATGGTTCTTTGTATCTTTTAGCTTCATATAAGTAGCTTTAGCTTATTTACATCTTATTTCATCTTTGGTTCCAGCTTGTAAGCTTGTTTGAGCTTAAAAACATCAAAATAAGCTCATAAGTTCACTGTTAAGCCAATAAGCCTTCAAATAGCTTATTTTTAAGTTGTAAAATTTTTGTTTTCATTAAAGTTACTTAATATCAGTAGTATAATAGTTTTGTAAAAGAAAAATCACAAAAACATCATTTTAAAAATAGTGATAGCATTTATTTAATAGAATTTAGCTTTTTAAATTTTCTTTTCAGCTTATTATTAAGCACATTCTGTTTTTATAATTTTCTTAGCTTTCTGTCACCATAGGATAATTTTATAAAAAAATTCATAATTTTCTTAGTTTGTTTAGTATTTATTAGAATTTAAAATAGTTAAAAGTATTAAATAATTAATAATAAATAAATAAAAAGCATAAAAAATATAATTTCAGTTTTACAATAAGTTTTATAATATTTTAGATTTTTCTAAGTCATAATTTCATTTTTCTAGCTTTATTTCATATTTTATTATATTTTAGGGTATTATTAAATAGTTAAAAAAGGTTTTTAATTAATAATAATTAAATAAATAGTTATAAAAATAATTTTAATTTTCTAGTAATTTTCTTTTATTATTAGGATTGTAAAAATATCATTTTCATATCCGTAGGTGTTTTACTCTTTTAAAACTTACGTTTTATTTTGTACGTTTACGTAAAATTTAGTAAACGTACGCGTTTAAGTTTGTTTAATCTGATTGTTGTGCTTTATAATTCTGTATCCAAATACCATTCCAATCAATCAGTAGTGTAATTTCCAATCAAAATCCTTACAGATCATTATCCTTAGTGATCATTCTATCGTCTGAACGTTTTTAAGCACCATTAATCCTCCGTGAGACTTAACGACCCGGGAATCCACTATGTTCCAAGGGAAATTGCATTGGTTTTAGACTGTTTGAATTTTATTACGGTTGACCATTCACAAGTGGTTGACTTGTGTAATAAACTTGACGGTTTGGATCCAATCAAATTTTGGCGCCGCTGCCGGGGAGGCTTTAGCGTGTTCTAAACAGTTTTCAGACCCGTACTTGCACATATACCACCTTTTGTAAACAGTTTTTTTTTTTAAAGTTATCAAAAAAAAAATTCCTAAAGTGTTAACAACACCAACAAAATATAAAACAACAAAACAATCGTAACGTTTTCTAGCTTGTATTTTCTTTAAGGTGATTCTTAAAGAGATACAATTTGGTTAAACGAGACGATACCAAAAATATTGTCCAAAAGTATTTAAACCCTTAGCACAAATCCATACCTACGTCTTTTCAGTGGTACTTAAATACATAAAAAATCAATCCCCGCAAATCAAGGCAGAACACCTACCAACTAGGGGTGTGAACATTAATAAGTTCCCAATCTTAAAGATCAAAACTTGCCTTTGTGTCCTTGTGATTTGGTGTACCTTTTTTAAAGAAGCCATTTCATTTGTGATTATTGGTTTAAGTTCACTTGTCGTTTTGCCTCGCATTTGTTTTTGAAAACTGATTTTTATACTTAGTGCATGCGCACTCGTTCTTCCAGCTCTACAAGTCCACTTTCTGAGCTTGCAAGTATTCCTCGTAGACGTAGAGGACGTTCTGCTCCTTCAGCCGTGACTAAGGAACGTCTAGTACCACCACCCCCTGTCGTAATGGCAGAAGACAAACCGATGAATGAGCTTCTCCAAGCACCCATCGAGGGTTACGGAGATGCCATTATTGTCCCAGCCATTGTGGCTGATACCTTCGAGCTCAAAACCGGGTTGCTTAATCTTGTAACCCAAAGCCAATTTTATGGTTTTGAGCGGGATGATCCTCATGCACATATTCGATGGTTTAACAAGATTGCATCTACCATCAAATACAAGAATGTCCCACATGAAGCAATTAAGCTTCTTCTGTTCCCATTCTCTCTAGAGGGACAAGCCCGGAATTGGCTTGAGAAACAACCCCCTCGTTCCATTGAGACATGGGAGGATCTAGTCACTAAGTTTGTTAACGAATTCTATCCTCCATCCCGAACTACAAGTCTTAAGAATGAGATAATGAAATTCTCTCAAAGATTTGATGAATCATTCGGGGAGGCATGGGATCGTTACAAAGAGTTGCTCCGCAAGTGTCCACATCATGGTTTTACCTAGTTAATGCAAATGGATACTTTCTACAATGGTCTGAACCAAACCAACCAAGACTCTTTAAATGCCTCCGCGGGAGGTAATTTCCTAAGCAAGACTGTTGGATCGATATACTTTAATCAAACTAACTTAACTAGCTTGTTAAGGTTTAATAACCTCGGATAAATCCTAAGTTATTAACAAAGAAACACTGAGCAATCTTTATCAAGTACGCGGAATTTACTTAACAAAGCTAAGAAGAAAAACTTTATTATTAACTCTAAATCTGCTTATTATGCAGATATACTAATACAACTCTAAGATAATCGAACTTTTCTCTAAAACACTAATTCGTAAACTCTAAAACTCTTTTTCTGAAATCGTACCTCTAATGCCAATCTAGGAGTCCTTTTATAGGCTCAAGGATATCCTAGTCGGTTTACAATTGATAACCTTGTACGACAAGTAATCTAAACATGGAATACAATACTTTCCATAAACGAATATAACGGTTCTTTTGTTCTAGCAGTACTTTGACTTCATCTTGCAGTACTTTGACTTTGTCTTTAACAGTACTTTGACTCTTTGACTTCTTCCAGTACTTTGCAGCTTACAGTACTTTCATATCTTCAGTACTTTGATATCTTCAGCACTTTCATATCCCAACAATTCTCCCCTAACTTGAATTCTACTTGCTTGACTTCAAGTTCCTTTGTGAATATATCTTTAACAGCTTCATCTTTAAAATGGATTGTTTCTTAGTCTTTAGATTGTATCTCTGTAATATATGTGCTTGTCAAAGTATCTCTTAGAATTGTTCTCTTCACAGCAGCATCCAGCAATCTCCATCTTTTCAGCAACACAGCAACATATGACAGTTTGTACAGTAATTCAGTTTAAGTTGCATACTATTCTCATCACATCTAAGTGAATCATTGAAAATTTAATGGATTTAGAACTCTTTACCAAAGCCATTATCTCTGGAGTAGCCAAATGTTTTGGTGTGTAAGACCATGGTACATTGATAACCATATGATTTTTAGCAAACCACCAGCTATCAACAGATTTGTTTTGTCTTTACCAAAAGCTGTACCCTTCTGGACTAGTTAGTTCTTCTATCTAATGGTGAACTAATTACCAATAATGGTTTTTCCACTGCCTTTACCACAAGCCATTTTCTTGTGGGCTAGCCAACTCTTCACATTACTGATATGGTGAGTTGATGACCATCCAACTTATTAGCAAGTTGTCAACTAAAAACGGATTTGATATATCTTTACCAGAGCCGTTTGCTCATGGATTAGTCAATCCTTTTGTAACCATGGTGGATTGATAACCTATTGATGTTATCATCACAAAAACCATTTATTCAACCTTTATTTCAAAATATTTATTACTTAGCAAAAAGGTTTTTCTAAAATTCATTTAACTGGTTTAGTTCAGCAAACAGTACTTTGATGAAAGTACTGTCTGATAAGCAGTACTTTGAATAAAAATACTGATATATCAAAAAGTTTTTATTCAAATAAAATTCATACCAGTTATAGATCATTCTCAGCAATGGTAGTCCAGTTTATAAACAAATTGATAACCATGCAAGCAGTTTCATTAGCCTCTTCTACTTCCAATCCATGCTTTAGCATTCTTCTCATGAGCTCAACTGTAAGAGGGTATCTTCTTTCTGCAAACATGTGTATCATTGTTCCATTTTCTAGCTCCAAAACATGAACTCCAGATTCTTCAAAGAATCTCCAGCAAACTATTTCCCAGCTTTCTTGATCCTTCCAAATATCATCAGTGCTCTCTTCATTAGTTTCCCACATGGTTATGAGATCACCATGTAAAACCAATCCAATCCCTTCTAATGGATTATCTTCAAAATAAGTCTTCACAACATGATATAAGTAGAATAGATCTACTCTGTCTATAATATGCAGCAAATCCCATAGCCTTTTGAAAACTTTGAAACTTTCATCTTCTTTGTGAAAAACCATGTAATCTCCATTCTTAGATTTCTCAACTTTGAAAACACTAATCTTTGATCTGTTCATCTTCATGTCATTATCTTCATTTGTATAATCAAAATCTACCACTCTGAGATAATTCTTCAATTCATCACTAGTCTCAGATCTTAATTCAACCTTTTCTTTCTTTGAAAACTGAACATCTGTAACTTCAGTTTTTCTTTTTCTCTTTAAGCTCTTCTTCCTTTCAGCTTCAGTCCAAAAAGCTTCTTCTCTAAAGTCTTTAATGCCTGCAACATCTTTCTTATAAGCTTCTCTCTCAGCATCATATAATCTTTTCATATCCACATAATTTAGCTTCTGCAATCCTTTAAATCCTCTGCTTTTTAGATATGCCATCATTGCATTCCTTTCTTTAGCTAAATTAGGTCTTCTTTGCATATATCGAACAGGTGTAGGAGACTCTAATGATTCAGTAGTTTCAGCATTCAATTCCTCATGTATTTTCTGAGCTGCTTCTCTATTCTGAGCTTCTTGAGCTTCTTGTTCTTCTCTATCTTTAGCATCTATCTCTTCTTGAACTTTTCTAGCTGCAGCTTCATTCCTAGCAACTTCAATTGCTCTAAGTTCTGCCAAAGTAAGTTTCTTCTTCTTAGTTTCAACCAGAATACCTTTCCCTTTGTCTTTTGGATCAATTGCAGGTTGATCAGTTCTTGGTTGTTCTTCTTCTTGTACATCTCTAATAGTAACTCCTCCTCTTGGATGTGACAAATCTAACATTGTAGCAATTAATTCATCATCACTCGCAGAATGAATAGGTTTGAATGTAGGTTCCTCCTCTTCTTCTATAACAGTTGTAGAAGGACCAGCTTCTTCAAAATTCAATACCCTTGGAGTTATTGGTGTTATTACTTCTGGCCTAGATGTATCAGTACTTTGATGTTCAGTACCTTGAACATCAGTTCCTTATACATCAGTACCTTGAACTTGCACTTCTTCTTCTTGTTCCTCTGAAATAATCTTTTCTGCAGTACTTACAGATTCTTTCTTCTTTGTAATATCTTCTTCAGATTCTTTCTGCTTTGTAATATCTTCTTCAGATTCTTTCTGCTTTGTAATATCTTCTTCAGATTCTTTCTTCTTCATAACATCTTCTTTCAAATTATTCTTTTCTGAATTCCTCCCCAAGTTGACAGAAGATGATTTAGGAACCTTCTTTCGTTTTAATTCCTTTCGAAGTGCTTTACGACGTTTGTTTTCCTCTTTAACCCATAAGTTGAATCCTTGAATATAGGGTTTAATAAAATTCCTCAACCAGAAATAGTTACGCTTCAACTTCCTATGTACTTTATCTTGAAGCCCAACAATCTTGTTCAACCTAGCTAACTCCTGTGTTAAAGCATAATTATCCAGAGTCAAACCTTCACGAGGAATAGTATGATCATCACCGTGAAGTTGTGAATGTGCCTCGGAAACAGGAACAGATTGTTGAGGAGACGGAGTAGATGTTCTCTCAATCTCCGCTTGAACCTCAGGGCTTGGAGAAACATCACCCTGTAAAGACGCAGTACCTTTACGAGAAGCAGTACTTGCAGAGGCAGTACCTTGTGAGGCAGCACTTTGTGAAGCAGTACCTTGTGCAGAATCAGTACCTTCACTGTCTTCATCCTCTCCAGCCGCATTACGTACAGCCTGTACAACTTCCATCATTGTTGTAGTTAATGGAATATCTCCACCTCTGAACAAATTACTGCGCTTAGCCATGAATGTATAAATTTTGGCTTGTTGCACAATAACAGGTAACAAAGTAGCAGGTTTTGGAACATCAGCCAATTGCTTGTTTAAGAAAACCTGTATAAACCGTGGGTACATCAACCATTTTGACCCAGAAGAGATATGAGATAGCATCCCATCCAAAATAAGCCTTGAAAAATTAAACATTCTATCAGTAGCTAAGCCAACCACTGCAGATGCTATATTTGACCCAAACTGCTCCCAAGAAGTGCTTTTAGAACTTATGCAATGGAGCAAAACATGAATCAAAAACTTCCATTAAGGACAGAATAAGGCTTTCTTGAATGTTTGTTCAGTCAAAGAACCTTCATAACCCAGATTTCTAAAAGTATCCCAAATCAGTTGCTTGTCAAATCTAATAGCCCCATCTTCATCACCAAATAATAAATCATCACGAATAGAGACTTCTGTAATCTTGATAGTCCTTCCAGCAACTGAAGATCTAATATAATATTCATCCTCCTCCATATTATCTCTAGCATTAGCCCAAAATTCTTGAATCCATGGTTCAATTATATCCGGCTCAACTAAAAGAGCATAACTAATAGGCGACCCAGTAAGATAATCAATGATATCATAGAAAGCCACATTCGCCTCAGTCTTATCCAAATTAGCCACCATATTGTGCTTCGAAACAGTTAAACGATTCACCATTGTTGAAAAAATGAGCACAATAAAGATCTTGATCGAATAATAAGATAGTTATTGGGAGATAAGTATGGAAAAGATGTAAAGTAATAATATGAGAGGGAAAATCGGAAAGTAGTTATTTATAGGTGAGATTTGAAAATCACAGCCTAAATAACAAAGTTACCGTTACTACCAATTACCCAGCAATATTACCGTTGGAACAGTACTTTAATACGACAAACAGTACTTTCCACATAAGCAGTACTTTCCCAAGCAGTACTTTTCCAAGCAGTACTTTCAGGAAATACAGTACTTTGCCAAAAACCTTCATAGAAACTAAGTATAAACTAACATCCTCCCCTCAAGCAATACACAGGACTATATCTAACACCTTATAGTCCTCCCCTTAAACATAGCTTAGTAGTTAATCATTCCAATGCTCACGACCAAGTGATTGAATCGTGACACATCAAAACCTTTTGTGAGTAAATCAGCTACATTGTCATCCGTGTGAACTTTAACCACATTAATGAGCCTATGCTCATAGCAATCTCTGATAAAGTGATGCCTAATCTGAATATGCTTTGTCTTGGAATGATACACAGGATTCTTCACAATACAAATAGTACTCTCATTATCAATATTGATAGGAGTATTCTTAAAATTGAACCCATAATCCAAGAGTTGATTTTGCATCCACAAAACTTGACCACAACAACTTGCAGCAGCGACATATTCAGCTTCAGTAGATGATGTTGCTGCAATTGTCTGCTTTTTGCATTGCCAGGAGACTAACCTTCTTCCAAGATATTGGCATCCACCAGTTGTGAATCTTCTATCATAATTATCACCTGCATAGTCACTATCTGAAAAAGCTTCTAAGTGAAAAGGTGACTCTTTAGGATACCACAACCCCAACTTAGGTTGTTGTTTTAAATAACAGAAAATTCTTTTTACTGCATTCAGGTGAGAGATCTTTGGTGAGACTTGATATCCTGCACAAAGACAAACTGCAAACATGATATCAGGCCTTGATGCAGTAAGATACATAAGAGAGCCAATCATAGATCTGTATAACTTGACTTCAACAGGCTGTCCATCTTCATCTTTACCCAATGAATTGATAGATTTAATCGGTGTAGTAACAGCCTTCATATCATCAAAATTAAACTTCTTAAGTATGTCTGTAACATACTTGTCTTGGCTAATGAAAATTCCTTCCTTGGACTGCTTAACCTGAAGTCCTAAAAAGAATGTTAACTCTCCCATTGAACTCATTTGAAATTCCTTCTGCATCAGCTGCTCAAACTCCTTAACCATGGACTGTTTGGTAGCCCCAAAGATGATATCATCAACATAAACTTGAACTAACATGATATCCTTCTTGTCTCTCTTGATAAACAAAGTCTTGTCTATAGCTCCCCTCCTGTATCCATGTTGAAATAAGAATGTAGAAAGCCTCTCATACCAAGCTCTAGGTGCCTGATGAAGACCATAAAGAGCCTTAACCACCTTATAGACTTTGTTTGGATGTTTAGGATCTTCAAAACCTGGAGGTTGTTTCACATACACCTCTTCTGTAATAGTGCCATAAAGAAAGGCACCCTTGACATCCATCTGATAGACTTGAAAACCCATGTATGAAGCAAATGCAAGAAATATTCTAATAGCTTCAATCCTTGCTACAAGAGCAAATACCTCATCATAATCTACCCCTTCCTCCTGTCTATAACCCTGAGCAACTAACCTTGCCTTGTTTTTGATAACATTGCCTCGTTCATCTCTTTTAACTCTAAAAACCCATCTGGTTCCAATAACTCTCTTCCCATCTGGAAGATCACATAAAACCCAAACCTCTTGAAGTTTAAATTGAAGAAGTTCCTCCTGCATAGCTTCAACCCAGCTTTCTTTAGTCAAAGCTTGAGCAATATTCTTGGGTTCCTCTTGAGAGATGAAACAAGTAAATAAGCAGGTTTGATGGTCCTTATGATTTAGCCTGTTTTGTTTATACACAAAGCTAAGTAAAGCATTGTGAGGTTTTGTGAAACCCTTAGCTTTGTGTCTTGTCATAACTCCAGAAGTAGAAGGACCAATGATTTGATCAGTTGGATGATTCTTATGAATTCGTAAGATTGGAGACTGTGGAACTTCATATGTATCATCTAAGTTAGTATAATCAGCACCTTCATTGGAATCTGTGAAAATACCTTCATCTTCAAGCTCATCATCAGTTTCTTCTAACCCAGGCATGGTAGAATCATCTAAATCATCTAAATCATCCAAAGTACTGTCAACAGGTGCAGCAGTACTTTGGTTGAAAGTACTATCCAAAGTACTGTAAGAGTACTCTGCAGTCTTGTTCTTCTTCTTTGCCTCTTCATAAGCTCTCCTTTGTTCATCAGTGTAAGAATGTGCTAATACATCTTGAAGAAGCATCTGATTAAGTTCCTCGTGAATAGATTGATCCTCTGCAGATAATGAGGATTGTGGTGCAACAGTACTTTGTTTTGGAGAATCAGTACTTTGCTTAGGAACATCAGTACTTTGTTTTGGACTTACAGGATCTTTGTTAGGAACAGCATCAGGTCTAATATGAACATCATGAACAACATATTGAATATCTTCTTCATAGTGCAAAGGCTGATTTTCTTCTCTAACAGGAACATAATTCATCGAAGGAGATAAAATCTCAAGATCAAACATCCAATCAGGACCTTTACCTTTCTCATTGTCTTGATCTTCTAGAAACTCAACATGAAGACAATCTTGAATCTTCTTAGTAACTCTGTTGTAGACTCTAAAGCCTTTACTGTTAGTGCAATATCCCAATAAGTAACCTTCTTCAGACTTGCCATCAAACTTCCCAAGATTATCAATGGTGTTCAAAATAGTAAGAGGGCATCCAAAAGGCTTCATAAAACGAATGTTGGGTTTATTGCCCATCAGCAATTCATAAGGTGTCTTCATCTGTGGTTTGGTGACAGAGACCCTGTTAAGTACATAGCATGCAGTACTTACAGCTTCTGCCCAAAATTGAATAGGGAGATGGGAATCTGCTAGCATTGTCCTAGCTGCTTCAATCAAAGTCCTATTCTTCCTCTCTGCAACACCATTTTGCTGTGGTGTTCTAGCAATACTAAACTCCCTTTTTATGCCTTTATTTGCACAAAAGTCATCCATAGGCTTGTTCTTGAATTCAGTTCCATTGTCACATCTAATACCTCTAACCTTGAGTCTTACTTGGTTTTCAAGTGCTATTATTAGAGTCTGAATAGCATCAAAGGTATCATCTTTAAAGCCCAAAAAGAAAACCCAACTGAATCTACTACAATCATCAGTAATAACCAAACAGTACTTCTTCTTATTTAAACTTGCCACAGAGACAGGTCCAAATAAATCCATATGTAACAGCTCCAATGGTTCTCTAATAGTTCTTTCATCAAGCTTCTTACAGGAAGCTTTGTGTTGTTTACCCTTCTTGCATGCCAAACATGATTGATCATTCTTGTAAGTCTTTGAAGGTAAACCTCTAACTAAATTGCCTTTGACCAGTTTGTTGATGTTCTTGAAATTCACATGGCCCAATCTTCTATGCCATTGATGTGCCTCTTCAGATGTTGCTTTAGCCACCAAGCATGTGGCTCTTCCATAAGAATGTAGACTCTTCATGTCTAAACTATACACATCATTTGTCCTTGGTACTCTAAGTACTACCAAGTCATCATCAACAGATTTGAAGTCAGAAGAAAGGATGAGACATTCTGTGTCAGTGAATAACACAGGATGCTTTTTATCACAAATTTGAGAGACTGACAACATGTTGAACTTTAGCTCCTTCACATATATGACATTCTCAAAATCGATTCTTCCAGCTTTAATTGTTCCTTTCCCAGTAATTCTTCCTCCATTGGGATCATTCCCAAATGCAACTTTACCTCCACTAATATTTCTAAAATCAGACAGGATCTCTTTATCGCCTGTCATACTTCCAGAGCAACCACTATCCACAATAAGATGATCTTTAAGCTCCTCTTCTGGGTTTCCCTGCACACAAAGAAAAGAGTTAGAAACTTTTAGGAACCCAAGCCATTACTGACTTGTGTTCCCCTTGAGAAGTTACAAACTCAAATTCTTTGAGTATGTAATTCTCACTATCTTTCAAATGATGATCCAAAATTATCTTTTGATGTTTAGCATGTGGATTTTCAAAGCTCTCTGGTTTTTCAACATAAATTTCTTTCACCAGATTATTAGCATTTTCTTTTGACACAAAAACATCTGATTCACTTTTTGTTGAACGTACTGTATGTCTCTCAGCAGTACTGTCCCTTTTAATCCATTCAGTTTTAACAGGTGGTTCTTGTGATCTAGATCCCCTATATGAATTGTGATACCTTCTAGGTTGATAGTGAGATCTCCTAGAATTTCTATCCCAAGTATGGTTTTCAGTACCTTGTCTCTGAGCAGTACTTTGGAAAGTACTGTGAGATACTGAAGGTCTTCTCTGATGTGGGTATCTATGATCTGATGAGAAGTTTCTGTGATTAACCCTATTAGAATTAGTCCAAACTGGTTTGTGCTCTCTAGGTCTCTGATTGTTAGACTTATTCCTTGGAAACTTGCTTAGATATTCTGAGTGTTTGTCACAATCTTTGATTAAGTGAGTAGGACTATAACACACAAAACACAGTTTTTGACCCATATGACCAAAGTGATTTCTTCTATGTCTATGCCCAAAATTATTTTGCCTTCTTGATGACTGATAAAATCTGTTTTGACCAAAATTATCCCAAAAAGGTTTAGCAGTACTGTTTTGAAAAGGTTTTGCAGAAGGTACTGCTTGTTGAGCAGTACTTTGATTTAAAGGTACTGCTGGATTTTGAACATTGTTTTCAACAGTTTCTTTGGGTTTCTTAGACCTAGATTGAGCAACAAGCTTCTTCCTGAACTCTAGACTGTCTACACCATAATGAGAAACATCAGGCCTAGAGGGGTGATGACTAATGGGATGAGGAACAGCATGATAACCATTGTCTTTCTTATATTCAGGAGGTGGTTCACTTACTGAGCCCTCATTACTAGATGAATCTAAATAGTTAATGAGCTCATCATCACTAGTAGTTATGTCCTCAAAAACACCATCATCCTGATCACTAGGTTGGTTTTCATCTATGTTACTAAAGTCCATTCCAAATCCTAAGCCTGTTCTAATGTAAGCCCTTCGCTGTTTTTCAACATAAGCAACATGGGACAAGCCAGACTCTCCCCAAGCAGCAAACTTAGCTAACAAATCATCTCTTTCCTTAGTTAATTTCTCAATTTCAGCAATTTTACAGTTTAGTTTCCATTCACTGAGTTTTAACTGGTAATCCTGTTGTTCATACTTTTCAGCCCAAGCCATTTCATTATTTTCATGTGTTATGATTTTAGCTTCTATAGACTCTAAAGTGATTTGATATCCTGCTACCTCAGACCTAGCCCAAATACAGTTATCTCTTTCAATCACATAATTGTTAAGCAGTTTTAGATAAAACTCATAACAGTTTGAGCATACCTCAGAGATAGGAGACTGAGTTGGTGAAGTAGCCACCATAGCAAGAAGAACAGGATCATCTTCACTTTCTTTGCTCCAATCAAATCCTCCAAAGCCATCATCAGTTTCCAAAACAGCATGTTCAGATTCTTCATCAAAAACAGTGCTCCAGTCCAATGCTTCCACAGTGTCTTCAACTGCATCTTCCACTGCTACCATACAGTAAGTCACCGGTTCATCATCAAACTCTTCACTCCAGTCAACTTCTGATAACTTCTCTTGAGCAACCAAAGCCTTTGTTTCAGTTATTGGAATTTCCTTGAGCTCAAGTTTAGGCTTCTCAGATGTTCTGTTTGCTTGATACTTAGCAAACCTGCACTCCCTTGCATAGTGACCAGTCTTTTGACAATTGAAGCATTCAATTTTAGATTTGTCAAAAGTTATTCCTTGTTTTGGTTTGAAATCAATACTTTTGCCTGTCTTCTTCATGTACTTTTTGATTCTTGCAGTGATCAAAGCAACTTGCCACCTGATATCAATTTCTTCAAGTGCATCTTCTTCAATCTGTGCTAGATCCTCTTCATAAGTGACAGGTAAGCTTGCTTGTTGTGCAAAGAAAGAGCACACAACTTCATCTGAGTTCAAAGTGGTAGATGGTGGGGCTTGCTGAGCATATGATGGGGGATTGTAAACAGCAGTACTTTGAGAAACAGTACTTTGAGGAGAAGCATTACTTTTGTAAGTACTGCTCTTCTTTTCAGATGATAGAAAAGCAATACTGTGAGATTTGGAACTGGGTTGACCACTCATCTCATGTTCATACACCTTCAGTTGATGATAAAGATCATCAAAGTCCATAACATCCAGACCTTGTTGTCCTCTGATCATAGTAGCAATCACATGCCATGAAGATGGCAAACTCCTTAGAAACTTCAAATTAGCATCCTCAACTGATACTTGAGCCTTGTATAATTCCAACATGTTGAGGAGATTCTGAAACCTATCATATGCAGCATCAAGACTCTCTCTTTCTCCTACTGTGAAAGTTTCAAACTGTTGTTTCAGCAAGTTTCTGTGCATCTTCTTAGAGGCTTCATTCCCTCCAAATCTGGTCTTGAGAGCAGCCCAGAGCTGCTTGGCATCTTTAGCATCATGAAACTTGAGAAGATGTCCATCTGGAATGGCAGACAAGAGAATGTTTAGAGCCTTCTCTTGATTCCTTATAGTTGCTTGTGGTAAGACTGCCTTTGGTGCTGTAGGTTGTCCAGGAACAACAATGGGATCTGAAACTACTTCATTCCCATTCACAATTACATTCCACAAAGCATGGTCTGTAATGGCAATGTACTGCCTCATCTTCATGCACCAGAGATCATATTCTCCCTTTTTGATTATTGGAATTCTGAGTGAGGTGATTGAGGGTGGTGGAACAGCTTCAGTCGACATCTTTGAATATTGTTGAAGTAGGGTTTCTTCCTAGTCAGAGTTTCCACACAAGCTCTGATACCACTTGTTGGATCGATATACTTTAATCAAACTAACTTAACTAGCTTGTTAAGGTTTAATAACCTCGGATAAATCCTAAGTTATTAACAAAGAAACACTGAGCAATCTTTATCAAGTACGCGGAATTTACTTAACAAAGCTAAGAAGAAAAACTTTATTATTAACTCTAAATCTGCTTATTATGCAGATATACTAATACAACTCTAAGATAATCGAACTTTTCTCTAAAACACTAATTCGTAAACTCTAAAACTCTTTTTCTGAAATCGTACCTCTAATGCCAATCTAGGAGTCCTTTTATAGGCTCAAGGATATCCTAGTCGGTTTACAATTGATAACCTTGTACAACAAGTAATCTAAACATGGAATACAATACTTTCCATAAACGAATATAACAGTTCTTTTGTTCTAGCAGTACTTTGACTTCATCTTGCAGTACTTTGACTTTGTCTTTAACAGTACTTTGACTCTTTGACTTCTTCCAATACTTTGCAGCTTACAGTACTTTCATATCTTCAGTACTTTGATATCTTCAGCACTTTCATATCCCAACAAAGACCACAAAAGAAGCCTTGCAAATCATAGAAAACAAGTCCCAGGTCCGCCCTTTCCGAACAAAGACATATCAGTCTCAGTCTAATACAGGACCTTCTACTTCATCTCCCGTGAGTACATCTAGCACCGATGCTAAGATTGACAAACTCACGGATATTGTTCAGGCTTTGGTTCTTGCTAACCAAAAGAAAGTCACTTTCACACAGACACCATCACATGGTGACGTGAAGAAAGTCGAGGTATGTGTTACTTGTGGTGGCCCTCATGCATACTACAATTGTACTGCCACTGATGGTAGTCCATTTGAAGCCAATGCTATAGCCGGTGCTTCACATCAGGGAGGTAATCAATACCGTCCTCAAAATGAACCAAACTACCGTGCTAATACTTATCAGGGACCACCCGGTTTTAACCAGAATCCTAACATACAAAACCGGAATCAGAACCAACCTAGAATTAACCAAGGTTATCAAAACTAAGGTAATTTCTATCCCTGACCAAATCAAGGTTTCCAACATCAAGGAAACCTTAATCAAAACAATTTCAATCGAGGGAATCAATTTCAGGGAAATGTAAATCCTAACCAAGGGAATTTTCAACAACAAGGTCATAATCAAAACATACGACCTCAAAATTTCCCTCCACCTCCTCCAGTACCATCATCTGATGAGTTATTGAAGCAATTCATGAAATCCCAAGATGAAATGAACAGGTTGTTGGTCAGTCAGATCGCTGATCTAAAGAAGTCTTTAAATGATCAACCCTCGGGCTCAGGAAAACTTCCGAGCAACACGATCGCTAAACCGAGGGGCGATGCAAAGGCGATCACAACCAGAAGTGGTGTTTCATACAATGGACCCGCTATTCCTACTACCTCTTCTTCTTCTCTCCCGAAGGTAGTGGAAAGTGAACCTGAGGCAACAAAGGACAAGGAACTTCCTACTAATAACGGAGGTACCAACGATGTCCATCCTCAAGTTGTCCTGAAACCCAAATCCAATCCAGGATTTGTTTTTGAACCTCCAGTAGCTCCCGTTGAAAACCCCAAATCCAAATCTTCTATTCCTTACCCATCACGTTTGAATGAGCAAAAGCTCCGCGAAAAAGCCAGTTATCAAATGGACAAATTTTTTCAAATTTTCCAAGAACTACATTTTGACATAAGCTTTGCGGATGCTATCATGCTGATGCCCAAGTTTGCATCAACTCTCAAACACATGTTAAGCAACAAGGAAAAACTGTTTGAGATGGCAAAAACTCCTCTGAACGAGAACTACTCTGCAGTTATCCTGAAGAAGCTTCCCGAAAAGCTTGGAGATCCTGGAAAATTTCTCTTACCTTGTGTATTTCCAGGAATGGTTGAATGCTTTGCCTTAGCCGATCTTGGTGCAAGCATCAATCTGATGCCTTATTCAGTATGGAAGAAACTTTCTCTTCCGGATCTTACTCCTACATGCATGACTCTCGAGCTTGCAGATCGTACAATATCCCGTCCACTTGGCATTGCCGAGGACGTATTCGTGAAAGTAGGAAAGTTCCATTTTCCAGCTGACTTTGTAGTTGTTGACTTCGATGCCGATCATCGGGTTCCTCTCATTGTTGGACGAGGATTCCTGAGAACGGGCCGTGCTCTCATTGATGTATTTGAGCAAGAAATCACATTACGTGTTGGTAATGAAGCTGTCACTTTTAACCTTGATCAAACTTCGAGGTACTCCGCAAACTATGATTCTGAGTCGGTTAACCGAATAGATATCATTGATGTTGCTTCTGAAGAGTACTCTCAAGAAGTTCTTGGTTATGATCATAATTCTTCGAGTGATAATCTCACTCATTCATCTCAACCCATCATTGCCAATTCTACTCCTTCTCTAACTCCATTTGAGGAAAGTGACTTCATCTTAGAAGAGATTGAAGCATACTTGTCTAGTGATTCGGTTTCATGGGAAATTGATCACGCTCCCATCGACATCGAGGGAGATATTCTTCTCATCGAGAAGATGCTCAATGATGATCCATCATCACTCCCTCCCGTCGAGCTTCATAACAAGGAAGTCAAGTCAGTTGAGAAAACTGAAGAATTTCCTGAGGTAGAACTTAAGGACTTACCACCTCATCTCGAGTATGCATTTCTTGAGGGTGATGATGAATTACCCGTCAATATTGCTCAAGATTTGAGTAAAGATGAAAAGACTGCTCTCATAAAGGTCTTGAAGTCACACAAGCAAGCAATTGCTTGGAAACTCTCCGACATTAAGGGTATCAACCCTGAGTTTTGTACTCACAAAATCTTGATGGATGATGATTTCAAACCAGCAGTCCAACATCAGAGAAGGGTGAATCCGAAAATCCATGATGTTATTAAACAAGAGGTTCTCAAACTTCTTGATGCAGGATTAATTTACCCGATCTCAGATAGTCCTTGGGGTAGCCCAATTCATTGTGTTCCTAAAAAGGGTGGCATAACTGTTGTCACAAATGAAGAAAACGAGTTAATTCCAACTCGGCTGGTAACGGGATGGCGTGTTTGCATTGACTATCGTAAGTTGAATGACGCCACCCGAAAAGACCATTTTCCTCTACCCTTCATGGACCAAATGCTTGAGAGATTAGCAGGAAATGAATACTAATGTTTCCTAGATGGTTTCTCGGGGTATTTTCAGATCCCCATTGATCCACAGGATCAAGAGAAGACCACATTCACCTGCCCATACGGAACTTTTGCCTATAGACGTATGCCTTTTGTCCTATGTAACGCTCCTGGCACGTTCCAACGATGTATGATGGCCATATTCCACGACATGATCGGGGAAACAATGGAGGTGTTTATGGATGACTTCTCGGTCATTGGGGACTCATTTCAAACATGTCTCTCCCATTTAGAAAAAATGCTAAAACGGTGTGAAGACACCAATCTTTGTCTAAATTGGGAGAAGAGCCACTTTATGGTCAAAGAAGGCATAGTCTTTAGCCATAAGATTTCAAAAAACGGGATTGAGGTTGATAGAGCAAAAGTCGATGTTATTGCTAAACTGCCTCATCCTACTACCGTCAAAGGTATTAGGAGTTTTTTAGGTCATGCCGGTTTTTATCGCAAATTCATACAAGATTTTTCTAAAATCGCCCGGCCTATGACCCATCTTCTTGAAAAAGATGCTCCTTTTATCTTCTCACCTGAGTGCATCGAAGCTTTTGAAACATTAAAGAAAAAGCTTACTGAAGCACCCATTCTCGTTGCTCCCGACTGGGACTTGCCTTTTGAGCTCATGTGCGATGCAAGTGATTTTGCTATCGGTGCAGTCCTAGGGCAACGTAGATCCAAGCATTTTCAGCCTATCCACTACGCAAGTAAGACTATGACTGAAGCTCAAACCCATTACACCACCACAGAAAAAGAGCTACTAGCTGTGGTGTATGCGTTTGAAAAGTTTCGGCCATACCTAATCTTGACCAAATGCGTGGTGTATACGGATCACTCGGCTCTCAAATATCTCTTTGCAAAACAAGATGCAAAGCCGAGATTACTCCGTTGGGTTCTCCTCCTGCAAGAATTTGATATCATTATACGTGATAAAAAAGGAGCTGAGAACCTAGCTGCTGATCATCTGTCCCGTCTAGAAAACCCTCACCAAGATGTTTTCGAGAAAAAGGAAATAAATGAAAAATTTCCTCTCGAGACACTCAATGCGGTTTCTTTTCGTGGAAACTCTACTACCCCATGGTTTGCTGACTTCGCAAATTACCATGCGGGTAACTTCATAGTGAAAGGAATGTCGACCCAACAGAAGAACAAATTCTTCAAGGATGTAAAACATTACTTCTGGGACGACCCCTACTTATTCAAAATCTGTGCGGATCAAGTCATCCGACGGTGTGTTTATGGACAGGAAGCTATGAACATTATCAAAGCTTGCCATGCTGGACCCACCGGGGGCCATCATAGTCCAAATTACACCGCCAAAAAGGTGTTTGATTTCGGGTTTTATTGGCCCACGATTTACAAGGATGCCCAAGAATTTGTCAAAACTTGTGACGCTTGTCAACGTCACGGAAATATCTCTCAAAGAAATGAAATGCCGCAAAACGCCATTCAAGTGTGTGAGATCTTTGACATCTGGGGCATTGACTTTATGGGGCCATTTCCATCATCTCGAGGAAACAAATACATACTTGTGGCTGTTGACTATTTGTCAAAATGGGTTGAAGCAAAAGCTTTGCCTACCAATGATGCCCGAGTTGTTGTGAAATTCTTAAAATCTCTTTTTGCTAGGTTTGGAACTCCGCGAGCTATAATTAGTGATCGTGATACGCATTTCTGCAATGATCAATTTGATCGTGTCATGCAAAAATATGGTGTAACTCACCGTCTCTCTACTGCATACCACCCTCAAACAAGTGGGCAAGTGAAAGTTTCCAACCGTGGTATTAAAAGAATTCTGGAAAGGACAGTAGGCGAAAACCGTGCCTCTTGGTCGGATAAACTAGATGACGCACTCTGGGCCTTCCGTACAGCTTATAAAACACCAATCGGGTGTACTCCATACAAGCTAGTGTACGGAAAGGCATGTCATCTGCCGATTGAGCTTGAGCACAAAGCATACTGGGCCTTGAAACATGCCAACTTCGATATTCAGACAGCTGGTGATCACAGAAAAGTTCAAATGAATGAATTAAATGAACTCCGTGATCAAGCATACGAGAACTCTTTAATCTACAAACAAAAGACAAAGAAGATTCATGACTCCAAAATCAAGAACCGCGTTTTCAACGTTGGTGATCGAGTCCTTCTTTTCAATTCAAGATTGAAGATTTTCTCAGGAAAACTTAAATCCCGCTGGTCTGGACCATTCACCATCACTAAAGTATTTCCTTATGGGACTATTGAGTTATCTCAGCCTGATGGTCCAAATTTTAAAGTGAATGGTCATCGGTTAAAGCACTATTTTGGAGAGGACATTCCACCCATGGTTGTCCCGGATCTACAAACTTTCCCCATGAACCAATGAATGCGGGGATCGAGTCAAGCTAGCGACTCGGCAATCAAAAACAGTAGCACACCATATGGGTTTTCACCCATATTTCTGACTTCTTTCTATTTTCTACCACCCTAGTGTGGGGGAGTTGCCCCCCCCCCCCCCCCCCCCCCCCCGCTGTTGTATACAAGTTTCAAAAAAAAAATTGTATATATCAAAAATAAAATAATGGCCGTAGTATTTCCCTTATATGTTCTATGTTTCGGCATAACAGCCGGTACTTTGAATATTGAGGGCAATATTCATTTCTAGTGTGGGGGGAAATTCTCACGAATTTTATCATGTAATTATACCACCCAATTCTCCCATTTTTGGCCAAATTTTGTTTTTTGGAGTAAGTGTTTTTCACTTACTCAGCATATGGTTATCAGTCCGCCATGTCTAACCCACATAAGGATTGGCTAATCCAGGATCAAACGGCTCTTGGTAAAGATATCTCAAATCCGTTTATGGCTTGCAATTTGCCCAAAATTGTATGGTGTTCAGCTCACCATATCTTTAATTAGTGAAAAGTTGGCTAGCCCGCAAGTTTATGGCTTGTCGTAAAGGCAGTTGGAAAGCCATAATTGGTAATCGACTCACCAAAGATATTTTATCTAAGAGTTGGCTAGTCCAGAAGCAAACGGCTTCTGGTAAAGACAAATCAAAACTGTTGAAAGCTGGTGATTTGCTCAAAATCATTTGGTTATCATTGTACCAAGGTTCTTACTTGAACTAAAACAATTGGCTACTCCATAAGTAATGGCTTTTGGTAAAGAGATGAAATCCATTAAGTTTTCTCAAAAGATTGCTAGGGACTAGCAATATCTTAGTGTGGGGGATTGATGAGTGTGCAAATACTCATCATTTTTGTACCTTTTAGTCTACCAAAAACATCTGAAAACACTCAGAAATGCATCAAAATGATAAAAATATCACAAATAAGTGTTTTATGTGTTTTAAAATCAGGTGAAAAACATATCAAGTTTGCATAATTGGCAGTTTTAGTCCCTCAAGTTTCAAAAGTTGTTAAATCTAGTCCCTGGAATCCAAAAATATGGAGTTTTATCATTCAAGGTCCCTGAAATATTCTAAATTGTCAAAAATGGTCCTTGAATGAATCTTTGGGCAAATGGCAGAAAAGGTCCCTCAACTTTACAAAAGTGTCAAAATTGGTCCTTGGATATTTAAAAATGGAAAATAATCAAATGTGGTCCTTGTACTATTCATATTTGGCAGGATTGGTCCTTGTGTTATCTTTGGAAAATTGGCAGGTTTAACCCCTCATAAATCAGAAAATTGCATAAATGGTCCTTGTGTTATTAAGCTACCAAACTGACCCCTTTGTGTATTTTGATCCCCAGCCAAACCCAAAAGACCCCCTGTCATTATCCTGTGAACCCCCCATTGTGAACCCCCACTTATTATTAAAACTCGGTCAAAATAAGTCAAACCCGCCAAAACCAGAGATACTGTTTATCTCCTTCACCCATGCCTGTAAACCACAAACCAGGTGGTTTTTCCACCACCTCACCACCTTTCCACCTCACTACCTACTCTCCCAGCTCATCCCCCCTCCTCCTATACCAGCCACCTTGCATTAAATGCTTCCCCACCATCAAACACTTCACCTCACCTCACAACCCCTGTTTTTGCTGCCAACTCAACCCTAGCTCCATATCTACTATCTAAATTGTCCCCCTCCACCTCCACAACACACCAAGGTTCCTTAATTGCTCTAAAACTGCCCCTAGCCACGTGTTATCATTTTGGCGCCAAAAACAGTTTTAAACGGCTAGGATGAATTCAGAGCAGCCAATGGCTAAGATTGCAAGTGGGATATGTTCAGAATCAAGTGGGAAGTCCAAAAAGTCTATAAAGAAAGCAGGAGAAGCAGAGGAGAAGATATCTAGAATAATTTTTAGTTAATGTATGTCGATTAGCTTAATTTTCAATCTCCACTGTATCAATTAGCTTTCAAACTTTGTATTTCATGCTCTTAGTGTATAATAAAGCTTTTGTAAACCTCAATTTCAGTGTTAAGTTTCATTTCAAGTTTATGCAATTTTCAAGTTCAAATTCTCAAAATGTTTGAATGTTGTTTGTAGTGGATGTTAAGGACTCAGTAAGCTCACATAAGCTCCTATAAAGCTTCTGAAAGCTTTTAGATACCTTAAAACTTTGTGTAGTATCAAAAAGAAAAAAAATACCAGAAATACAAAAAAATTAGTTAAAAATCAAAAATCAATGGAAATGGAGATCACAGCTAGAGCAGGGTGAATATTGGATTGCCCTTGGGTTTAGAGCTTCTTGGGAAGCTATAGGTTGTATTCTCAGTCCTTGGTTCTCAGTTTTCACTTGGAAACCAATTTGTAAGCCTTTTGTTCCATTTTGGCATTTAACTGTTTAAGTCATTGATTAGCTTAAATCTTTGTATGTTCATGTTTCTGAGTTGTAGCTAAGTAGAATTAAACATAAAAACAGGTTGCTTGTTCTCTAGAATTTGTAGTTACTAAAAATCTCATTTTCACAGTTATTATAGCATAAGTGTCAATCCTGAGTTTTATGTTGTTATTGTTGTTGTGTAATGCTTATTTAGACTTGTTATATGATAATAAAAGGTCTTGAATCAGTTGCATGATCTTAACTTGTGAAATCCTTTGGAAATCACAAGTTCACAGTTTTTAAGGGTTGTTTGGATTCACTGGTTTAACTGTGTTATAGAGTGTTGGTGTTGTTTCTTGTTATTGGTATCTGTCATACTAGCATCTAATAACTCATAGCAACATTAAAAACCATTCCATGTTTGATCAAAAGTCAAATTCTTCTTTAATCTCAAACCACTTGTTAACTGTTAGGATTTAGGAAACAAAAATCATCAAAGTTTCTTGTAACTTGGTACAATAACTTAAATCCATCTTATTACAGCTTAATATAACATAATTAGTGAGTAGAGTTGATTCAAAGTTCATATAAGTCAACTTATTAGTTTAACTTAAAAAGTCAAATTTTCAGTTTAGTCGTTTTTGAATAAAATAGATAATTTTATATAGGACTTAATATTAAGTTTCAAGATTTGAGCTTTTGGGATATTAATATTCAACTGCTCATCTTAATCATAGTATTTTTTATAATTTCTAATTAGCTTGTTTAACTGCTTATTTTTTAGTTTCTTTTAAGACCTTGTTTGAAAATGTGTCCTATGCACAGTTGAGCTAGCTTCTTCATAAGCTTGTCAAAAGCTCATTAGTGAGTCTCAGCTTGTGTGCCTTAGCTTTTTGAGTAGCTTATCTACCCATCTCTCTAGTCCAGTGCTTATTTTCACCTTTTTAGCTTATTTGATAAGCCTGCAAGTAGCTTTTAGTTTGTCCCATTTCTTGTATTCACTGACTCAATATATACTGAGTCATTGCTCAGTGTCTACAAGCTTTTTCAAAAGCTTGTCATAAGCTCATCAGTGGACCCTAGGGGTTGTTCTTGGTTCCTTTAAGCTCACAACCCAGCTGGCTATCTGTCTCAGCCAAGTTTGAGAGCTTAAGCTCTGTGGACCCCACTTGTTTTGTCCTTTAAACTTTGTCCCATAACTGTCTTAGAACACATAGAAGTTAAAGTGCTTATTAGCTTATTATAAGCTTTTCAGTATGGTTCTTTGTATCTTTTAGCTTCATATAAGTAGCTTTAGCTTATTTACATCTTATTTCATCTTTGGTTCCAGCTTGTAAGCTTGTTTGAGCTTAAAAACATCAAAATAAGCTCATAAGTTCACTGTTAAGCCAATAAGCCTTCAAATAGCTTATTTTTAAGTTGTAAAATTTTTGTTTTCATTAAAGTTACTTAATATCAGTAGTATAATAGTTTTGTAAAAGAAAAATCACAAAAACATCATTTTAAAAATAGTGATAGCATTTATTTAATAGAATTTAGCTTTTTAAATTTTCTTTTCAGCTTATTATTAAGCACATTCTGTTTTTATAATTTTCTTAGCTTTCTGTCACCATAGGATAATTTTATAAAAAATTTCATAATTTTCTTAGTTTGTTTAGTATTTATTAGAATTTAAAATAGTTAAAAGTATTAAATAGTTAATAATAAATAAATAAAAAGCATAAAAAATATAATTTCAGTTTTACAATAAGTTTTATAATATTTTAGATTTTTCTAAGTCATAATTTCATTTTTCTAGCTTTATTTCATATTTTATTATATTTTAGGGTATTATTAAATAGTTAAAAAAGGATTTTAATTACTAATAATTAAATAAATAGTTATAAAAATAATTTTAATTTTCTAGTAATTTTCTTTTATTATTAGGATTGTAAAAATATCATTTTCATATCCGTAGGTGTTTTACTCTTTTAAAACTTACGTTTTATTTTGTACGTTTACGTAAAATTTAGTAAACGTACGCGTTTAAGTTTGTTTAATCTGATTGTTGTGCTTTATAATTCTGTATCCAAATACCATTCCAATCAATCAGTAGTGTAATTTCCAATCAAAATCCTTACAGATCATTATCCTTAGTGATCATTCTATCGTCTGAACGTTTTTAAGCACCATTTATCCTCCGTGGGACTTAACGACCCGGGAATCCACTATGTTCCAAGGGAAATTGCATTGGTTTTAGACTGTTTGAATTTTATTACGGTTGACCATTCACAAGTGGTTGACTTGTGTAATAAACTTGACGGTTTGGATCCAATCACCAAGTTACTTACCTTAGCATCCAAGCTAAGCTAGCATCATACCCACATCATCATCATCAATTCCCTTACTTGCAATCTAGGTCAAATCATTATAGTTATAAACACATAATCAATATTACTAAACAAGGTTAATACAACTATAGCTTATCTTTTAACATCTCTAATTATCATATAATCATATATTGATCATATGATCATTGCTAATAACAACCCCCATTGGATTGTAACCCTTAAATCACCACCAAATCGTCATAACTCTCATTTCTCTTATCTTTCTCCTCTCTTAGCTTGACACTCAAAACACACCAGAAGTATGAGAAAATGTCCAAAAGTCTAAGATATATTAGACAAGTAAATTTCACATATTCCAATATTGAGAACAAGTATACAACCAAGAATATCGTATACAGTTTCTTAACAAAAATTAAATAAACACAAGTAAAATTCACATATTCCAATGTTGAGCACGATCGCTTTTATGTTGATTGTTTCTCACCACAAACTGAAATGTACATCAACAACACAGATATTATTGACATAGCAAAGTACTTTATTACATTTTTTAAGGTTCGGCTAATTTTGATTCGGATTCACAGTTTCACAGAAATTATAAAATTGTAACTTTGATACTGACAATATATACCAGGCCAAAATTGTTAGATATTTATAGACGGCATACCAAAGGCTCCGCCGCAACATGCGACAGCCTAATTCCTCGTTCATAACAATTATCTTTTACACAATGACAACGCAAAAACTTACAATTTCCGCCTAAACTTGCATTGCTTTAAACTTAACCGCCTTTGATGTTAATTACGTCTGTTTTGTCCTTTCCTGCTTCTTCATCAACTTAAAAGCCTAAAAACACCACCAACACAAATTATCCCCACATAAAAAATAAACATACCAACTATCACAATGGAAAAAACAGATCAAAATTGCATGAAAACGGAACCTGCGTTCACATACTTTACTTTTTTACCAAATCTTTAAAAAACAAACTTTATCATAATGCATAAAATATATATAATCAAAACCATAAAACCAATAGCCTTTGTATCACAAAAAGATTGAATCTTTATAACGGATGATTAACAACTTTATTAGGGTCCATGTTACACTCCTTCAAAGCAACATAGATCTCAACATCAGATACACCATTTACTATCTCTTTTAGATTATGTACCATCTTTCTTGACCCCCCCCCCCCCTCGGAATCCTTGCTACACCGCCGACAACTCTATTGCCTCTGCTTCCCATCATATCTAAGAAAGTCACCGCTAATTCAATATTTTAAGAAAGAGATGGTTGTTTTGAAAGAAAAACCTACACTCGCCTAACTTATCCCTTCTTTTTTGTATCATTTGTCATGGGTTTGGTGAATCATATCTTCATCTTCAAATTAAAGATATTAAAAAGGTGTAGTTTGAACTATTTGGTGTGAAGTGGTGTTTTAAGTGTTGTTTATGTAGTAAAAAGGTAGAAGAAGCTGCCTCTTGTGTGTGGTGGCTTCTGAAATATGAGAGAAGGTAAGTGGAGGTTTTATGGGAAAAAGTCTTAGCGCACTAACAAAGCGGGACCTCAATGAAAACCCGTTATTTTGTGGACAGTACACCGTTATTTGATGAGCAGTGCCCCTTTTTTGACCAATGGTTAACTAAGCTTAATAATTACTCCACTAAACACCCTCTCAACCAATAACAACTCTCTTTTGACTTAACCCCTTATTAACCCTTAATTATTTTTCGTAATGACATTTTTGGACCCCATAATATTTTTGGTAAATGTTATATCTTAACTACATATTAAGCACAATTGGTCAATCTTTAAAAGTGAAAAAACTAAAATGATCAAACAAACTTAATTTGGGAAACTATTAACAAAACTGAAACACAAAAAAATTAAGAAAAATATTTTTGGAAACACAAGAATGGTCTAAATTGAATATTGCAACATAAAATTAAGAACAATAGTTTTGGAAACACAAGAATGGTCTAAAGAGAAAAGTTTAATGCAGAACAGTTTTTTTCTAAAGAACAAAACATGTGATCTCAGCCATTTATTTTTCTTATCAAATAACAAAAACCCACTTTCATCTGTTTTCTTATAATTAAAATATCTCGCAAACCATTAATTGTTACGCGAAACTAATTATACCGTCGCGAAAAGAATTAAATTATCTTTATATAGATATACACTTCAATATACTTTCGACGAATTTTTTTTTTCAAAATTTTTGCCCAAATGAATCACATGTGATTCAAAAAATCACGTGTGATTTATTACTTTAAAAATCACATGTAGCTTGTGAAATCACATGTGATTTTACTGGGCGGAAAAATTGAAAAAAAAAATCGTCGAAAATATATAGAAGTGCATATCTATAGAAAGATAATTTAATTTTCGTCGCGATGATGTATTTTTGGTAGTTTGAAGGTTTACCGTTTACAAGATACGTTGTTTTAAAAAAAACTGAAAAATATATTTTTTTTGATTGATGAAAAAAATAAATGGATGAGATTGCATGATTTGTTTTTCAGATAAAAATTATTCTGCATTGAACTCACCTCATGGTCTAAATTGAAAATTGAAACATTGTAATACACGGTTTAAAAATTGAAACACAATGTTTACTGTTTAGGAAACTTTGAAACTATAATTCACGGTTTCATAATTTTCATGATTTGTTATTGTAATTTTTATATTAAATACTTTCCAAAACATTATCTATTTTTCTACTATATAAACACCATAATTTCTCATTTTTATTTTCAACTTATGATTAGTGATTCGTTTAAAATAAACACAAATATCAAAATATCAAATTAACCGTAAAACTTGACGAATTAACCCTTTAGGAAAAAGGGTTAACGTATCAAATCTCACGGGTGTGATAAAAGTGATACCGGGAAGTGATTTCCCCGGGTCGTGTCCCAACGAGGTGTGAAATTTACGGTGTCGTTGAATTTCGTGACTAGGACTTGAATTGGTTTAACAAATTTGGAATTTGATATCGTTATTCTACAAATTAATTAACGGGAAAGTAATTAAGGCAAGGGAACCCTAATAAAATACAAATTAACAATTACTAAGCCTAAGGAATGATTAAACAAAGCTAAACTAAGTCCTAGAGTGCTACAATGCAAAAACGTGAAAACACGGGCTAATCCCGAGCCTCAAAAAGAGAAAAAATAAGAAAATTAAATCCTACGAGTGCAAAAACAATTTTCCTACATTCTAAATGACTAAAAATAATTTTAGGAAAAAGCCGGGTATTTTATCGACTTTTATTTTATTTATTACGAATTAAAAACGATTTTAATCTAATTAATTAATTAAAAATACTAAACTATTTAAGAAAAATCTAAAAAATTCACAGAAAGTACTTTGAACAATGATGAATCTAAGAAAATTAAGAACAGTAATGGTTGCTTTGGAAAATAAGCTCAAAATAAGCTAAGGAGAGCTTATGCCTAAAACTGCCAACTACCCTTAAGTATTAGATTTTGCAAACTTAAACCAAGACAAGACCCAAGGGCGACTGGCATTACAGGTACACACTAACACTCTCATAAGGGAGAGGTCTCAGGTTCGACCCTTGCCTCTCCCTTTTTTGGCAACTTTATTTATTTTTTTTTTTTTGAAAATTTCTCTTTTTGGTATTCAAAGATAAGTAAATATAAGCACTTTTTGTACAAACTTGACTTTTGAAAACCTCAAATAAGCTGTTAGAACAGCTTATTCTCCAACTGTGTTGGACAAATACAAACCAAACAATCCTTATGCAATTTTGGTCTTAAAAGCACAAATAAGCAGTTGAGATAAGCAATTGTAGAAAAGAGATAAGTTGACGAGCATACTAAACAACTAAAATAAGCTAAAAGGACAGCAAAAAGTAATGAAAATGGGGAAAATAAGCAGTTGGCATAAGAAAACTAAACTAGGAAATCCTAAGCTAGAAAATGGAGAATAAGCAATGAGAGCTATAAATAAGCACTAAATAAGCTGAGCATGAATCTATCCTAACCTAACACACTAATAGCAATAAGAAAAACCTAAATAAGCTGAGAGGAAAGCCAAATAAGCACAAAAAAATGGTGTGTGCTGCTGTGGTTCTGCATATCAGTGGCACAAGGGGGTGGTTTGCAGCTTATTTTGAATAAGCTGTAGAGGGAATCAGCCCTTGAGCTTCTAGGCACTTAAGGTCCACCCACCTAGCTCACTTTTGCCCCCTGTATATAGCTTATAAGGAGCTTTTTACAAGCTTTTGCAAGCTTGTGAAAAGGGCATAATGGGGCTGCTGGAGGGCTGCTAATGGGCTTATTGAGGCATGAAAATAAGCTAGCAATTAAATTCTAATGACCAAATTAAGCTACAATAGATCAATACCATACTACCAACTAACTATAACCTAAAAATCAAACTCTAATTCTAAGTTTAACTAATCTAAAATGGGGCTTAAAGAGGGGACTGTCGAGACAGATTTGTAAAAAATAACTAATCTAAAAAAAAACTTGGTTTGCAAATAAGGAGCTACTTAGAATGCTGAAAAAGATGAACAAATATCTAACTTTGACTGATGGGAGACCCAAAATGGGTCAAATATCGTTTTTGACCCAAACCTTCTACAAATCCAAACACTGCCTTTGAGGGCAGAAAACTAAAAAAATGTTTTTCCAAAGTTGAACTTAAAACAAAGTGCTTTCAATTGACAAAAAAGAACTCAAGAGAACTTAACGAAGCTCATCAAATAAGCTTAGATACTAAATTTGAACCAAGAAGAGATAAGACAAGCAATAAGTATCTTTCATAAAAAAAACTGTAACTGAGAACACAAGGTGAAACTGACTGAAATTAAATTTAAATTAAAGACATTACATTGAAATTAAAAGTGCAGAAAAGGAAAGCTGGGACTAGAACTAAAAAATTCTAGACAAAGTTTTACATTTCCTAAAATGCCTATTTATACTAAACTAAAAAAATTTGACTTCTGGCTTCTTGTCTCTTGTATTTGTGCTTTCTTTGTGAGATGAACCAAGCAAAAATACACCTTTGTGCTTCTTGAAACCATCCTGAGCCATTGGATGCCCTTGGAAACCCATTACAGCCATTGATTGGCTTGGAATATGTTGTGGATCGATGACTTGGCAAGGGGAGACATGTGAAGAGGGGAGGGAAAACATAGGTGAGCATGTGATAACTTGGTTTCTGGGATTGAGAGGGACAGGGGAAAAAAAGTGGGAAATGGATTTGGGCGCCATTTTTATTCTGGGTTGTTTTGTGTTCTGTGGTTGGATAAAAGGGAGAAGAGGTTTAAAGTGTTATGGGGGGTTCTAAAAGGAAGGTTCAAAGGGTTTATGGTGGGGGTCAAATGAGTAAAGGGGTTTAAAAAGTGTGGTGAAAGGGTTAGGTTTTTAGTTGTTTCCCCCTTGGTCACTCCAAAAACATGTCCCGGGCTCTGAAAATGTAGAAAATCCACTCCCGGCTCCGTCCGCAAAGCACTTTTTCTGATTTCGGTTCGATTTTACTCGTTTTCGCTTTGTTTTCAACCCTTTTGTACCTGCAAGACATAAAACACACTCCGAGGATATTTTTGACATATTTTTATCGTATTTGGGTGTTTTTAGTCATTTTAGTGGTCTTAGGCGGGTAAAAACGATGAGTGAATAAGCACTCATCAATTAGTAAAAGTAGATGATCTTGAGGTTAGTACATTGTAAACTCTTATTTATCTTTATAAATTTGTTGTTTCATTGTTTGTAATCTCTTATTTATCTTTATAAATTTGTTCTACTATACGATACAAAGGGAAGGTTCAGGATGCACTCCATCAAGGATGAGCAATCAAAGGTATGTTGTCCCTTGTTGCAAAAAAGAATCTATGATACTTGCCTATAAAAGTGGCTATGCTAAGTTTGATTACATTTTCGTGTTGGGTATCTTTTAAGTTTATATGTTAACTAATTGTCTTTTGTGCAGCTCAAATTGTGCAAGGTTCAATCGGTTCAGTTTGGTTCAAAAGGATTCCATACATCAACACTTATGATAGTTGCACCATCTGCGACCCAGATATACTCATCAAAGCTAATGACACAATCAAGCTTGACTTGGAGACTCAAAAGATTGTTGATTTTATTAAGTTTGATGTTGGGAACGTTGTCATGGTGACTGGTTGACAACTTGACATAACACAAGCTGATAACGCTACACGCGTCGTTCGGGGTCAAGGAAACTTCCTTTTCTTCGAGCAAGTTTTATAACACCCTAGGCAGTGAACCTAATCGTTGTAGTGTAGTAATTAGGGTAAGCCACGGGTATTGATATCGTTCTCTAGGGGAATAGGAATGCTAGTGAGAAGTTACTACGCTAAGGTTGAGGTTGAGGAAGATTATTTTTTATCTTTTTATGTTTTTTTAGAAATTGAAAAGGTACGAATCTCGGGTATTGGATTTGGGGGGTTGGTATTGCTACCGATTACTCTACTATTATCTAATTATCTAAGCTAAGGTTGTGATAGTCTATGTCTAATTTGATGTGTACTCGTATGATAGTTTAAAGATGTGTTTACTTAGGTTTTACTACTCCTTAATTATCTCCTATTGATGGTTGATTTGTCACGTCCTTATTCCTAGTTGCGTTGTGATTCTAAGGCTATAGGGCGTGCTTGTTTCCCTAACTCGTTGAAATTACCAAAGGGTCTTGTTTACAAATCCTCTAGTGATTTATAGACGCCTACTCTACGGTTGTCCTTGAATACTTTATCCTACAATTACCTAGATAATTATATTCTAAAGTTCACAAAGAAATGTCAAGCATTAAGTACACAACGAATAATCTAGCGCACTCTAGATCATTAGTCAACTAAGATAAGTATCAACCAATCAATATTCAATAATTAAGTTTCATATTCCCTAAGCAAACACACAAATAAATTAGCCGGACATGGAGAACATGCAAGCATACACACAAATAATCAAAGACATAATTAAATTAATGAAGTAAATACTTATCTTGATGTATAATAGGGTTTAGAACCCTAAAATACTGCCCAAGAAAGCCTTGGTTCGGTTTTAGGTTTTTACTCCAAAAGACTACACACAAAAACTGAAAAATTCGGATTCTATATATAAGATTACATCTGCGACGGCGTCACCTTATGTTTCGTGACGCCGTCGTGTCGCCGTCATTAGGGTTTCGTCTTGGCCACGTAAACCTTTCGACGGCGTCACCTTATGACTGTGACGCCGTCCCCTTCAGCTCTGACGCCGTCTTGGCTGCATCTAGGCCGTCTGAGTAGCGACGGCCTATTCCTTTAGAACCTGACGTCGTCCCTTGAAAACATGTAATTTTGCCTCTGAGCCGTCGCAAAATGCCTTCCCGACGGCGTCGCAGATATGCAGTGACGCCGTCGCCTTATGTTTCAGCAGCTTTGAGTGTCTCGATTCTGACTTTGGCCATTTTCTTCGTATATTCGCGCCTTTTCGTCCAAATAAGCATCATTCCAGCATTTTGCCTTCAAGAGACCTAAAAAGTGAAAAGGAACGATATTAAGCAATAACGGATACAAAAGTGATCGAATAAGGGCTTAAATGACCCCTCAAAAAGGTACCTTTTAAAAGATAGATGTAGGATGGTAGCCCGTATGTTTTTTTTTTTTTTTTTTTTTTTTTTTTTTTTTTTTTAATTTATTTTTTCGAAATTTTTTTTTTTTTTTTTTTTTTTTTTTTTTTTACATACACTTTTACTCTACCATCCTCTACGGTACATCAAAATGATAGGGATTTATAGACACATCCCTACACTTGAGTTTTTATTACTCTAACACTAATTTGACCCGAATTGAAAAGATCAAAACACTTGGAGTACATTAT
The DNA here is from genome assembly GCA_019973895.1 of Chrysanthemum seticuspe. Lineage (NCBI taxonomy): Eukaryota > Viridiplantae > Streptophyta > Magnoliopsida > Asterales > Asteraceae > Chrysanthemum > Chrysanthemum seticuspe. Next base: position 303,882,235 of record BPTQ01000007.1, on the reverse strand, counting down.
TATGCAAACAAAGGGAATTTGAGTTAACGTTCTCTTTCCTATGTTTCATAAACTTTAACTTTTCCCATGAATCCCAATCATCCCAAAACTGTATACAAGGGATATGACTCGACTTAGCAACTCATGCAAGCAACTAGATAATTGAACTAAGGGTTTTGGGTGATAACATAAATTTGCACTAAAAGTGAGTGCAATAAAGGTAGGCTAAGGCGATTTGGGTGTATATTTGGGGGTGGGGTGTAAACAATGCTCTTCATTGATATTCCGGAAAAACCGAAATATCACGAGAACCGCGAAAAGGATAGGCTCTGAGGGGTTAACTAGGGGTATCGTGTACTAAAGATGAGTACAACGCAAAGGGTGTGGGGGAATTACTCAACCGATATGGAAGAAGTAATTATATTACAGGTATCAAACAAGGGTTTATCCTAATGCCTCTTATCATTTAGTTATTCCTAACTACACAAGTGTAGTCTCACTAGCGATCTCGGAATGCATCACAAAACAAGTTCTAGAATCTAATATACTACCGGTTCACACTCTAAGCATTAAAGATGAATGCTTTAATTCCTACTAATCTAAGGGCGATCCTCACATTTTGGGTGGAATTTAGGTGGTAAGGGTTTTTGTGCTAGTCATGCAACTTCCTATCCATGAGACGCTTTTGTTAAGACTAATGGCCCACTCCTATACGTCATGAAAAAATTTTAAATTTGGCTAAAATTACCCTAACCTACATTTTCTCATGGTTTATTACACAAATACACTTGGACAAAGCAAATAGTCAAGGATAAGCATAGTTTCAAAGTTCCCGTTTTATTTTCCCTCCCTACACTTAAACTGAACATTGTCCCCAATGTTCCCCGAAAGTATCAAAGTTATGATAATAGAAGGTAATTAAAAACGAAAGAAACTAATACTCCCCTGATTAGCTCGGTAGGATCCGTGAAAAGTGGTGGTTAAATCTTTTCCAAGAAGAGTTTTTGCGTGAAAGGCTCCTTCCAAACTTGTGTAACTTCTTCTTGACAAACTAAACCTGCACACTAGAAGAAAACAAACGAAACCTTCGCGTAAAATCGGCGGTAATAATATACATAAGACTCGATTTAAACTAGGATATAATGCTTGTGGAATGGATGTTTACAGAATTTGTTTTGAAAGTTAAGATCTGGAAAATTCCAAAATTTTACAAGTAGCTCAGAAAACGAGAAAAAGTAAGCTGATGTTTTTATTCCTTCCTGACGCCGTCAGGTTGCAATCCTGACGCCGTCAGGTTATCCTGACAAAAACTGGTCTGCGATTTTCTGGAAAAAATTCTGGAAAATTTGCATCTTTAGAATCTGGAAAAACTTCTGCAAAAACATCCATTATGACTCGATACAAGCATTTGACTCGAACAAACAAACATATATATCTTTTAGTTAATTGTTATTCTCATGTTCACGTTTCTTATGAAAACGTGTGTAATCCTCCCTACACTTATCCTTTATGTAAAATACCTTTATATGTAATTAAGACGAGGTTAAAAACAAAATAAAGCATTTTTACAAATTCAAACATGAGGACAAACAATTAATAAAAGATATATGACACTAACAAGCAAACAATCCATCACATAGGCTAGATAAACCATGCAAGTATCCACACACATCAAATAGTTCACCATAAGGTTAAGTTGTCAAAGATTATTACATGCCCAAACATAAATTGTCTCAATAGCCAACACAATCATAGTCAATACATAAACTAAAACATGAGTCACTGGGGGGAGGGTCCACGATAGTCATAACCAGGGGGAAGATGGCCCAAATACCCATAAGGTGGGTAATCCTCTTCTCTCCCCGGGAAAGGATCAATCTGGAGGTGTGGATCAAGCTGGTCACGTACGGACAAATGCTGCATCTGCCTAACAGTGTGGTCATAGGTCCAATTAGCCCTCTGATCCTGCTGTGCCATCCACGTATCCATGCGTCCCATCCATGCTCCTTGGTAGGCCTGCCAATCTCCACTAGACATGTGTCTGTAGGCGTCAGTGGAGCTCCCTGCTTCACCCCCCTGCTGGTGCGCTGGCATGTGTGGCTCTTCATCATCATCGTCATCACTACCTTGAATGACGGGTTGAGCATTGAACCAAGCAAAGCCCCTACCATAATCCATTATAACCTCCATAGCTTTCAAGGACTTGGCCTTGACGACCCTTGGTGATACCTCATTAAGGTATGCGGGTGCCTCCCCTGCCAAAATGCCAAAGGACCGAGCTAACCGAGTGATGAGCATACCCCCATAAACTTTGTCCTCAACCCTCATTCCACTGGCAGTCCTCAAGTAGTCGGCTAACCAGAATGGGATGTTACAGTGCACACCCTCGGCCAACATGCAGTAGAGATAGAACAGATCTGGTAAAGTGACACGATGATTAGTGTTCCGGCGCCCCGTGATAGAAAATGTGAGGCAACGGTGCACTAGCCTAATCCGTGGATCCCGGATTTGAGATGCGAGAGTACCCCCAGTGATGTACTCCCCATTAGCTATCGTGTTCCAGAACTGAAGACACAACATTTCATCCTTATGGGTAAGTCCGGTTGCCAAACTAGCCCTGAAAACATCGCTCCCAGCATTCTCGGCGCTATATAACCCCAATCTCCATCCAAACTCAAGGACTGACATAGCCCTCCAATCTCCTCCCAACCTAAATCGGACCCCCTGAAACTCAATGTTATCACGACACGAATTAACATCCAACGTGTAAGATGCGTGGAATTCACGCACCAACTCCCCATATACGGGTTCACGCATCCTAAACATCCTTTCCCACTGGGGATCAGTAAACTTGTCCTTCCTAAAACTATTCGCAAACTCCCTAGCCAGGTCATGACCCTCAAGAAACTCCCAGTCCACAACAGCCCCTGAGTCAATAGTTTGATGAAGCAAATCATTGTAACGAACTTGGCAATCTTCCTCAGTGAACACTCCCCATTCAGAAATTGTGTCAGCGATATTTGCCTGGGCATTAGAGGACTGTCCTCTTGTTCTCTTTGTTCTTCTGCTCATCTGAAACAGAAAATCAAATACAGTGAGGACGGCGTCAGAATAATCACGACGGCGTCACATAACAGTTATGACGCCGTCAGCCCGACCAGAATTCAAATCCGACCTTTGCGAGGGAAAAACCCAGGTTTTTAACCACAACCCTTAGCCCAAACACCCATGTTGATGGTATCATGGCCAGGTGGGTTCGATCCCTAAGCCGTCAAGGCTCCCGCAAAGTCAACCCCCATATGATAACACTATCATTTGCCTAATCATTAGCCTAATTAATAGGATTCATAGGCGGTATATAGCATAGATCAAATTAGTTGGGGTTGTTGGTTTGAAAAAGAGGGAAAAACGAAATTGAGCATGAATTAGGACAATTAAACAGACAAAGATCAATGTGCATTACTTACCTTGTGGAAATTGTTTTGGCAAAATGATGAATTAGAGGTGGGAAAAACGTGAGTGTTGGGTGTGGGGCGGATAAAAATTTTGTAGGGTAAAGAATGAAAGAGATGGGTGATGTATTTATTCGTCTGATCTGGGGTAGCGACGGCGTCACACTTTGTACGTGACGGCGTCACGCCTAAATTTTTTTGCCAAAAGAAAACAGTTTTGTCGATCCGCCTGGATCAAAAATTTGATTACTATCTTTGAAAAAGAATTTAGTTTTCCTCTTGAAATTTATTTGGCTAATCCACCAATAATCCATATAATGGTAAGTGATGCACATGTCAATTTGTTGTTCAATTGTAATTTTACACATTCCGAAGTTTTGGAGGTGAGGTTTCCTTTTCCCGGGTTTAAAACCTAAAGAACTTTTCTTTACATTGGGAAAGTCGGTAAGTGATACGTGCACCATTCCAATGAATGTATTTCTAGGGATCAAGCGGGGAACGTTAAAACGGGGGTTCAAGCAGGAATACGATTTCTTGACGAGATTTGCTAAAGGAGAGGGTTCGGGAGTCACCCTGGTGCGTTCTGGTATTGCATATACCTTTTCTAGCTTTTTAGGTATATTGTTTTTTGCAATTTCACCACGAATGCTCAGTATGAAATTGTTAGCTAGTCCCAAGAAAGTGTCATGAGTTTTCCGCATTTGATCCTCGAGGCGCTTAATTTCCTCTTCTTGCTTGTGGACAAATGTCAACATTATGTCCTCGAATTCATCCTGCCGGGACTTCCTTGGCAGCAAGAATTCCTTGACCGTATTCACATGTTTGTCAGCACAAGTGGTTACATCCATTAACGCCTTCATTTGGGTCTCCATACTCATAATTGCTTGTGCTTGGGAACTTAACCCGTTATCTAGGACAACTGGAATTTCCCAACCTTCCTCTTCGTATTGAGCTAAGTCCTCGATGACTTCCCAGCATGCCTCAGCATTAAGATTACTTAGTCTCCCACCGGCGGCGTAATCAATGGTTTGTCGGAGAGAAAGACTGACATGATCATAAAAGATTTGGACTTGGAGCCAAAGATCAATGCCGTGATGAGGGACTTTATGAAGTAAGTCCTTGAATCGGGTCCATGCTTCGTAGAGAGATTCACCTTGACGTTGTTGGAACATCAAGATGTCATTCCTAAGCTTAGTGGTTCTCCCCGGTGGGAAAAATTGAGCAAGGAAGCGAGAAGTAAGATCATCCCAACTTGAGATGGAGCCGGCGGGAAGTCGCTCAAGCCAATTACTAGCTTGGTCCCGTAGAGAGAATTGGAAGAGACGCAAGCGCGTGGTCTCCCGAGTAGTAGCATCAAGGTCGATGGAATCGATAATTTTGAGGAAATCCCTTTGATGCTGATTTGGATCTTCGGAACGAAGTCCATGGAATGCACATCCGTTTTGCACCAACCGGATGGTGTCGGATCGCAGGGCCGTAGTTTGGGCTTGGTCGGGAAGCTCAATGGTGTTCCTATAACCTAGGTGGTTTGGTCTCGAGTACTCACCAAGAGTACGGGCTCTTAGCGGGTCATTTGGTGGTGGGTTGATGAGTGGTGGTTGGTTGTCACCTTCCATGGTGAAAAGTGATGGGTGTTACGAACAAAGGTCACGAAGAAGGGGGATAGACTATGAGAAAGCTAAAAAATGAGAAAAAAGTTTACTTGATAGGAATCAAGCAAAGAAACCTAAACGAGGTGGACTACTAACTAGCTATTCTATTCCCCGGCAGCGGCGCCAAAAACTTGATAACGCTACACGCGTCGTTCGGGGTCAAGGAAACTTCCTTTTCTTCGAGCAAGTTTTATAACACCCTAGGCAGTGAACCTAATCGTTGTAGTGTAGTAATTAGGGTAAGCCACGGGTATTGATATCGTTCTCTAGGGGAATAGGAATGCTAGTGAGAAGTTACTACGCTAAGGTTGAGGTTGAGGAAGATTATTTTTTATCTTTTTATGTTTTTTTAGAAATTGAAAAGGTACGAATCTCGGGTATTGGATTTGGGGGGTTGGTATTGCTACCGATTACTCTACTATTATCTAATTATCTAAGCTAAGGTTGTGATAGTCTATGTCTAATTTGATGTGTACTCGTATGATAGTTTAAAGATGTGTTTACTTAGGTTTTACTACTCCTTAATTATCTCCTATTGATGGTTGATTTGTCACGTCCTTATTCCTAGTTGCGTTGTGATTCTAAGGCTATAGGGCGTGCTTGTTTCCCTAACTCGTTGAAATTACCAAAGGGTCTTGTTTACAAATCCTCTAGTGATTTATAGACGCCTACTCTACGGTTGTCCTTGAATACTTTATCCTACAATTACCTAGATAATTATATTCTAAAGTTCACAAAGAAATGTCAAGCATTAAGTACACAACGAATAATCTAGCGCACTCTAGATCATTAGTCAACTAAGATAAGTATCAACCAATCAATATTCAATAATTAAGTTTCATATTCCCTAAGCAAACACACAAATAAATTAGCCGGACATGGAGAACATGCAAGCATACACACAAATAATCAAAGACATAATTAAATTAATGAAGTAAATACTTATCTTGATGTATAATAGGGTTTAGAACCCTAAAATACTGCCCAAGAAAGCCTTGGTTCGGTTTTAGGTTTTTACTCCAAAAGACTACACACAAAAACTGAAAAATTCGGATTCTATATATAAGATTACATCTGCGACGGCGTCACCTTATGTTTCGTGACGCCGTCGTGTCGCCGTCATTAGGGTTTCGTCTTGGCCACGTAAACCTTTCGACGGCGTCACCTTATGACTGTGACGCCGTCCCCTTCAGCTCTGACGCCGTCTTGGCTGCATCTAGGCCGTCTGAGTAGCGACGGCCTATTCCTTTAGAACCTGACGTCGTCCCTTGAAAACATGTAATTTTGCCTCTGAGCCGTCGCAAAATGCCTTCCCGACGGCGTCGCAGATATGCAGTGACGCCGTCGCCTTATGTTTCAGCAGCTTTGAGTGTCTCGATTCTGACTTTGGCCATTTTCTTCGTATATTCGCGCCTTTTCGTCCAAATAAGCATCATTCCAGCATTTTGCCTTCAAGAGACCTAAAAAGTGAAAAGGAACGATATTAAGCAATAACGGATACAAAAGTGATCGAATAAGGGCTTAAATGACCCCTCAAAAAGGTACCTTTTAAAACCTTATCACAAGCCATCATATATTAACCATTTGCAGTTAAAATTTATGTTTTCTTCATTTACATGTCTCAATGTTGATATCTGCTTCTTTGAATTTGGATAGAACAAAGTAACTTTATTACACATGTTCATATAGCCTTTTATCATTTCAGACTTGCACATTGTTTTCGACAATATATGCTTTCCTTATCAAAATACTTATGTTATTATTATGTCAATTTAACTTATTCATATATGGCTAGACAATATTCTATGTCATATTCATTACAATGATTAAACCCAAATATAAATCAATAAGATTTACAATCTGGAGTCACTTTATTTTGGAGTAAAATACACGGTTCGTCCCTAACCTGCGCATCACGATGGGACAAAACTTTCCTTTTTCATCGATGGGAGTCTAAAACAAGGGGTTTATATGCCAAACTCGTCCCTTGACCATTAACGCCGAGGTCAACGTCTAATTTATGTTAGTTAGTCGGTGGTATTATATTCCATACACATTTATACCATACCTTAGTTAATTTTAACCCAAGACAATTCCACCAGCACATAAAGGGGTGATTGTTTGACCGAATTATACCATTACACCTGACATGTTAAGTATGACTTTATAAAAGTCAACTGCTAAACAATGTATGATCTCACAGAATTTAACACATAAGACAAACAAACAAATTTATACATAACAAACTATTTAGCAAGTTGACTTATAACAGTCAACTATATGTTCAATGTTTGATGCAACTGAAAAATAACTGATACTACGGAGTCATTGTCTGATACATGGTTCTACTGACATTTCACAAAATATAAAAGATGATGCAGTTTCCACTACAAAATGTTCAACTGCTGAACCTTCAAATGATCTACACATCTCTGATCGATATCCATAAACTGATGAATCCACAAAACATGAACCTTAACCTGATGATGCTACTGCTACCTTGTCTGCAAAAACAAGTATGCAAACAACAAACATATAAGTTAGGTAATGTACTATTACAGCTTAAAAGAATTAAACACATGACATGGTATTCATCATTAAAACATCACCTAGGATGGCCTTTGGGCGAAAAGTGCAAGGACGCAGTTTGTAATCCTTTCTCTGCTTCTAAAGGGTGTCTTAACACCGCTAGAAACATCAGCTGCAGCACCACCGACCCTTTTAGCCTTCCCCTTCCCATAAAAAACAAGCAAGTTTTCAACATCAAAACCTGCAAACTCAACCATTTTAGCCTTCCCCTTCCCATCTAAACCTCGCTTAAATTGTTGAACAACTTCTTTCCCTTTTTTTTTTGTGTGCAAAACATCCTCTTCCTCAACCAGCTTTCCTTCTTCTTCTTTTATTACAACACCACCTTTCACTGTTGGTGTCTTGGTTCCACTTCCCTGCATTTTTTTCCTATCTATCCCCTGCCATTTACGTCTAGTCCTAAAAGGTGTTGGACTAACCATTTGAAAGTTAGCATCTTGCTCTACCCAACCCACAACTTCAAAACTTATGTTTTTAAAGTAAAATTGTGCTAACTTTTGGGGCTTGTGTGCAACAAAGATATCAACTGACTCATGTGTTTCAGCCAGTGCAAACAAAGTATGAACATCATCATCAGTATGAATCAAATGCAAACCATTTTCTAGGGATTCTTTAGGATCACAGAAAAACAACGCCCATTTTTGTTCATTAATCTCTGATAATACATTATCAAGGCTTGAACTAAATATATCCCTATCACTGTTAAAGGCATACAGATTAATTAATGAACCTCTTTCATACCTAGTAGGCCATAATCAAAAACCCCATTATAGTGGATTCTGAACAAGACCTCACCTTCTTCTTCTTCATGAACTTCCTTAAAAGTTGAGACGAATATGCTCCTGTCTTTCATTGTTTTTTTCTGTGTTTTTACCAATGGGTTTGACTTGATGTGTGTTTCAGTACGTGAGTGTGGATGTATGTTAGGTTTGGTTTGGATTGGGTTTTCTTAATTGGGTCGGGTTATTATGATAGTGTTTATGGTTTCGGATCTTGTTAGTTGGGTTTATTTGGTGTTTGGCAACACATTAATTGTGTATAAGCGTATCAAGGAAGGCAAAGGTCAAGTTGCAGTTTCATATGTCACGCTTGGTCCCTGAATTTGGTCAGTTAGCCGTTTTTTGCACTTAAAATTCCCGCGTATTTTTACTCACACAAAATTGACTATTTGTCTTTTTACTTACTTCACAATTAGTCACTGAATTTGGAAGGTCCCGTTGTTTTTGCTATTTATGGGTTAATAACCTATACCATTTGCATACCAACAATAAAAAAAAACATATTCTCACAAAATCTCAACAACCTCCGAATGGCTGACTTCCCACTTCTTCAAGAACTCGCCAAAGCTTCGAAGTCTGACTACGTGTTTGACTCGATTTCTCTCTTTTATCAGAGAGAAAACGATAAGGACATCCAAATTGCTAATGGCCTCCAACAGAATTTTACTGACTTGATTCTTGGTATGAAGGAAACCCAATAATACATCTCTGAGCTCGAAGGCTTTCGAACTACGGTGATGAACTACAAGTTTCTTGAGGATCTTCGCAAGAAGCAAAAGGCTAATGTCTTGAAGGCCTTGGAGATAAGGAGGATGATCTGTCAAACACAATCTCAGGTGTTTGACAGGAACAACTTCCTTGATGATCTTACGAAGACAAAGTGATGTGAAGGGAAATGAAGTGGTTATGTTTTCCCTTTTTTTTTGGAAAAATATGTACTGAATATTTAATGTTTAATATGAAATTAATGAATCTATATGTTATGTTCTAGTGTTATAATTTGTTAATTTTGTTAATTTTTGTATTCGTCTTTGATAGTTGTTATATCTGTTTTGATTGTATTGGGTATTGCTAGAACTATGGTCCTTACTTAAACAGTTTAAGAGTATATGGGACTAAGGTTTTAGTCCCCTATCCTGTCCTCATATTTGCATTAAGTTATAGGAAGCACTTTATTCTCACATTTTACCCCAAATTTGAATTCATAAACCTAAAGCCTCAATTAAGTGAAATTTCATCAAAATGGGTAAATCTAGAGCTCGTAAACAGATTAAATGCTCCAATTGTCAAACTGTTGGACATAATAAGTCTAGGTGTCACAAGGATCAAGTACCAAAACCAACAAAGGAAACAAAGGTTCGAGGTAGAAAAAGGCATTGTGATGGCAGAAGGCAACAGGTATTCATTTAATTATCATTTGCATAATGATTGTTCTTGTGTGTTTACATTCTAGTTGATGTGAAAATCTATGAATTTTGTAGTGGATGGATGAAGACGAGATAAGGCAGACTATGGAACAAGAGTTTGTTGAAGCTCTTTATGAGCAAGAAGAACAACACATAATTTTGGAGGAAGATGAAGAGCAGTCAAGGATGGATGAAGAAACATTCCAGCAGTTTTTGGAAGAATAGAGAATGTACAAAAGCATTGAAGAGGAATGGAAGAGGAAAAAATGGCTAGAAGAAGCAGAGTTTGAGGAAACTTACTATGGAGTGTCTGTGGAGGAGTTATATCCAAGACATCCATATGTGCTGGATAAAAAATGTTGAACTGTTGTTAGAAGGTTGTAGGCTTCTAGCCATTTGTAATTTGGACAATATCATGTTTGAAATTTATTTGTTTTTGTTGACTTTATAAGTCAGAATTGGTTATTCCAAACACCCCCTAAACTGCGTATGTTGACTAGATTTTAAGCATTTATGTTGTCTTTACTCCCATCTACTTGTTCAACAACCACAACTCCCATCTACTTATATAATACACCTTAAGTCATCAATTATTTATCATACCAACATATTATCACATGGATGCAGAAAATGGTTGTCAAATGGTATGCATTGACTGTTGGGTTGAAAGTGAAAACAGGGTTGGATTGACCTTTTTTGCAAGGCGTCCACCTTATAGAGATTTCATGTGGTATGTTTGTCCAGTGTGCCTTGAGATAATGGGAAACACATCTTATACTGGTAGAGATGGTGTTACAAGGGAAAACACAACTACAAGAGATAGTAGTGGATATGTGATGGGTCTACATATTTCTGCATCTACTAGTGTTGGTGCTTCCTTGGGCAGTGATGAAGAAGAAAGTAAACCACCTGCAGCTGAAATAGCAAGTGGAGAACACCCAAGCCAAACACCACGTGAAGCACCTGCAACTGAAAGACCAAATGGAGAACGCCCAAGACAAACACCACTTGAACCAACTGCAACTGAAAGACCAAATGGATCACCTACTAGTCATTAACGCAATGAATTACCTCCAAGAAATGCTATGCTGTCTTTCAGTCTAAATGTAACTTAACTGATATGTGTGTGCTTCTTTTGTTATAAGAATTGAATTTTGGTTACAATTTGAATCTTTTGACTTTATAAGTCAAACAAAAGATATTTTAAAGACTAAAACAATTCGGTGTGGTTCCTCTAATATTTTGGTTTATGTTGACTTTAGAAGTCAAAATGGGTTTTTCCAAACACCCACCTAAACTGCATAAGCAAATGCAAACTACAAAATGAAAACAACAAATCCAAAATATACATACACCACCACCTAATTATACTATATAAAGCAAAATATACATGTTAACAAGTATCGTTTTCAGTAACCATCATCAGCCAAAAAATATACATCTTCATTACATCAACAACTAAAAATAAGATGTGAACTTCTTGATGGGAGACTTGATATTCATGGTAGGAGACTTGAGGTCCTTAGGGGGAGGCACATACCACTCATTCCTATTTGTGCTGGAGCATCCCACAGCCTCTACAAGACCAAGTACAACATTAGGAGCGGAAGCCTTGGAAGCTTGGGAAGTGGAACCTTTCAAAGTAGTACTCTTAGAAGACATGATCCCAAACTCATCATCAGATGTGTCTGAAATAATGATGACATCAACTTCATTTCTTTTCAAGTTAGTATCTGAAAAGATAGCCAAAACAGAAAGAAATCAGAGTTCACCCATTACAACTTTCTTAGGTTGCAAACATTAAGTCTAACCTTTCTCAAACTCCTTATTCTCATATTTTTCCCACAAGTCTTCAAGTATCACATCAGCAATGTCATCTCCTATATCCCACTTATTCCCATAAGTAGCCATGGCATACTCAATCATATCGTCAGATACCTTTAGCTTGCTATAATCCCTTTTTTTGGCAGATTCTGACACTGCTCGGATTTCTGTCAAATAAAATAGAATTATTTATGCTCCTTCCTTAAAATGCCAATCACACAAATACAAAAAACCCAACTAACCTTTCATCACTTCAGCTTCTTTCGCAAATATGCATAAATCTTCAAACATTTCATCTTCTTGTAACCAAGTATCCCCATATTTTTCCTTCACATATTTTACCATCTCATCAGTTACTGCTGTAAAAGTAAGGTCCTTGTCTGCCATTTTTAAAGTGTATGTGAGGGTTGTGTGACGAGGGAGAGAAACGATCAAGATGGTATACGGAAGCTTTTCTCTGGTTTAGTTAAGGTGTGGTATAAATGTGTATTGACTATAATACCCTCGACTAACTAACATAAATTAGACATTGACCTCGGCGTTAATGGTCAAGGGACGAGTTTGGCATATAAACCCCTTGTCTTGGACTCCCAGCGATGAAAAAGGGAAGTTTTGTCCCATCGTGATGCGCAGGTACAAGATTGGGAAACTATTAACAAAACTGAAACAAAAAAAATTAAGAACAATATTTTTGGAAACACAAGAATGGTCTAAATTGAATATTGCAACATAAAATTAAGAACAATATTTTTGGAAACACAAGAATGGTCTAAAGAGAAAATTTCAATGCAGAACAATTTTTTTCTAAAGAACAAAACATGCGATCTCAGCCATTTATTTTTCTTATCAAATAAAACAAAACCCCACTTTCATCTATTTTCTTAAAATTAAAATATCTCGCAAACCGTTAATTGTTACGCGAAACTAATTATACCGTCGCGACGAGAATTAAATTATCTTTATATAGATATGCACTTCAATATACTTTCGACGATTTTTTTTTAAAATTTTTGCCCAGATGAATCACATGTGATTCGGAAAATCACATGTGATTTATTACTTTAAAAGTCACATGTAGCTTGTGAAATCACATGTGATTTTACTGGGCGGAAAATATGAAAAAAAATCGTCAAAAGTATATAGAAGTGCATATCTATAGAAAGATAATTTAATTCTCGTCGCGATGATGTATTTTTTGTATCTTGAAGGTTTATCGTTTACAAGATACGTTGTTTTAAAAAAATATATGAAAAATGTATTTTTTTTGTTTGATGAAAAATTTAAATGGATGAGATTGCATGATTTGTTATTTAGATAAAAATTGTTCTGCATTGAACTCACCTCATGGTCTAAATTGAAAATTGAAACATTGTAATACACGGTTTAAAAATTGAAACACAATGTTTATTGTTTAGGAAACTTTGAAACTATAATTCACGGTTTCATAATTTTCATGATTTGTTATTGTAAGTTTTATATTAAATACTTTCCAAAACATTATCTATTTTTCTACTATATAAACACCATAATTTCTCATTTTTATTTTCAACTTGTGATTAGTAAAAGTAGATGATCTTGAGGTTAGTACATTGTAAACTCTTATTTATCTTTATAAATTTGTTGTTTCATTGTTTGTAATCTCTTATGTATCTTCATAAATTTGTTCTTCTATACGATACAAAGGGTAGGTTCAGGATGCACTCCATCAAGGATGAGCAATCAAAGGTATGTTGTCCCTTGTTGCAAAAAAGAATATATGATACTTGCATATAAAAGTGGTTATGCTAAGTTTGATTACATTTTGGTGTTGGGTATCTTTTAAGTTTATATGTTAACTAATTGTCTTTTGTGCTGCTCAAATTGTGCAAGGTTCAATCGGTTCAGTTTGGTTCAAGAGGATTCCATACATCAACACTTATGATAGTTGCACCATCTGCTACCCAGATATACTCATCAAAGCTAATGACACAATCAAGCTTGACTTGAAGACTCAAAAGATTGTTGATTTTATTAAGTTTGATGTTGGGAACGTTGTCATGGTGACTGGTTGACAACTTGACATAACACAAGCCGTTATATATTAACCATTTGCTGTTAAAATTTATGTTTTCTTCATTTACATGTCTTAATGTTGATATTTGCTTCTTTGAATTTGGATAGAACAGAGTAACTTTATTACACATGTTCATATAGCCTTTTATCATTTCAGACTTGCACATTGTTTTCGACAATATATGTTTTCCTTATCAAAAAACTTAAGTTATTATTATGTCAATTTAACTTATTCATATATGGCTAGACAATATTCTATGTCATATTCATTACAGCGATTAAACCCAAATATAAATCAATAAGATTTGCAATCTGGAGTCACTTTATTTTGCTTACTCATAAATTATGTTTACCAAGAGACAAATCCCCACCATCTATCTAGTTTGATCTAATGGTGGGATTAACCTAAAATTTAAAAGGTAAACCTAAGTCCATGTTTTTTTTCTTGTCTTTTTGTCTTTCATTTTTATTCACACATTCTTTTATTTATTTTTTTAAATCCATGTTTTTTATTTTATTAACGTTTTTTTTATTTCACTTTTTTTTAATTCGAGTTTTTTTAATTCACGTTTTTTCTTCGCTTTCATACGTTTTCGTCTGTTTGCATACGTTTTCATCTGTTTTCGTTCGTTTTCGTCCGTTTTCATACGTTGTCGTCCGTTTTCATCATTTTTCTTACATTTTCGTCCGTTTTCATACGTTTTCATCTGTTTTCATACGTGTTTTTTCGCTTTCATACGTTTTCGTCTGTTTTCATACGTATTCGTCCGTTTTATTACGTTTTCATCCGTTTTCATACGTTTCTGACTATCACAAGATATATCCTATGATATTCAGAATATCGCTTGTGATTTTGTGAATATCACTTGTGATTTTATGAATATCCACTTTGTGATATTCAGAATATCACTTGTGATTTTATGAATATTACTTGTGATTTTCTGAATATCACTTGTAATTTTCTGAATATCACTTGTGATTTTCATGTTACAAAACATTAGTTGAAAATCACTCATGATATTCAGAATATCACAAGTGAGTGATATTCTGAATATCACAGAATATCACTTGGGATATTCTAAATATTACGAAACATCTCTTTTGATATTCAAAATATCACTTGTGATATTCAGAAACGTATGAAAACATCTCAAAACGGCCGAAAATATTTAAAAACGGACAAAAACGTAAGAAAACGGATGAAAACATATGAAAGCGTAAAAACACGTATGAAAACGGATGAAAAGGTATGAAAACAGACAAAATGGACGAAAACGTAAGAAAACGGACGAAAACGTATGAAAACGGACAAAAACGTATGAAAACGGACGAAAACGTAAGAAAATGGGCGAAAACATATGAAAACGGACGAAAACAGATGAAAAGGTATGAAAACGGACGAAAAAGTATGAAAATAGACGAAAACGTATGAAAGCGAAGAAAAAACGCGAATTAAAAAAAAACGTGAATTAAAAAAAAAGGTGAATTAAAAAAAAATTGAATTAAAAAAGAAACGTGAATTTAAAAAGTTAAAAAAAAATGTGAAAAAAAAATAATAAAATTTGGTTTATTTATTAAATCTTAGGTTAATCCTCATCAGTAGATCCAAACTAGATGAATAATGAGGATTTATCATTTGATAAGTATCAAAATAAAAATAAGCATATGAACTTGTCTCTACCGTCTGACTTATTCTTAAGAGATAAAAAAAAATGCTAAAAAAATCATTGTTTACTTAATAGGGTTATGGTACAGAAAAGTTACTAAAGTTTATCAAAAATTTGTCTTAAGTTACTATAGTTTCATTTTGTTCATCCAGGTTACTGAACTTTGAAACTTTGTTCACTCAGGTTACTGAACTTATACAAGTATACATTTAGGTTACTAAACTTTGAAAATATGTTCACTCAGGTTGCTGAACTTATCAAAAAATATACGTTCAGGTTACTCGAACTAACACTGAATTTATCGAAGTGTATGCTCCCGAAAGTTCAGTAACCTAAGTGAACAAAATGAAACTATAGCAACTTTACAAATTTTTAGAAAATTTTAATAACTTTTGTGTACCATAACCCTACTTAATATGTTTTCAAACTTTACTAATATCCTTCCATTATCCATATTTGTGACTACTTTTTTTCAAGTTTTGCCAATTTGTGATAACATTTTTAAGAAAAGATACAAGCTTTTATGATTTTTAAAACTAAAAGACAAATTATTTTTTTATTTGTATCCACAATCTTCAAATCTTCATACGTTTTGTGATCTGTATCTTTATCCAAAATGAAATTTTTATTTTTCAAATTTTTTATACACATGGTTGACATCTTGATTTTTTATTTTTTCACTATCTTTATCCAAAAAAGTATAACTTTAAGTATAGTTATTTTTCCCTACTGAGTATAATTTTGGTCAAGATGTTGGCCGAGACTTTTGTGTGATACTTTTTCATTTTCGGATAGATATTGGAACAAGCATAGTTAGTCCACACTTAAAAAAAAAAAATCATATGGGCATTAACTTTTCACAAAATCAATTAGACGATTCTCAACAATATTTTATAGCTGCATATGGTTATAGTGATATTTTAGTTACACAAAATGTTACACAAAATACTTAATTAAAAATATCATTATAACTATATGTCGGTATAAATTTTTTTTACTATACATGAATACTCGTTTAGTAGTTATAATGAGCCAATGAGATATTGAGCACACGAAAAGTCTCTTGTGTCTTTATAAGAAAGGCTACTTTTCAAAAAAAGCTTTCAAAAGTTTAAAAACTTACATTTATTTTTAACTCTTCTATAAGAAAAACATTGACACCTGTCTTTATTTATTGTAACATTATCTTTATTTCTTTTCTGATTGTCGCCTTTTTTTTTTAACTCTTACTAGACGAATACTCTCACAAAGTGACGATGTATAACGAAAAATAATTATATATGCAAACTTGTGGTTTTAGTGTGACCCTTAATGCAACACTTACGGGTTAATTAGTAATTATTGCAAGAAAAAAATTTATGAATTATAAACGAAATATAATATATGTTTAATGATTTAAGGATTAAACAATATTTAAGTTTTCTTACCAAATTTAAGTTTTTCTTAAATTTTAAGATTCAAGAAAAGAGGATACAGTCATTATATATAAATTAGGCGAGTACCCGCACCAAGCGGCAATGGTTCCTAGTGGTAGACAATTAACGATATGCGATATTGTCGTAAGTGTTTTGCTCACGTTCAAAATATAGACGAGTACTCGTGCATAGCAACGAGATTTTATAGCGACAAATCGTTTTGTGTTAAAAAAAGTTTATGGGTTATAAACGAAAAATAATAAAAGTTTGAAGATTTGGGGATTAAACATAATGTTTTGAAACCTGGTTCGACCCGGGTGGTTCAACCGGTTGAACCGTTCCGGTCGAAAAACGGGTCGATTTAAACCGAGTCAACCCGACGGGCTGGGTAAAAAACGGGTCAACCCACCGGGTTTGAAGCGTCCCGGGTTAACCCGATTTTCGATATATATTAATAGTTTCCTTTTGAAATATATGTATTCAACATTTCCTTTTTTAGTTTCAACTTTTCACTTTTTCCTTTATATATAGTATAGCAGGGTATCCGCGCGTTGTGGCGGCGGGTACCCTGTGACGATTAATCGGAGAAATAGATCTCGATGAGATCTGATTCACCAGTTTGTATCGGTTTCAACGGGTCCTCTCTGATTCGTTTTCGGATGGCTTTTATTTGTTAGTCGAACCGGTGGCAACACCAGTTCCCGGTTGAACCCGTTGGTACGGTCCGATTTTCAAAACTATATGTAACTTCAACTTGTTAGCTTGTATGAAGCTTTAATTTGTGTGTTTTATTAATTTGTATAATGTGTATAATAACATGTAATTTTTATTTTATGGTGTTTTAAAAATAACATTAACTAGTTTATATTTTGTATTATGTTGTAGCTTGTTTAAATTATACATTGTGAAAATTATATTGTACTTTTTAGTAAGGGATGTTTTAATTGTTTGTTTTTAATTTGGTAGATATGCTTTTAATTGGTTGTACAATGTGAATAAATTATTGTATTTTTAAATAATGACGGTGTTTTAATAAGAGTATTAATTACACAATATATTTCTTTTACCTTTGACTTTCAACATTTTAAAAAATGGTTTTTGGCGAGACCATTTCAAGCCCGTGTACCTTTTGGTACCCATCAACCCTACCCAACAAAGGTTTGATGCCTGTGAATTACCTGATCGCGATACCCACCACCATGTTGCAAGTCGGATTCGAACTTGCGCCTTTATAGCATCACATGGGAGGGCCCGGATATTTGCGGTAGTTGGTGGCCATCTGCGCTAGGCAGATGGTTAACTTTCAACATTTTAATTTTCAAAGTTTGATCATTTTTTTATTATATGGAGTATAAATATATATATATATATATATATATATATATATATATATATATATATACTAGGCGAGTACCCGCGGCTGGCGGCAGCGGTTCCTAGCGGCAGACAATTAATTTGTGGTAAGTGTTTTGTATAACATTCAAAATAGAACGTGAAAAGATAAAAATGTAATTGCAAACGGTTGTAAAATGCGATAATTGAACTTAAGAAAAAATACTTACTACGTCCGTCCCAAAATTATCCCATTTGACTTTTTCGGTCTTTATTTTTCAACTTTGACCTTAAATATTTTTGTTTGTGTTATACAGTAGGAGATGAAAATTATACGAATGAAAATACAATTAAAACCCAATCCATTCATATACTTTTCATCAAGTATTATATAACACAAACAAAAATACTTAAGGTCAAAGTTGTAAAAGAAAGACCAAAAAAGTCAAATGGGGACAATAATTTTGGGACGGAGGGAGTAACATTTATCAAAGAACATATAACTATCTTTATTTGTAGCGTTGGAGCTAGCGGCAGCGTTGTATAGTTTTGATAAAATCCGATTGCTTCGATCTTTTAGTGTGTTTATTGTTAAATTTAATTTGCGTATCCGTGTGTGAGGTTTAGACACAAGAATTGTTTGTTTATGTACACACATAGCAATGACGATGGCTAAATTTCTGTAAAATTCTATAAAATACAGTTGCGTCGAAAAGTGCGGAACAAAAAATACCCTGCATATTATAAAACCGTGAAACGAAAAATGCGGAACAAAAAATATAAAATTTAATAAGTCAAAGTATTAAACTGACAAAAAGTACGATACATAAACTAATAGAAAAAACAGTGTAATATTGCAAATAATGGATCAAAGAGGGTAGAAGATACAAAACATATGTAATTTTCGTAAATCAAATATACCAATAACATAATCCACATTTAAATTACATTTTTTTACAATTCCAAAACTTATTTAAAAAGTATTGTAAAAATTGTACAACAAAACGTCAAATAAATACATTTTTTAAGTATAAAAGGGCTACAGTAATATTTTAAAAATAATGTCAATAATTCTAATATCAAATATTAATGTGACACAAGTCATTGATGAACATCCTCTATTTGTCGATGCATTAAGTTCAAAAACAGATGAAGATAATATCCAAAAGAGAATGAATTAAAAAAGTCAAGAAATAAAAAATATGATCTTGTTTTACTTTAAAATCAACTTGAACCAGCACCTTTAATTGTACCAATATATTTTTTTAAACTTAGTATAGCAAAACAAAAATAAAGTTTGAAATAAAACAATGAGCTTGTACCAATATCTTTCAAATCAAAGATCTGGTATCAAAACGCATAGATCTCGAGACATCCAAAAAAAGCCCGAATAATCACAATTAAAAAACGATATAAATTTATCATCGAATATACACAAACAATATACACACTAATCTTTACATAAACATTATAACAAAATTTATAAACAAACTTAAAAAAGAAACCATCGAATTTCCGCAACAACAGCAGTTCCCGGTGGCATCATCGGCGACAGTTCCGGCAACTACGGGAAAGATTCGGGCAATAATGACTGTATAGAAGTGGTCACAAAATATAGATCAATAAAAGATATATATAGATCTCTAGAAAAGATCTTCAAAAATGATAAATAGGAATAGATTTATCAAAAACTAGAAAAAAAAAAAAAAAGAAGAAAAAAAAACCCTCAAAACTTGTAGTAGATGAGGTCTGGCGGTGGTGAGCATGTTGGTCTTGTTCCACGGCAGAGACAAGCAATGGGATGAGATCGAGTGGTGGTGAGATCCGGCGGTGGGATGGAAGAGATGAGAGTTTTTGTGTGTGTAATTTTTTAGTTGTGAATGTGCTATTTGTGTTGCACACGGTTAATAAGTTTCACAGCTGTGTTACCATAATTAGTTTCAGCCGTGTATGAAAAAACTTGACTTTCAATATTCAATTATCAACTTTTCATATTTACCTTTGACCTTTTTTCCATTTAAGATAGTAGAGATATAGATAGATATAAATATAGTTATACATTATGTAAAAGAAGATAAAAATAAAAAAGGATTTTTTTTTCCTTCCCTAAACTATAACTGTGTCTTTATTGTGATTTATTTAGGAGAGAGACAATAAGGAAAACAAAATAATCACCAAAAATAAGTCGAAAGAGTCACTATAATCATCCAAAAATAACGACGTAAAGAATAGCAACAACCGCAAGCAATTTCGTAGATATTTTCGCAACAGAATAAATTCAATCTTAATAACCAAGAAACCAAATTCTCAAAAAAAAACACACACACTTTTTAATAATTAAAACACACACAATCTTCATGGGTGGTGGGGTAGCCATGCGAGCAGCAGCAAAGGTTGCAGGGATGGGTGTCTTAAACACGGGCTTACGTGGATCAGAACACCCAGTCGCCGCCGCAGCGCGTCAAGTCACGCGCACCGTTGCGAGTGCTGCGTCTGATGATTTGAAACTGACGCTTGGTGGTATGAGTGATCATGATAATAATAATTCTGTTGTTGAAAAGGTGGTGGTGGGATATGATGACGAAGATTGGGAGTTTGCTGACGTGGTTGATGACGTGTTTGTTGGTGATCATCATCAGTTGTCTAGGTTGGTTTTTGGTGGGGTCCCGAGTATGCAAGAGGCTAAAGAAGCTGCTTGTGATTTGAATCATGCTCTTGAAATGTATATTTATTTGTTTGCTTGTTTGTTTAGGTTTTTTTTTTTTTAATTTTTTTTATGTGATGTTGTGTGATTTGATTGATTAGTATAGTTTTGGGTAATCATTGTAGTGCCGTAATATAAAATCTAGGGTTTTATTAAAGTGGTAGATGCATGCTTAAAAGAGTGATTATATTGTGTTTTTTGGGGGATTATCCATAAACTCAATGATAATTAGAAAACAGTGTTTTTGGTTATGTTTCCGATCTTTTGGTGGACTAATTTATGAGGTTTGCCTTTCAAAAAATTAAATTTATGGGGTTTGAGCTCCACCTGCTACGTCCTCCCCTTGTTTTTTGGAAGGTTGACGTGACAACCTAGTAGGAATTGAAATTGACCTTCCATATTTTAGCGATAATAGCTAGAAGCCTTTTACCACTTGGTCACCCCTGAGTAGTTAGCCCTTAAGAGAGGTTATATGTGTATTTTTGCAGTTTTGAAAACGTGGTTTCGCAACAGTATAAAAACAAAATCCCAAACAGGCAATTAGTTACTTAAACATAATTATTTAAAAAAGGGGGGGAGTGTTTTGCCATGATTGTAGTTAATCTATGGTTTATTCGTAATGGTTTAGTACATTATGATAAATAGTAAAATGTGTGAAGTATATTTGTATAATGTGGTGTTTTTGAGTTTTTTAATCCAGTTGATAAGCAGCTTTGAAGGTGTTTGGGATTGCTTATACTCTGCTTATTATATATGTGTGTTATTTTCGAGTAGATAAAGAATATCAACAACAAAATGTAAGAAATTTATACAGGAATCCCAAACAACCCTTTTTATATAGTTTTGTGAAGTATTTGTGTAAGAAGTTTATACAGGAATCCCAAACAACCCTTTTATATAGTTTTGTGAAGTATTTATTCAATCCAATAAAGTTTGGTATTTCGTTCAAAACAAATAATAAATTTTGGTATTTTTAAGGCCCACATACAGTTTGTAAAACATATTGTATTCTGGGTGTTTGGGATTGATTATGCGATGCTAGATGGCAAACTGTTTATTTGATAATTTGCAAGTGAGATATTGAAGTAATCTGTTTTCAACAAGTATAAGCCGAACCTTCTTTTTTCAAGGTGTTTGTTTAAATAGTTGTAAATAAGCAATCTCGGATACCTCCATGTTGCTTTTAATGATAACTAGTTGTAATAAGAAATCTCAGACAACACCTATATATATATTGTTCTGTTAAATGCTTGTTTGATCTGATAAGTGTGTTCAGGGACGTTTTAGTTGTTGAGGGTTGTTATAGTCATTCTATCAGTTGTGATTGTTGTAATTCTTAGCATAATGCCTTTTGAAAAAAAAAAAAAAAGATCAATGTCCCACATTGCTTTTGACTTTAAGCCAAGACACATTAGGTTTTGATATATATGGTTCATTGTAACAAAAAATATATATATATACAAATACACTTTAATTCAAAATCATTAAATCAGGTACCAATTAAGAACTGGGCGGTAATTATTTAATATCAATATAGTTACATACGATCAAAGTTATCTAATATGAACACTAGCATGTATTGGTTTTTCTGTATTTATGAAATCTGTCAATAGCTCAATTTCATGTTTTAATGTTTTTTTTTGTTTGTGTTTCATTAGGACATATCTGCATCCAAATGCCACTAATCCGGATGCTGAACATGTGGAGACCAAATCTAGTCTTGTTAGTGAAACATTGGTAGCCCCCTCAGCACCAATGGGTGCAATTAAAGCCTTTAGGCTTCTTAATGAAAACCCACAGGCTCAGGTATGTTTACTTGTTATGTGTTTTCCATGAGTAGTCTAATCAAGGACATACCGTTTCACTGTATGAGAAACATGAAACTAAGATACTGATTCGTGTACATGTGTGTATATGCTCTCTGTTTGGAGATTGACATGAAAAGAAACAAAGATATATGCTAATATGATTCTAAAGCCACTCTGTCCAAAACGAGAACATATAAGAAAGTCAGAAGACTTCATGCTACTAACCAACAGTTCAATTTCACGGGTGTTTGGATTTGTGATTTGAAACGGATTTCCTGGTTGTTGCGACTTATACTCACAATAATAGGATTTATAAGTTTGGATATGATATCTGACCATCTGAGAGGTCAAATAATCAGTTATAGATACTAGTTTCACATACGTTGCTTCATAACTGAAGTCACTTATCACTTATGTCTACAACGCCCCGTTAGGCTTTGATAGTTCTTCTCTTTTACATTTTTTTCTATAACGACTATTATTGTTTCTGTTCTTACCAGACAGTTGTTGCCTCAATTGCTTCTGATCCTAATGTGTGGAGCGCTGTTATGCAAAATCCTGAACTCGTGGACTTTCTGCAGTCCCATAAGACCGGTTAGTAATTGCTCAACTTTGTTAACCCTTTTGTTCTATTCCTTCCACTCATTCCTTAAATCATCTTTTTGCAGCGTTCGTTCACCCAGATGTGAAAGATGCATCTGGTGACAACTCAGAAGCTGGTGAGTCTGAACCATCACCTGGAAAAGGTTTCATGGAATATGTGGAAGATGTCAAGCAGAAAATAAATGTTACAGTGGAAGATGTCAAGCAGAAAATAAATGTTACAGTTGTCGACATGATGAACACGTTAACAGATACCTTCCAGTCTCTATTTGGTAGTTCATCTAAAGGCGGATTTGTTATAAATCCAGATGGAACTGCTGCATTAACTGCTGAGAATGTCGCCGTTGGGGCAGGTTTAATGGGTTTGGCTATCATGGTTATCACTGTTGTTGTTCTTAAACGCTCTTAGAGCGTGTTCTAAATAAACTTGTCGAAACTGCTAGAGGTTTTTGGCATATGAATGCACATACTCTGTTTTCTTGAATCATGTAATGACACTTGAACAATCTCGTTTTATGTTCATGTTAATGCCAAAGTTAACTTGATATCTTGTGCTGTTTGGGGAATTTTAGCTGCATGATTTGAAAATGATTGTGGTCTCAAGTAATCATAAATCATTGGTATAATAAGTCGTCAATTTCAAATCATGTTATATTCATGTCGTACATTAGAAAACTGTTTAATTTTCCTTTTCGCAATCACTAACATATCTGTATATTTATTACGGAGTACTTGGCAAACTAGGTAAAAGTACGTAGAGGATATCGGGTTCATTTGTTCATGTACAGTTTTATCATCCTCCCCTGCATCTTGGTTCTTTTTCTGCAACTCTCCTATACAGATATGATATTACATATTTATGAAGGTTTATTATATAGCCGATTAGCTTGTGTTGTCCTCATATTTTGGAACACCTTAAAACCACTTCACAGAAGACTTTGGATACTTGTTAGATTTATAATAACTTGGAACCCACATAATATAGTCCGATTCGAACAGTATACGCATAGTTTCGTTCCCAGTTGCCGAGTGGTCCACTGTCCACATGATACAACCATGCACGTCACAGCCATCCTCCATGCATTAAACTTGAGTTATTAGCTGGTTCATTCACAAAAGATGACTCATTTAAGTAAGGTTTAGTTTTTGGGCACCTTATAGCAGCAGATAGGTTCGATAGATAGTCCCTATGGTAACTTATCCTCTTGTCATCTTGTAGTACTTCATCTATATGCGATCTGTTTAGGTCATCCATACATGCATAATTCGAGCCGCTAGTGGGCTGGGTAGCAGGTCAAACGGGTTGGGTTGACTCAGTTACATTTTATTACGGGTACAAAGTTAATAGTATTTCGTTGATAATCCACATATTTGAATAGAAGTGAAATAGAAGGTCATATGCACTAAAATAACTGTGAGCGACTTTCAACCCATTTGACCCATTTCCCTTTTGGCTTTAATAATTGCATTTAACCCCACTTGACCCGTTTGGGATAAAACACGACTATCTTCAATCTATTTACAAGCAAATGGTTCAAATGTCCATCTCTATTATAGGCTGCAGAATCTCTCAATGTCTTCACCATATTCAGTGATGATCACTGGCGGGTTTCCCTTTTTATCTTTTATGTCAACTGCAAACTTTTGAGTCTCATGGTAATATGAGTAACCAGCTAGAAGAAGCCTGCAAGTTACATCAGCATTCATCATTAAAAACATGGCTCAATACTCCCATATCTGATGCAGAATTACTTTAGACTTTTACAGTTCTTTTTCATAAAAACTGGGATCTATTAAGGGGGCACACACAAATCTATAGTACTGTTTATAAGGGGGCACATTAGATACATTTTCAAGTAATTATCCCTTAACAAAACTACAACACACTTTCAGTTGAATTCATATACCCATTTGATACAGTTATAAAATTTCTGGACTTTATTAAGTAAATTCAAAAGGATCACTAGAACAAATCTTGTGCAAAATTTCATTAAATGTAAAAGACGATGGATCGTACATGTATCACAAGGGTGAATAAATGAACGTGGTTAACCACGCAAAAAGTAACACTAACCAATTAAGTAAAACTCAAAAAACTCCATCTTTCAGATTTTCACCAAGAGTAGCTAGCAAGAAATAATTAAACAAAAAAATTCTACGTGAGCTAAAAGGGTGTTTTCTTCTTCAGGGGTACACGAAAAAAATCCCAAGATGGGATAAGAGTTCTCTCAAGTTTCCTCTGTTAGTTTGTTCTACTATAAATGGTGTAAAGACTGACTAATTAACGGTCTTTAACTAGTACACGGAAACATAAACCACAAATTACCTAACTACGTTCAATTCATATAGCCAGTTGAAGGCTCTTTGCAAGTTCCGCTGGTGTCATTGAGAAGTCATCCACAATCTGCACAAATAATGAAAAAGGAACCAAAGTGTTAAATCTAAGTACATACTTCACATTTTAGTAAAATTTAAGTTTCGAGTTGTATAATTCATGTACCTGAGCAACAATGGTGATAAGAAGAATGGTCATAACAAAAGGCATGGCACTGCTGCAGATGATCGATAGTCCAAGCTTTTGCATCTGAGTTAGTGCTTTAATAAAGGAAGAAGAGTTATTCTGGCACTGAATTGTAACTGTCACATTGCTTCCTGAGAGGAGATGTGTTGCAAGGGAAAGTACTCTTTTCCGAGCTTGTTTTATCGTACGAATAACTCATCCTAGATCTCTTCAAGGAAATACCAGATTCTTGATCAACATTCTTTCTTTTATTGTCCGGTTTTAATGTTCCTTCGAGTTCCTTCACACGACCTTGAAGTTCTTTTATGTAATTGGAAGCATCTTCTAACATAGACGCCTTATCCATCTAATAGATATAACAATTAGTTTTAGTTAACTGTTAACTAAAATTTTCTTCACCATGTACAAAAAAATCGGTTTTAGGAGAGTATAATAGTTTTACCTTCTTAAGGCTAGGAAGGACGCTGGACAAAGATATGAAGTTTTGATTCAACTTTTCTCTTCTCCTCCTCTCAGCAAAAACATGATCCTGAGCCTGTATCGGGTTCCTGAGAGTGATTGATACCTTTGTGGTACGAGCAGCTTCATACCCGAGCGAGTCATGAAACTGGAGGGTCTCCTCTTTCGGTTTTAGATCTCCAAACGATATAGTAAATGTTTTGGATGAGGGAAGACTGTTGGTTACAAGTGGATCCAGAGTTGTGGAGCTTTTGCTAATACTACTACTCGTCTCTTGTCTTATTTCGGGCTGCTGAGTCTGAAAAGTTTGATCAATACACGTAGTCGTTTCTGCATATATTTCGGAGTAGAATGAGTTAACGCTGAAGTTATTAACATCGTCGCTAAGTATGTTCATTTGATCATCACTCATGAACAATGGATCTTCCATCTCCTGAAAAAAACCATAAAATTAAACAAATGAAGATTTAATATATATATATATATATATATATATATATATATATATATATATATATATATATATATATATATATATATATATATATATATATATCTATATTACTTATAAAACATGCATATCCCCAACCAAAACCCAACCCTCCATCTTTAAGATTCAGCCACCCGTACCTATATCCAAGCCTGAATTTACACATACCAAACCAACATTCGATCCTAAAAATTACTAAACCAAACCAATACCCAACAAACACACATCCTCCAATCCTATTTACTTCCACTTTATTATTTTTATTTAAAAAACCACACAATTAAAACACTCTCATCTCACTCTAAAAAAAACACACTCACTCTCAATCTCCCAACCAAATCACAAACTCTCTCTCTCTCTAAATAAAAAATACACACAAAGCTGTCTAAAAAACACACACATCCTACAACTCTCCAACACAAATCACAAAATCTCTCTTAAAAAAAAAAAAACTCTCCAACAAAACATCATCACCCTACTGCTGCCACCACCGTCTTACCGCCACCGCCCAACCGCCGCCACCACAGCAGCAACCACCCGACGTTTTTGGTATTTTTTCTTTACACCCGTATATTTTTTTTAGACGCGAGATGCGCTTTTTTTTTTTTTTTTTTTTTTTTTTTGGTAGATTCGTTTTTTTTTTTGTTTCTTATAGATCTATTTTTTTTTTCCAAAGATACCTAATTTTTTTTTATGGATCTAATTTTTTTTAAACATCCTTCATGTTTTTAATAGTTTTTTTCAAAGATCCGTGGTTTTTTAATTTTTTTAACGATCCGTATTTTTAATTTTTTTTTTATAGATCAGATTTTTTTTTTTGTAAATCTAATAATTTTTTTGTAGCTTTAATTATTTTTTAGATCTAATTATATTTTGAAGATCCGATGTTTTTGGTATTTTTTTACACGTATTTCTTTTTAGATCTAATTTTGTTTTTAAGATCTGTCTTTTTTTAGTTTCTTTTTTAAAATCCGTATTTTATTTTAATTTTTTTAGTAGATCTAATGTTTTTTTTTGTAGCTCTAATTTTGTTTTTAAGATCCGTATTTTTTTTTTGATAGATTTAGTTTTTTTAAAGATCCGTATTTTTTTTTAGTTTTTTTTTAAAAAAAAAATCCATTTTTTAAAAAAAAGATCTGCAAGTTTTTAATTTTTTTTTTGGTAGATCTAATGTTTTTTTTGGAGATATATATTGATTTTTTTTGTAGATCTAATTTTGTTTTTTAAGATCCGTATTTTTTTTGATAGATCTATTTTTTTTAAAGATCCGTATTTTTAAAAAAAAATCCATTTTTTTTAGAAAGATCTTCAACAAGTTTTTTAATTTTTTTTTGGTAGATATAATGTTTTTTTTGGGAGATATATATTGATTTTTTTTGTAGATCTAATTTTGTTTTTTAAGATCCGTATTTTTGTTTGATAGATCTATTTTTTTAAAGATCCGTATTTTTTGTAAGTTTTTCTTTAAAATCCGTTTTTTTTTAAGATCCGTAAGTTTTTATTTATTTTTAAAGATCCGAATTTTTTTTGTAGATCTAATTTTTAAGATCCGTATCTTTTTTTGATAGATTTTTTTTTAAAGATCCGTATTTTTTTAAAGTTTTTTTATAAAAATCCGTTTTTATTTAATTTTTTTTATAGATCCGAATCTTTTTATAGGACACCGCTGCCGGAAACTGCTGGTGCCGCTATTTCTATCGTCTTCGGAAAACATATGGTTAATTTTAAAGTTTATTGGTTATATTTATATTTGTTAGAATATTTATTGTTATAAAACTGATGTGGTGTTTTTCAATTTTACATTTACTTTTCATGATTTTCAGATCTGGTGCTTTGACTGAGACCAAAAATATGTTGTCGTGCCTCCGAAATTTGCTTCTACAGTTCTACTCATTAGTTGGACCGTTTGCACAAAAAGTTTAATTAATGTTTTATGTAAATCTGTTTTTAAATAAAAAGTTATTTTATGTAAATTGTTTATCTAATATAAAATTTTCTAGACAAAAGTTGTCTCTCTCACTGCCAAAAGAAAAAGACAGTGCATGGTTTCGAGATAAGAAATATGTATGGTTTCAAGATGGTAGGTGCCTTGGTATGAGAAAGTGAAATGACAAATTAATTCAAGATCATGCACAATTTTTTTATTTGACATTAAAAATAAGAGTTTTGATATTAACAACTTAAATATTTTTCCAGATCTTTTTTCATAACCATTTTAATTTACAATTTTTGTGTGCTTTCGTGATAATGTTCACCCACATGATCTGATATATGCACGGGAGCCCTTGAATTAAATTCATCAATGATAAAATTAAGATTAGAAAAGATGGATGGGCCATAAATACAAATGTCAACCTGAGCATATGAAAATTGCATAACATCATGGGACCAGGAACACAAAACAACCAATTCGGAATAAAACAGTCACGAGAGGGAGAAAGAAAGAGAGAACCAAATTGTTTAACTATTTATTAAGGGCAAATTAGGAATAATAAAATAATTAGTTATCATACTACACGTGTAATCACAAGAATTATAGGTCTACAAATAGGTCCATGTAATTAGGCTTATATATCATTTTTCTAAAAATAAATAGACAAGACATAGAAATCACTACATAGAATTGGTAAATAACTAATAACTAGGATAAAAAAAAAAAAGAAATCTTCACATAGAAAATAAATAACGAAGTATGCACTCAAATATAGTAATGAATAAGTAACGAAAAAAGAGCCACGAACGGGTAGATGACTTGCATATTTGTTGTAGACAGGTAAAATAAGACTATCTTTATTAACAACTCAACTCAACCCAATCTTTTATTAAAATATTGTTTTCTCTTCCTTCCACTTATACAAAATACATACAATCAATCTATACCATTTATCAACAAACCAACTTAAAAAAATATTAGTATTAAAAATAAAAAATAAAAAGTAAAGAAAAAAACAAAGAGCCATTAAAATAAAAACGTGTGGCAGGTTGGGGTTGTGATCTTGAGTTGCCATATGACTTAGGTTGGATGGAAAGTTTGGATGAAAAGTTTGGATGAAAGTATTAAAAATTATTAATTTGTATAAATAGTGTATTATTTGGGTTGACAACCTAATTGATAAATAAAAGCCTAATAACAGTTGATATACCTTTATATAGTTGTAGACTTGTAGTAAAACAAAAGCCGCAACACACGTCTAAAATAGTATTTGTAGTAGTAAAATAAGATGAGGCATTTACTATGAAGCACTTGACACGACTGATTGCGAATTGAGAATTCCATTTTACAAACATAAGTAGTAAAAAATACATATCAGTATCAGCACTTCATCATTGAGCAAAATTCTAATTGTTCTCTGCAAACCCGATAACCTGATAGGATGAGCAACTCGACCCTAATCATGCCTTCAGAAAAAGTGCTCTTCGAAAAGGATTCCCGAGCGATACATATACAATTTTTTGAAAAAAAAATTATTCGTCGCAGGAATTTTGTCGAAAACTAAACACCGCTGCCGCTAGGCGCGGGTACTCTGCTAGATACCACTGCCGCAAGACATGGCTACTCTGCTAGATACCGTTGCCGCTACGCGCGGACACTCGGCTAGAAACCGCTGCCGCTAGAAACCGATGCCGCTAGGCACGGGTACTCGCCTATATATATATATATATATATATATATATATATATATATATATATATATATATATATATATATAAGTCCACAATATGCATGTAAGCATTCATTACCATTTCTGCCAACCATGCCTGTGACATATCCATCACTATATTTTGACTTGATAGAGATATTTCTGAAAATTTTCTTGTGAATTCAAATGAAAATTTTCTTTGGTGTCTATAAAGCAACCTGATTTATGTTGTTTAATTAATTTATTCAGGATAATCTTAGGGCCCGTTTGGTTTGTAGGTGGGTTTAAGATTTGGATTTGGATTTGGATTTAGATTTGGGTTTTGGATTTTGATTTGATGTAGGAGAGAGAAAATAATATAATAAATTGATGAAGAATATTTTAAGAATTAATCAAAATATTTAAAATTTAGTTTTATTAATTTATATTATAAAAAGAGGAGAGATAAGAGAGAAACTAAAAACCTGTACCCACATTTTCAGAAAAGTAGTGCATGTATCCTGGATTGTGCACAGTCCATTTTTTTGGCATTCAATCCTAAATCAGAAAGTTAAGCCGGCAAACAAACAATTGCTTCCACTTTTAAAAGTCAAAACCCAAACCAACCCACCCAACCAAACGGGCCCTTAAAATGTATGGTCAAATCAAACATCAGGACCAATCACATGTTAACTAAAAATATTGGTTGTTGTGTTAACTATTAAGTTGTGCTGATTACTAACCTAAAAATATTGGTTGTTGTGTTAACTATTAAGTTGTGCTGATTACTAAAAGCAATACATCCAATCATTTAATTAGAGCTTTTTTTAATGTTTTACTGAAAAGGACCCTATTATAAATTTATAGTTTTAAAACATAACTGTTGCACAAGTTTCATTTCCCAAGAAGTTACGAATATAGTATTTGAATTTAGGAATCTTGTAAACTACTAAATTACAACAGCTGATTGGCCATTTGATAGACTAGGCGAGTACCCGTGCCTAGCGGCATCGGTTTCTAGCGGCAGACAATGTCTAGTTTTCGACAATAGTTTTAAGATGCGATTAATTTTACTTCGACAAACGGTATTTGTAGGGTTACATAATCTTGCTCGGAAAATGTTTTTTCGTGATCACATGGTAGCGTTTAGTTATTGACAAAATCCGGTTGCGTTGATATTTGTGTGTGTTTTCTATTGTATCCTCAAGTGAGGTTTACGATATTGTATATATTGCGCATAACGCTAGCGGCTAATAAATTATGTTAGAATCAATTTAGCAGGTGTCAAATTTTTCCTTGGGCTCAACTTTTGTGTTAATTTAGGAAAGATGGTTAGATGATTAGGATATTTTGTCTTCGATACATTGTTTCAAGACTTCTTTTATAGTGATACCAAAAAAAGAATAAGATTGATAAGCTTAAAAATGAAGATGTTCAACTTTTGTAAATTTTATTAATAATTTGTAAATTAAGAGCCATTTTTTTTCCTATATGTAAAAAAAATATATTTATAAAAAGTTACATGTCATAATAACAATCATACAATTTTAAGTTCGGGTCATTCAATTAACTTTCAAGTTTAAAATGTATTTAATATTTAATATATATATATATATATATATATATATATATATACATTTTTTACTTTTATATAAAATAGGTTAAATATGTTATACATCATATTTAATTATGCATCATATCATAAAAATAATGTGCATTTTGGGTCCGTTCAATGTCTTTTGTCTTTGTCTTTTTCTTTGAGTGATGGCTTATAATGTTAAATCTTAGAAGGTCCTTTTTGTAAATAAAAGGATCTTAATAACTTGTCCTTTATTTAACATGTAACCATCAAATTATAATTTATAACAATATATTATTATTGTCATGTCTTTTATATTTTGCAAACCTATATAGCTTACACTCTACCTTATTATCTTTAGGATCTTTGCATTTGACAAGAGCATTCAGTATATACCTTTTTGGACCACACTCGCCAATGCAATTTTAAATATAATAACACCAAATACCAATGTCTCGAGACACAAAATTTTGTAAAGCCACATATGGTTTCAACCTTTTTGGAGAACCAATGTATATGAAACCAATTCACGATGCAATTCAAAATTATGAAACCAATGTTAGACTCGGTTTTCTTTTTGAATGCAATATTTCCTTTTCGTTAATTTATTAACAACAAGTAGTAGGCACCCGCCGCGTTGCGGCGGGGATGTTTGCTATAAGTGTAAAATCGGCAATGATAACGGTATAACGTCTTACAACATAAATCGGGCATCTCTAAACACCACATGAACAACACACGGGAAAAAGGCATTAACAGTGACCAAAGAGTAAAGTACTATGAAGATCATTCCCCAAATAAACGATTCTAATAAGACATTCAAAAGTAAAACATGATATTGGAGCACCTATATAACTTAAATGTATACAAAGTACTCAAACCTGATATTGGATCACTTGCATCTCCTATATTACGGTTGTTCAGTACTTTCCTTACTGAATTTTTTAGGGGTTCGATCTCAGCAACAATCTTTCTCATTGAAGTGGTGTCTTGTTAGGTTGGCGGGGTCACTCTGTAGAAAGAGTTGTCGATAGATGTCATGATATTTAGCACCTTCTATTCTGTTATTTTGTTGATAGGCTACTTGTCGACAAATGTCTTGATCTTTAGCACCTTCCGTTCTGTAATTTTGTAGATAGGCTAATATAAACTACAGGATTGGATGGAAGAAACGTTTTCCTTCATAAAATCAACTGACGGTGAGCGTCACATAATTGTCGGTCTCGAAGGGAGCAATTATGGTCCCACGGCTACCGGGTGGATTTAACTGGTACATGTTTTTTTTTTTGGGCAGTTCTGAAATTCTCGTAAACAAATATTGTGTCAAAATAAGGTACTAAGTAAAAGAGATAAGGCAGGGAAAAAAAGGCTTGGGAAAAATAAGAGGGTGTTTATTTAAGCTTACTTTCATGTGTATAAGCTTGTGTGGGTAAAGCCCACACAAATATACCCGTTTCAGCAGATTTTAACAGCCACTGCAGTCACCATTTTAAGACCCAAACGCACCCTCTTAGCCCTCATTTCAGCTCCCAAGCCCACACCCGTTTCGGTCCCCAAGTTCACCCATGTTAACCCCCATTTGAACCACCAAATACACCCAATTCAGCCCCCAAATACACTCGCGTCAGCTCCCATGTTAGCACGTACCTTAGGAAAATGTCAGTCGCGCATTCCAGGTTCCGAAACAGAATTAATTAGATTGCAACGTGATAAATGCGCAAGTGTTACAATATAACATTTTTCATTTCATACACAAATTCTAGTAGTCTGGTATCCTGATACATAATTTTTTTGGATATATATTCCATTATATACAAATAGGCATGTCACTTGAGCACTATATTTTGGTTTCCAGCTTCTAAAAATGTGACTGTGTATGTATGTGCGATACTAACCGATGCACTATTTAAGCGAGAGAATAAATTCAAACCTAAGACCAGCATGAAACGCAATTTGTGCAAAAATTAAATGAAAGTCAGTTGAGTCTACCATTTACCTTGATATTTGTTCCTTTTAGTTGCAAAATTTTGTACCCGCAATCAAGTTGCAACGCCTATTTTCCAAAACAGTACCCATCTCGTTGTTTCCTTTTTTTAAACCTGCATATGATACAACGAATTAGCTCACCATATTGGGAGAATTTTTATAAGCTTCTTCTTGTAGAAATGTCGTAGTTACATTAAACATTTTGAAACGACCTACAGTCATAAGTATCAATAAACAATACATTTCAAATGCTCTATCAAAAGGTTACCTCCTTGATCACTGTGATAACTGCTAACCTTTTCCCAAAAAGGCAGTACGTACTCTTTTCACCCACGGCCACTGCGACGTAAAATTCTTGCTTAGCAACATATCGATAATATCCTGTAGTTCCATATGCCGATCTGGATTTAAAATTTGTTTAAGCCCAGGATGATTTCTCAAAAGAGAAACAAATTCTTTTTTCTTGAAGTATTCAACACGCGTTTCCTGTAGTACATAAACATTTAGGAAAATCGTCACAAATACACATTGGATGTATACATAAGCTCAAAAGTCATACCATGCAAACTTTTATGCAGCTCGCGTAACAACTCATAGTTCCTCTGCAATATATTCGGCAATGGGTCGAAACCTACACAAATGAACCACATTCATAAACTTTATTAGTTTTTTTATAAAGAGTTCAACTTTTACACAGAGGCTTGCCCTTCAGTTTATATAAGCGGACGACGCACCTGTATACATCAGAAAGCCGGCCAAGAAAGCCGGCCAACACATGCTGCTTCCGTATCTCTTGGAGAGAGGTTCAGAAGCTCTGCCTTTGACTCAAAGGGCTTTCCACCACTTCGACTGAACTTTTGTCATCAAGGTAAGTGCTTTGGAGATGGCTTAAAGGATTTTCGCTTTAGCAAATTAGCAGCTGAAAAGATACTCAATGAGGCTGAAAAAGGTTTGAGATGTGCTTAAAAACAGTTGATCTTTGATCAATATTTGTTTCAGTTGCTTCTCATCTTGAGTTACGTGTTAGTGCTTGTATGGTTGAGTAGAATGCCTTTTTAGGTATACTTTCCAAACCAATACCCATCTGTCTGGTTATTTCTTTTAAACCTGCATATGATATGACAAATTACCTCAGCATACGCATGCTTTTTCCATTTTCACAAACCTATAAATGCGGCATAGTGATAAACTATTTGAATTAAAACAACTTTACGTACATTGGTGTGTCAATTTTTAGATAAAAATACGGAAATATTTTCTTAGTCATGAATATAGAAACTTCATATGTTCTACAAATGACTTACAATCAGCAAAGATGAATTCTAAAGTTATCCGGGCGCCGCTCTCGACTTCACTTTCGTATACGGGTACCTGGCATACCATGAAAAAAATTACAACAAATTTAAATAACCAAATAACAAAGATAAACTTGTCACAAATGATACAAATAAAACTACTAAAAAACATTCACAACAAATTTATACGTAAAAACTTTATACGTAATAAAGTTTATCTTATAAACTTACAACAAATTTAACTTTATAACAAAATTTAAACAATAAACTTTAAAACAAAAACCATTAAAACAAATATCAACAACTTTAAGAATAAATCATACTATTTCTAGCCGTAGCAATTATATCCGACGGCGGCAACAGCTTTACACCGGCTGCAACAACTCTTTCCGGGGATATCGGCGACTACCACTTTTTCCGGCGAGTCAATAGCGGCAGCGGCAACTTTTCCTGGCAAGATTTGTAAAAAAAATGAAAAGTTAGATTAAAAAAAAAACTAAATAAACTAAAGAATAACAAAAAAAGAGACAAATTGTATTGATCTATTAGAAAACTAACAAAAGATACCAGGCGGCACACTATTTCCGGCAACAACAGATTTTTCCGGCGAGTAAAGAAGGTGACTGAGGCGGCTGAAACAAACAAAGTAACAAAAATGTTATTATACATAGATCTGTATAAAAAAGCTATAGATCTACAAATAAAATATATAGATCTAAAAAAAAAAACCTTGAAAACTCAAAAAATAGATACCTCAAAACATGTAAACCCTTTTAGTGGTCGTGGGTTATGGTGGCTCGTAGCAGGTGTTTCTGTTGTCGCGGGATTTCTTGGTGGTGGAAGAACGGTGGTAATGATGAAGACCCAGGTGTTTGTTATATTGCAAAAGTCAAAGTATGTAAACCGACACTTAGGAAGAACAAAAACGTTTCTAGTGGTGTGTGTGGTGTCGAAATGGTTGTGGCGGCCGAAGGTCAAGAGCAGATTTTTAGAGAGAGAGATATGGTTGTGTGTTTAGGTTAGAGAGAAGTGTGTGTACGCTTTAGTTGAGAGAGAGTGTAAATCAAAGTTTGCTCTTTTTAAGATAGAAGATGGTAAGGTATAGACAGATAGATGGTAGGTTTATTTTGTTTTGTTGGTTTGGTAATTTTTTAGGATTGGATTTTGGTTTTGTGTGTGTAAATTTAGGCTTGGATTAAGGTCCGGATGGCTGAATCTTAATTTTCAGGTTTGGAGTTAGGAAGGGGATATGCATGCTTTATAAGTAGTATAGATTAGTTTACGTTAAAAAATCCTCAAGATAGTAAAAAAGAAGCTAACAATTAAAAAAGTACTTGATTATGTCCATTATGAATAAACAAAGTACTTGATTAATGCAAGAGTATTATAAACACTTAGGGTGTGTTTGTTTCATTAAGATGTTTTGAGTCTGAATCTGACTAACACATCTTACTGGTAAGAGATGACTAAAAAGTCTAAATCTGAACGAAATAATGTTATTTGTTTTTGTATAATTGACCGAATGATTTTACGTGCTCGTTTTTGCAATTTGTTTATTAAACCAACGCAATACGATAACAAGTAACTTATATAAATATGAAACAAGACTTTTTATCATAAATATAACATAGTTAATAAACAATCAAATATATTACATAAAGTTTACAAAACGAGTAAGAGACAGTAAGACAAGTCTCCCACCTCTTACTGAGTAAGATGTTATATGTCTAACTGGGTCTTACTCAAAAAAAAAAAAAAACAAACAAGCAAAACGTCTGCCCTCCTCTTACTAGTAAGAGTAAGAGGTCTAGTAAGACTTTTTTTAAAAAAAAACAAACACACCCACAAAAATCAAACCTTACTTTGATATAGTAGATGATAACGTCACGCGTATAATGAAAAAGAACCGATGGAGGCATGGGCGGAGATAAAGGGAGGTCACAAGGGGCAAGTGCCCTCTTAGCGAAAAAAGTTGTAGTGTAATTTTTCAAAAATGTTTGGCTTTTTTCTTAATTTGCTCTCCTTAAGTACCAATTTATAGTGTAGTTTTTAAAATTTATATAAGTATGCCCCTCAACAAAAAAAATTCTAGTTACACCTCTGGATGGAGGTTTGAATTTCTATCATAACTCTCTCTCAAGATGTTGGGTATACCATTAATGTGTATTATGGAGGAGACCTTGTTTAGTTAGGGATTAACTTCAAATAAGTTCAAGACAATAAATCATAATCTAGAATGTAAATCTGATACATGTACAATATGCACATTACAATTTTACAATTCATTCAGATTATGATTTAGATGGACAGATTACAATTTCTTCATAAACATTCTGCCAACCAAACGGCTCTTAAACAATACAAATTGCCCATTTGAGCCAAGAGACCATGGTCCAATGCTCAAAAAGGGTCCGTGTTAAAAAGAAATTTTAAGCTTAATACATACATGTGACTCTTTAACATGTATTTCTTATTACTTGAGGCTTATATGATTCTCTTTGTTAAACATTATCTAGATTAGCTAATTAGCAGTGTCCGATTCAAAGCTTGTCGAAGTAATTTTTTGTGGGTTGTTGCAGTTATCCTTCAGCCTTAGGAATAAGCCTTCTAGATACCTGCTAAGATGAACGACGCGTTAGTCTCGCCCCGGGTGTTATCCCAGGACCCGACTCCGGCGTGAGAGTAAGTATGTGTTTTACCGAAAGGTATAATATAAATGTATGTGTGTGAGAAATGATACCTTATTCCCAAATACTGTATGCGTATTTATACTACCTGATGTCACTGTCTGGTCCCTGGGTCTGTCGTACTTCATGGGACCGTCGATGGTGTCAGAGCTGGCGCTGTCCCTGACACTGTCCCTGGGGTCATGTCCGACATCCACGGGGATGAGACAAAGTGTATCCAGGCTAGATGCCAAAAGTAATATCAGGTCAGCGTGTCCTCCGGACGGATGGCCTATCTTCGTACCTTTCGCCTTGGACTGTTGCATTGGAGTATCGGGCCCTTCGGCTAAGAGTATCGGGCCCTTCGGTGTTGGACCGAAGGGGCATATACGTCGTCATGTCCCCCCAGTATCATGTTACTTGTGTTTGACAAGTGACGTGATACTTAAAATAGTTGTCCGTTATTTTCATTCGGAGTGACTTGGCGAGTTCTGGCTTTATGGGCTTCGTTTTGAGCACTGGGCCCAAGCCCATTGGGTGAAAACGAGTTAAAATAATATGTACCGTTTTCCGTGAGATCGCGCCATGTGGCATAAGATATCCGTTGACGGTTCAGATTCGCCCCCCTCTGACACGATGGGACGTTCTGTGTCCCCACTTCCTTTGCCTATATAAGTCCTTTTACCTTCATTCATAAATTTTCACTCTTACTTATCTTTATTACTATTTATTTTCGAGTATTCCGGCGAGATTCAGGTGCGTCACTTTTTCTTTTATTTCGTTTCTGTTTGCGTTGCCTTCTCGATATTCTATGGCTTCGGGTTCAGAGCGTCCAGCCTTCGGTTCAGATCATCCGGCATCCGACCTTGTCCCAAAGTCGGACATGCATATATACTCCTCCGTGCTTTCCGAAGGGGAGCTGGAAGGCCTCATTAATGATTACGGGATTCCTAGGGACCTCAATCCCCGTTTACCTCCGATAGATTTTACTATGGATAAGCTGCCGAAGGATGCCATTGGGTTGTATGAGCAGTACTTTACGTTTTCGGGAGTGCGAGTTCCGTTTTCTACCTTTCTTCTTAGGGTGATAAAGTATTTCAAGGTTCACATATCACAACTTGTGCCCATCGGACTG
Organism: Chrysanthemum seticuspe; assembly: GCA_019973895.1. Taxonomy (NCBI): domain Eukaryota; kingdom Viridiplantae; phylum Streptophyta; class Magnoliopsida; order Asterales; family Asteraceae; genus Chrysanthemum; species Chrysanthemum seticuspe. Next base: position 303,843,222 of record BPTQ01000007.1, on the reverse strand, counting down.
AATAGGCTTGTTATGTTTGAAGTATATTGTCGGAGCCTTGAGATTGAGCCGACCGTGAATCTATTTCGCGTTTTCTACAAGTTGAACAAACAGGGACACTGGTTCTCCTTCGCTAGTCGGACCGGAGGGAATTCTCCGGGGCGTATCTTTAAGGAAACTTGTTCAAGTTTGAAGAATTGGAAAGATAATTTCTTTTTGATAGACCGGAGGGCAATCCCAGATGCAATGCCTTGGAGGCATCCGGATTCTAGTGTTTCGGATGATGCTCCCTCGGGGGGTTACTTGGATGCTGATGTGGCAAAGCTGTGTGAGGGGATAGTGGAGCTTAGGCCTGTTCATTCGGGTCTCTTGTATGAGGTTGGGTTGACGAAGGTCTGGAAGCATTCTGGCTTTCGTCCGGAGTTTAAGGATATAGAGAAGAATGGTAACGCAAACATCCTTTTTTTTTTTTTTTTTTTTTTTTTGTACCCATGTTTTCTTTCTTTGTGCAGTTATTACAATGTCTCGTTACTTGCGTTTGAGGTCCGATCAAGGGTCAAGACTGGGGAAGGGTGCTCCTCTTGCCGAGGGGACGGAGATACCCCAGCATGTGACCCAACCTTTGGAAGGGGACAAGCGGGTTCCGGAGCCTAGCCGGGTGCAACAGATTGTGGAAAAGGCCGACCCGTCTGTATTGAAGGCGAAGGAAAAGAAGAGAAAACAGCAAGAAAAGCGAGCGACCGGTCCCTCGGCTCTGCTAAAAAGAAGAAGGCCCCATACTCCTTCCATTGATCTATCATCGAGTCCGGATAATTCCCAACGGACTCGCTCAGCGTCGCCCATAAATGCCGCGATGCCTGAAGACGTTGTGGATGACACCGAGCAAGGAAGTGTGGCTGGCGGTGGGGGTGATCAGGATGCCGGTCTTCGTGGCCCGGAGGTCACTTCACTGGAAGATCCTCCCGTTGTTGCTAGAACTACTCCTTACACCTCCGGTCAAGGTATGCTTTTTAAGCTTGTGATGTGTCTGCCGTTATCACCTTGTTTTTTTTTTTTTTTTTTTTTTTTTTTTTTTGTTACATCATTCATTTTTTCTTACTAGAAACTGGAACGAGTGGGACGGTGGCAGGTGTTTACGGTGTCGCCCAGGCTAGCACCTTCGTCGGAGGTACGTTGTAACTGCTTTGCTTACTTCGGGGTTTTCTTCTTAACCTTGCAAGTCTGTCCTCCCTTTTGCAGGTGGGTTTGGCCGGATGGGTTCTGGGGAGCCGTTCATTCCCGGCTGGAGCTTGCCGCTTAACACCACCTTGAATGACGCTACACAGTGCCGGGATATGATGAGTAACCTGGCCCCTCCCTTTATTTTGGCGGAGCAAGAGGATTTGGCCGATGACAGGGCTTTGTATAGAGGATGGTTCGAGTTATGTCATGGGACTATGGCTATTACAGACGTGTTCAAGAGGTTCGAACGCTTGAGCCACCATTATGTGGATCTCTACAAAGCTCATTCCACCTGTTCTAGCGTCGAGACTCAGCTTTCTGAAGCTCAAAACAATCTCCGGGTTCAAACAGAGGTTAACCAAAAACTTGCTCAAGACAATCAGGATCTCCAAGCGTCTCATAATGACTGCGGCCGGAAGGAAGAGGAGATGGGTTCTCGTCTGGTTGCTTTGGAGAGGGAGCTGAATGAATTAAAGATCAAAGATGAGGAGAGGGAGAAAAAGGTGGGATTGTTGGAAGAATCCTTGAAGAGAAAGTCGGAGGAGCTGGATGAATCTGAAAAGGAGGCTGCGGTTTTAAGGGCTGATTTTGAGAAGCTTGCCGTGAGCGCTGGTCATGAGGAGATCGTAAGGTTCAACTATGTGAAAGAGTTGATTCCGGCAGTCATTCGGCGTCTACACTAGAGTAATGAGTACCAGCAAGCTTGGGGAAGCGTCTTTAATGCTATAGATTCTGGTTATTTGGATGGTCTCAAGGTCGGTCGTAGCGACGAGGAGGTCGCGGGGATCCTTGCTAATCAGAAAGACTTTGACATGCAAGCAGTTAAGGGTTTTGTGGCTGCTTATGATGAGATGTTCTTAAGGTCTTTTCCTTATATTGAGAAGATCAAGCGATCTTATCACCTTCCCCTTGCAGACTTGATGAATATGCTCCCCGAGGGAACTGGAGCTACCCCTGGGGCAGGCACCTCCGGAGAGTCTTAATGTCGGATAGGGTCGTTATTATTGGGCCTGCGTGTCTTAAAACTGATGTATTTGAACAATTTGATGTCTTCGTATGTAATCTTAGATGCTTTTTTAGTACTTCTGTGGTTGTACGCTAGGTCGAACAATGTTTATCGTTATTTATGCTCAGACGGGGCCGTCCGTATATCGGACCCTCATTTTTGGTATGTATATGCTTGTGTACGCCGTGTCTTTTTTAGTTAGCGTCTTGACACTTTCGGCGTTAAATTATGCCCGTGAGCAAATATGCTGCGGCCTTCCCTAATGACTTAGCATTTTTTGGGGTAATGTTTTCGCCTGGTGGTAAATATACCTGGTGGCTCATCCCTGGCGTCGTCACGCCTCCGGGGTATATGCGTGCCGTTTGGGCACATATGCCTCGGCTCATCCCTTAATGTCTTAGCATTATCCGGGGGTATGCAGTCGCCTACCGAATGGTGTGTGGCCTTCCCTAGTGTCATTGCACTTGCGGGGGTAAATCAATTTTAATTAGGGGATTTTTGGACACGCGGTCGGAGGTAGCTAATCTCCGCCGGTCCTTCCCTTACGCATGAGATATGATCACAGAAAATTTTCCTCCTCCGTCGTAGGCAGGGGAATATATATCATTACTTATAGTGAAAAATAAAGTGGTTCATGCCCGTAGGCTTACAATGCATATTTTTTTAAAGAAAACATTTCTTCAAATTCATGGCGTGCCACTTCCGGGGCACTTCCTCTTCATCCAAAGTTTCCAACTTGTACGAGCCGTTGAGATTTGCCTCTTTGATCCGATAGGGACCTTCCCACTTGGGTCCCAATTTGCCTTGATCTTCGGCTCTGCTGGCTTCGTTTTTTCGATACACGAATTCCCCTGGCTTGAAAGAAACCAACCGTGCTTTCCGGTTGTAGTACTTTTCCAATTTTGTTTTGTATCGGGCCTCCGTCACAGCGGCTTCTTCCCTCCGTTCCTGTAGCAAGTCAAGGTTGAGACGGACATCTTCTTCGTTTTGTTCTGCAGTTCGATGGGAATCTTCCTCTTCCATCCCTTCTCTTATCCGCCTTACTCTGTACGTTGGCATGCCTATTTCTGCCGGTATGACTGCTTCGCTTCCATAAGTGAGGCTGAAGGGCGTTTCTCCGTTACTAGTCTTGATGGATGTCCTGTGTGCCCAAAGGACATTCGGCAGCTCGTCCACCCATCCGGCTTTTGCACGCCCCAACCTTGTTTTGATTCCCTCCATCAAGCTCTTGTTGGCCCTTTCTACCAGTCCGTTGGCCTGTGGATGGGCCACGGCTGTATTAATCTGCTTGATGTTGAGTTTTTCACACCAGCTTTTGAAGGGGTTGTCTACGAATTGCTTAGCATTTTCCGTGACGATGACGGCGGGGAGACCGAAGCGACACACTATGTTATCCCACACGAACTTCGTGACATCTTTCCCTGTGATCTTCGCCAGTGGTTTGGCTTCTGTCCATTTGGTGAAATAATCGATGGTGACTAAGAGGAACTTGACCTTTCCGGCTGCCGGTGGTAGGGGTCCCACTATGTCCATGCCCCATTGGTAAAAGGGCCATGGAGCCATGATGGGCGTTAGCTTCATTTTTGGAAGTTGCGGTATCGGGGAATGGATCTGGCAGGAGTCACACTTGATTATTTTGTTTCTAGCATCCCGGTGCATTGTAGGCCAGTAGTATCCTTGCCGCATGGCCTTCGCCACGACCGACCGAGGACCGAAATGCATCCCACAGGCTCCCATGTGAATCTCTCTTATAACGTAGTTTGCTTGTAGGGGGCCCACGCACCTCATCATAGGTACCAAATAGGCTTTCTTGTAGCTTCCATGACATATTGGCTGATTTTCATCCTCAGGTTGCGGGCCTCATTAGGGTCTTCCGGCCAAATTCCTTCCTCGAGACACCGAATGATAGGGGTCATCCAGTTGTCTCCTTCCTCTTCCACAACATTGTTAACTTCTTTGCTTTCTGTCGATCTTTCCCTTAGCACCTCCACCAGTACTTCCTTCGTCAAGTGGTCAAAAGCGACCGTGGCCAGTTTACTAAGAGCATCTGCCTTTTGATTCTGAACCCTAGGGATGTTCCGGATGGTGAAGTTCTCAAAACTAGCTATGTACTCCTTTGCCTTCGCTAGGTACTTGATCATACTTTCATGACTTGCCACATAATCTCCATTTATCTGGTTAGCCACCAACTTAGAGTCCACCCAGACCTCAAGGCTACGAACATGCATACTCTCTGCCATCCTTAACCCTGCCAGTAGGGCTTCGTATTCGGCTTCGTTATTAGTGCTGTCGAACTCAAGCCGGATGGCATAAGTGAATTCCATTCCCTCTGGATTGATTAGTACGAGACCCGCTCCGGAGCCTTTGTTATTGGATGCTCCGTCCGTGTATAAAAGCCATTTCCCCTCCTCCTTCTTCAGCGTGGGCTGGTTGAAGTACTTGTCATTGTTTTCTCCGATGGGAGCTTCCGACAGGAAGTCTGCTAACACTTGACCTTTGGTTGCGTTCCGGGGCTCGTAGGTTATGTTGTATGCACCCAACTCCACCGAGTACTTAGCTAACTTCCCGGACGCTTCCGGCTTGTTGAGGATCTGCTTTATCGGTTGGTCCGTGATCACCTTTATAGGGTGTGCTTCGAAGTATCTCCGGAGCCTTCTTGACATGTGTAACAGACATAATGCTAGTTTTTCAATCGGGGCATAGTTCTTCTCGGCTTCGTTGAGTGTTCGACTCACATAACGAACTGGTAACTGCCTTCCCTTCCTTTCTGTGAGGAGAACCGCGCTGACTGCTTCCTCCGCGGCTGCTAGATATACGTACAGTGTTTCTTTTGCCGCTGGTGTTGTTAGTGAGGGAAGATATGTTATCAACTTTTTCATCTCTTGGAACGCCGATTCTGCCTCTTCCGTCCACCGGTACTCCTCCTTATTCTCCTTGGTGATGCTTTTGAGTGTTTCGAAAAACGGTAAGGAACTTTCAGCCGAACGAGCCAAGAAACGATTAAGTGCCGCCAATTTGCCGCTGAGGCTCTGCATTTCTTTCAGGGTCCTTGGCGATTGCATGTCCATTATTGCCTTCGTCTTCTTTGGGTTTGCCCGAATTCCTTCTGAAGTTACCATATACCCTAGGAATTTTCCTTCCTCCATTCCAAAAGAGCATTTTTTAGGATTCAACTTCATGTTGATCTTCCGAAGGTTGTCGAATGTCTCCGCTATGTCCGCTAGCATTCCCCGCTCTTCCTTGCTCTTAATGACCATGTCGTCCACATATGCTTCTAGGTTCCTCCCTATCTGTGATTGAAAAGCGGAGTCTATCATCCGTTGATAGGTGGCTCCGGCGTTCTTCAGGCCGAATGGCATCTTGGTGTAGCAGTAGGTTCCTTGCTCAGTGTAGAACGCTGTTTTTTCTTCGTCCTCCCTTGCCATTTGTACCTGGTGATACCCTTTGTAAGCATCCAAGAAGCATTTGTATTTATACCCCATGACCGACTCGATCTTCCAGTCGATCTCTGGCAAGGGGTAATAATCTTTGGGACAGGCGGAATTGATGTTCTTGAAGTCAATGCACATACGCCAGCTTCCATCACACTTCTTTACCAGAACAGGGTTGGATATCCAAGTGGGGTATTTCACCGGCCTGACTATGCCGGCCTTGATCCATTCTTCTACTTCCTTTGTGACTGCCTGACTCCGATCCGCAGCCAACATTCGGCGTTTTTGACATACCGGGTCTATTGAAGGGTTGGCATTCAGAGTATGCTCTATGATTCCTCTGGGGACTCCAGTCATATCCGCCGGTTCCCATGCGAATATGTCGATGTTCCTTTGTAAAAGCTCTTTGAGGCGTCGTTTGCCCTCGACGGATAGTGCACCCCCTATCGTCACAGCTTGTTCGGGGAAGGCAGGGTTGATCGCCACTTCCTCCATTAAACCCACCTCTCCTGTGCCTGTTTCTTCCTTATCTTGCTCCGGAACGATGGTCTGTAATCTTTCCAATCTCCTACATTCTGAAATGATGACGGAACGAGTGACCAACGTGGCAATTCCTTGAGGGGTTGGGAACTTCATCATGGAATGGACCGTAGAAGGTATGGCTCGCAGGATCTTCAATACGGTCCTTCCTAAGATGACATTATATGGTGACGGTGCTCGAATAACTGTGAACTTCATCCTGACCTTCCTGTACAACCCCTCGTCTCCGAATGATACATCTAATTCGATTTTTCCCAGTGGGCGTGTCACCTGCCCGGCAAATCCCAGCAGATCTGTCTGCGTTTGCTTCATTCGAGTCCTTATCTCATGAGGCAGGTTGTTGAAGCAGTGTTCGAACATTACCTCCACCGAGGCTCCTTCATCTACGAAGACTCTCCTTACTAAGTACCCTTCCATCGTGGCTTCAACTATGAGAGGATCATCCGACACATCTCCTTCGGGGAGAGGAGGGAACGTTATAGGTACATTCATCCACCTTTCCTCTTGTTCCGATGACTTCCTTTTCCTTCGTTCGGGCCAAGTTCGGATCATGTTGATGACCTTGTCTTTAGCTCCTGCGTCATTCCTTGGGGGTTCTCTCCTTCCCTTCTGCCTGAGATCCTTGACCAGGTGATTTAGCTTCCCTGACTCCAACGCTATCTCTAACTGTCTTTTGAGCTGATAGCAATCATTTGTATAGTGCCATTTTTCTCCATGATAATCACAGTACTTATCTTGGTTCTCCTTGCGTGGGGGGTCACGCATCGGCTTTGGAGGGGGTAGACGTAGCTGGTGTTCAGTGGCTAAGATTTCTTTTGGTGGTTTTATAAGTGAATCTAAGGTTAGGCGTGGGTTGCCTCGGTTCTGGTGATCACCGCGATGGGGTGCATAAGGAGCCGACCTGTCACCATGGCGGTGTCAACTTCCACGGTCTCTTCCTGAGTACGCATGTCGTCCTTCATTCCTCTTATCTCCTCCATAGTGACTCCTGACGACCCTTTCGTCCTTTCGGAAGGGTCCAGTCGAGGCTCTTCTGGTTGTATCATAGTGTTCTCCCCGAGGCAATTCGGTACTGGCGAAAGCTTCTTCCGACCTTACGAAGTCGTCGACCCTAATCATCATCTCCTCCACAGTCTTAGGGATCGTATCGGCGAACCGCTTGGCCAGCTCAGGGCATTTGCACCCGTTCATGAATGAGGATATCCTCATGATCTCCGGAGCCCCCTGTATGAATCCTGTCTCAGTGGTCCACCTTTCTTTGAACTCCGGCAGCGTTTCATTAGCCTTTCTCACTATCTTGGCGATCTCTGTAGGGTCCTTGACACAAGCTTTGTGCAGGGAGAAGCGAGCCTCGAACTGATCCTTGAAAGCTGCCCATTCGTCAATACTTCCCGGCGGAAGCCCATCAAACCATCCCCGGGCCTTTCCATCCAACGTTTGTTGGAACATGCGGCACCACACGGGCATTGGCCACTCTCCATGTCCCGCAGCTCCAGTAAATCTGTTGAGATGGTCTTGGGGGTCCGTAGACCCATCGTACAGCTTGATGTGGGTGGGCATCTTGTGTTCCGGAGCGGAAAACTCGATGATTCGTCTACTGAATGGAGATTTCGAGACTTCTTTGAAAGGTTTCGCCAGGTCTTCGTCTTTCACTTTGCTCCCCGTAACTATTTCCTTCTTCTTATTCGCCGGCTCGTCCTTATCAAGAGTCGTTTCGTCTTCGAAGTCCAATCGTAGTGGCTCAACAGTGTCCCTCCGGCTATTATGTTCTTTTATCATTGACTTAAGAGCAGTCACGTACCCTTCTAACTGCTCCCTTGTCAATGGTGTGGAACTTCCTCCTGAAGTTTCTGGTGGTGTCGAACCCGTCATCCTATAGCTCTGGTAGATTGAATGCGGGTCCCACGGATGGCGCCAATGTCGAAGTAATTTTTTGTGGGTTGTTGCAGTTATCCTTCAGCCTTAGGAATAAGCCTTCTAGATACCTGCTAAGATGAACGACGCGTTAGTCTCGCCCCGGGTGTTATCCGAGGACCCGACTCCGGCGTGAGAGTAAGTATGTGTTTTACCGAAAGGTATAATATAAATGTATGTGTGTGAGAAATGATACCTTATTCCCAAATACTGTATGCGTATTTATACTACCTGATGTCACTATCTGGTCCTGGGTCTGTCGTACTTCATGGGACCGTCGATGGTGTCAGAGCTGGCGCTGTCCCTGACACTGTCCCTGGGGTCATGTCCGACATCCACGGGGATGAGACAAAGTGTATCCAGGCTAGATGCCAAAAGTACTGTCAGGTCAGCGTGTCCTCCGGACGGATGACCTATCTTCGTACCTTTCGCCTTGGACTGTTGCATTGGAGTATCGGGCCCTTCGGCTAAGAGTATCGGGCCCTTCGGTGTTGGACCGAAGGGGCATATACGTCGTCAAAGCTCAAATGAAAAGTAAAGATATTTCTTGTATGGTTCGAATAACAACATAGATATTGCTTAACAATTAACTGTTTATAACTTTACAAGTTAGATAAAAGTAAAGACTAAAGAGGATGGGGTTCATTTGTTCTTTTCATGTACAATTCTATCATCCTCCCCTGTATCTTAATTCTTCTTCTGTAACATGTTCTATACATGTGTTCATAAAGGTTCTCTACATAGCTAATGAGCTTGTATTGTTATCGTCATATTTCAGAACACCTTTAAACCAGTTGACAGAAGACTTTGGGATCCTTGTTAGATTGTTCTTGTAGTCCACATAATACAGTCCGAATCTGACTGTGTACCCGTAGTTCCATTCCCAGTTGTCAAGTAGTGACCACACGAAATAGCCACGCACATCACAGCCATCTTCCCTGTATTAGTCAAGTATTTAGTCGGTTAGTGAAAGTCATAATATCCAGACTTAGTCGAATGAATTAAGTTTACATTTTGGGTACCTAATAGCAGCTGAGAGGTTTGACAAATAGTCCCTGTGGTAACTTATCCGCTTGTCGTCCTGTAGTGCTTCGTCTAAATCTATACGAGATTTGTTTGGGTCATCCATACCTGCATGATTCAAGCTTGTTAGGCATGTTAGAGGGTTGGTTAATGGGTCAAAACGGATTCAAGGTGACCCACTTACATGTTGATTCACTTTTACAGTTAAAGATTGAAGAAATCCTGAATGTGTTTATTATGATTACAAAAATAATTATTAGGAATCCACATATTCGACCCATTTGACACGTTTCTCTTTGGCTTAAAGAATACTATTGTTTGGCCCCATTTGGGATAAAACATGACTCAGTTCGATCAATTTATCAGTAAGTGGTTCAAATTTGCTATATCTATGCTTCAACACATCTCAATGACTTTACCATTTTCAGTGATGATCACTGGTGGGTTCCCATATTTTTCTTTTATGTAAACGGCTAACTTTCTTAAGCCCCATGGTACTATGCGTAACCAGCTAGAAGCAGCCTGCAAGTTATATCAGTGTTCAACATTAGATAACTGTGTCCAAGATTTATGGTTCAGCAAGACGTTGACTTACAGTTTCTCCAATAGAAATTCCATTTCTAGAAGCTACATTACACAAAAACAGCCAGTAATCAGAATTAGAATATAAATATATCTCCGGATTATGTTTTGTAGGAAATTATGACATAGGTATGAATTGTTTACTTGAGGTGATGACAGCAGCATCAGTTGAGGCATCCCTCAGTATGAATTTTCGGATACCAGTTTTGTCATTCTTGGCATACAACGAGGTATAATGGTTGACACCAACGAAGTCCAAGGTTCTGATGATAAATTCTGAAACTTCAGGTGTGATTTGCGGCAGTCTGTCACCTACTTGTGTTTGCATGGACAGAGGATAGTTTCCAAGCAAAAGAGGATCAAGAAACCTGATGATTCACTTTAGTCTGCGTTACACAGTGAGATTGGTTTTACCCCCTATATAATAATTTTGCAATGTTTTTGGGAACATTACTTTATGGTTAAAGTATTACCAGCCAAGATTAAAATCCATCGCTCGACTTGCAGCTTCTTGATCCTCGTCAGAGTCGGAGAAAGGTTCATACCATTTGATATCCAATGATATCCCAATTATACCACCTTGTTTCTCCTGAAACGTACACAAATCAATTAGATTGTTCATAAGATAGCTCACTAGAGGTGGCAAGATCTACCGGTCGGGTAATGGGCCAACACAGTTTAGATTTAAAGATGGGACAAAACAACTCTGCTTCAAAACAGATCAAAACACTTTGGGTTAAAGGAGATCAAATCGATTTGAGAATGGGTCAAAACAATCTCGGTGGAAATGGATCATTATATCTAGGTGTTAGGTTGGGTTATGGAATCAACTATTTAGAAGGTTTTAATGCATAAAGGAATAGACTCTCGGCGGCAGTTAACCCATTTGAGGTACAACACAATCTAAATCGACCCATTAATAACTATATGGATCGAAATTTACCGCTTTTACTCTTAAAAGAAAGATTGTAAGAAGATAAAAGATGCACAAAGATTAGCTTTTAACAATTGTTCTCTTCTCCTACCTTGAATAGTTTTTGGTAGCCATGATAAACGGCAGCATGAGACAACAAAATGTTGTGAGCTACTATGTATGGTTCTTCAGATGATTTTCCCTTCTTGCATAACAAATGGAAGAGAAAAGAGCACCTCCCAGGCGCTTGAATACCATAATCATAGCCTTGTATAGCGAAACCATGAGGTTCATTGAATGTGATCCAATGTTTCACTCTATCTCCAAATGCCTCAAAACAGGTAAAAGCATAATGCTTGAAGTCCTCTCTGTAGACAGAAACATATTATGTAAGCCTTCTTTAGTTACGTACCATATGCATAGGTAGTAGTAGAGGTGGCTTGCGCTACTGGTAAAAAATGGGTCACTTTTAGTATATATCGAAACGGGCCAGGTCGGATTGGGTTGACTTATAAACACTTTCTTATCCATTTTTTTTCTTTCTAAATAACGTTTTAATTATGTTACAAAAGTACTATTAGTTAAAAATAAGAATCAAAAAATTTGTAAAAACACTTGTTAGAAATAGTGTTTTTAGGCGAATTTCAACATGTTTGACACCCGTATTCTTTTAGCCAGTTTTTTTTATTTGACCCGTTTTACATAAAACACAACCCAGATTGCGAAATTGGTAAGCAAGGTGGGTCGAAAATGACTCTACTAGTAAGTCTACAATATATTTAGCTTCCTTACATTATTTGAGCGTCTAACCATCCATCATATTTATCTTCAAGCATCTGTGGAAGATCCCAATGATACAAAGTTGCATAAGGTTGAATTCCTGATATAAATATGTTTACCATATATTCAGATACAATTTTTTTTTTTTCATATGGTATTCATACTGAAAACAAAATTCAAACGGAAAAGGACCTTTTTCCAATAAAGAATCAATGAGGTTGTTGAAATATTTAATCCCTTTTGGATTTGGTTTGCCTGTTCCATCTGTTAACATCAAACCACATCTTAGTTCATCTACTGCTTTTAAAGAAATGGACTCCATTGGAATATATGATCGTTAAGGTGAGTAATATATTTACTTGGAAATATTCTAGACCATGATATCGAGAATCTGTAAGCATCCATTCCTAGATTCTTCATCAATTCGATATCCGCCTGATAAAATATTATGTACATTTAGTCAGCAAAAACGAAAGTATATTATATCTGGTTGCTTGTATTCATTGTAAAGTAAGGAATCGTAATCTTGAATGGAGTATAAGTTAAGTTTTGACAGGCATCTTGCTTAATTTAAGAAAAAATTGAACCTTGAAACGATGATATTGATCGACTGCCTGGTCCGCATTGCTAAAGTCTAATATCCTTCCTGTTAAAATCATCATCAACAATGATCATCATCACCATAACTTCAAATCAGACAAGTATAAAGATACCTTGATGCACCAAAACGGTACATGACCTTTCTACCAATTTTCCCCTAAAATAATCAATTTCACTAAAATGCCTCTTTGTGAAGTGTTTGAATTTTGCGCCAAACGCACAAAAATAAAGAAGCAACGAAACAAGAAAATAACCAATTTACATGGTTCAAAGCTTCAAATAATCAATGAGTCGTGTCAAAATACATTCAGGCTGCCAACAATTTCAAGTCACACTTTGATAGTCACAAATCACGTAAAGTGACACGATATACACAAGTGCATATCCATTATCCAATAAAGGTCAAAATCCATTTGGGCCGCTAACAATTACAAATCACAACTTAATCCGGCACGAAAAGTAAGTATGTTACATTTTGGTGCAATTAACATGTTTCAAAAACACATTCAAATTTCTCCTAACAATCAAAATCAATATCATATAATCACTATACTTACCAGGTAGCCTAGAAAAAGTATCCCATATACTATCTCCTTTATTTCCTTCATCAACTGCACCTTCAAACTAACCAACAACACAGCATGATCATTTCTTCTATGAACATAACATATTTCATAAAATGTCTAAAAAAACACAATCACAAACCTGGTAAGCAGATGAAGCAGTTCCAAATGTAAATCCATCTGGAAAATCAGCCCTGCTTGTAGATTCTGTCATCAAGAACAAACATGTTGTTGTGGTCAAGAAACATATGAGGGAAACTTGTTTCATTGTTTGTTGTTTTATGTTTTTGAAGAATGTTTTTTTGGCGGTGAATAAAGTTAATGAGTGGTTGTAAGTTGGTATCAATATATATAAAGGTCAAACAAATAAAAGAGTAATTTTGAAGAGACTTATATATTAAAATAAAAATATATTTATAAGTCACTATCCATCTTTATTTTTTAATGTATTTTCATGTCGATAAAATAAAATACTATGTACGACCAAAATGTGCTTATACTTTATTTAAAGAGGTATATAGAAATATCTAATAAGGTGACATATGAGAAATAGCAACTCTTCTTGACTTCTTGTTATCTTTTTGCTAAGGCATCGTCACTGTAATCTAATTACATTACGTATGCTACTTAGTTTGCAAAAAAAATTAAATCGTAATTAAATTACATTACGTAAGCTGCTGGGTTTGCCATGTAAATACAACTTAATCACTTCAATTGCAACAAGAGAATTTATATTACGTAGCAAGTTGTATGGAAGGTTTTATACTACTTTGTAATGCAGAATTTTGATAATTTAAATCATTAACAATTATGGAGTATTTATTTATATTGTTATTATTTAATATAAATATTATAGATTATTATTTATTATTATATTATACTATATTTGGTTATTTATATTTATAATATTTTATTTATTGTAGTAATTTTTGCAAGGTTGCACAAATCGTGAATCAGTAGTTGGTCGGTCGGCCAACCTTTTTATAGCATGTAATTTATCTAGGCGGGATTAATTGAAATGTGATTTCCAGCAAGTTTTGTGTATTTTTAACGAGTTTTGGGGACCCCGACAAAATTTTCTTTAAAAAAAACTTGTAATAGATGTAAACAACTACTATAAGTGATTAAAACAAGTTTACGGCGCGTATTGGGTATTTGCGAAAAGATTACAAGTTTCTAGCAAGTTTGACCACCGTTAACCGTCGTTGATTACCTTTGACTGATTTACACAAATTAAAAAGGTTGGTGGCCGTTTAGCGCATAAGCAATTAATCGGCCTTGTAGAACTTTTTTTAATACTGAAATTTTAGAGTAAATATTTTTTGTTAAGTTTTTTAACTATTAATTTTTTTTAATACTTTTAATTTTGTATAAATACCAACAAAATTATTTAATTATTTAAAATATAAAATATTATATTATTTTTTCTATAGTTAATCTTTAAAAATTCATATAAAATAATTTACTAATATTATTTTATTTATTAAGATTTAATTATCATAAAATTAAATAGATTATTACTCTTTTATCTATTATTAATTTTTAAAAAAATTCAAAATTAAATATTTTATTATTTATATTTTATTTATTAAAAGTTATTATTATTATTATTATTATTATTATTATTATTATTATTATTATTATTATTATTATTATTGTTGTTGTTGTTGTTGTTATTATTATTATTTTATTACATTACATTCTGGTCAACCAAATACATTCAATATTTTCATATTACAATTTTATGAGATTACAACTCAATCAAATTTCAATCCATACCATCATAATTTATTTTGATTAAAACTTCTTTGATAGATTATAAATTAAAGAAAAACATTATGCGAATCAAAAGCCTCTGAATGTATATCGATTGAGATTCAATCTTTAGTCCCTTCTCTCTTTTTATTTATTATTATCCTTTTTATGAAGAAAAAAAATAATATAAACGATTTTCTTCTAAATTAGGAAGTCAAGTGATTCGTCCCAAACGGTCAATCCAAATTAACCAGGTGAATGGTCAACAAGAGTCAATCACTTGAGAACGCAATGCAATTATCCAGGAGAGTTTAGTGTTTCCCCGGGTCGTTAAGTCCCAACGAGGTGTGAACACTGTAATAGAACGAATTCGTGATCGGGTGATACTGAACAGGAAAGGGGTTATGATTGATTACACTAAGGAAATTAAATCTAATAAAGACTTTGAAGTCATTTTAATTCTATATTTAAAATCGTTTAACGTTTAAAACCTAAAACGCGTACGTTTACTGAATTTTACGTAAACGTAAAAAATAAAACGTAAATTTAAAAGAATAAAACACCTACGGATATGAAAATGATATTTTTACAATCCTAATAATAAAAGAAAATTATTGGAAAAATAAAATTATTTTTATGACTATTTATTTAATTATTATTAATTAAAAACTATTTTTAACTATTTTAATAATACCCTAAAATATAAGAAAATATGAAATAAAGCTAGAAAAGTGAAATTATGACTTATAAAAATCTAAAATATTATAAAACTTATTTTAAAACTGACAATATATTTATTACACTTTTTATCTATTTATTATTAATTAATTACTATTTATTAATTATTTAAAACTAATAAAAATTCTAATAAATACTAAATGAACTCTAGTAAATATGAAACTTTTTCTATAAATACTATATGATAGCAGAATACTAGGAAAAATATAAAAATTAAAAAAAAGCTTTTTGAAAAAACAGAAAAATAAGCCAAATGGCTTAAATAGAAGCTATCACTATTTTGATTTTTGGTTTTTCTTGAATTTTATTTTACAAAACTATTTTATTACTGAAAATAAGCAACTTTTGTGAAGACACATTTTGGGGGACTCAAAGATAAGCTTGTTGTGAGCTTATTTGCTTAACAGACCTTAAAATGGGTCAAAATGAGCTATTAAGCTTGCATAAGCTAATAAAAAGCTACCACTACTGAACCAAAGGTTGAATAAGCTATAAACAAGTTATGGGAACTCAGAATAAGCAACAACAACAACAAGAAAAACACACTGAATAAGCAGAAATAAGGAATAAGCAAAAAGGGAGGTTTGTGAAAAAGAGCTTAAAAGAAGCTAGCAAATAAGCAGTTTACAACACTAACTAAAAATTATAAAAAATACTATGATGAAGACAAGCAACAGAATGACAAATATCCAAAAGCACAAGTCTTCACTCCTAATATTAAGTCCTACATGAAATTCACAAGTTTATTCAAAAATGACTTAAACCGAAATTTGACTTTTTGAATTTTTATCAAAAGTTGACCAAAATGAATTTCTAGTAATTCCTAATGACTTAAAATGATGTTTTAAGCTATTTTAACAACTAATTAAGCTACTTTAGCTAAAAATCTACATATTTGCACAATTTGAGCTCATACACTGCACTGTGTATGCAATTTTGGAGCTCAAATGGGAATTTTGACTTTTTAACTCTAAACCTAGGTATTTTATGCTTTAAAAGTTCTATTATAACCTAAATAGTTATGCCTAGATTGTTTTTAAACTCTACAAAGTCCTAAAACATAGAATAAAGGCTCGATCCAAATACCCCTTAAATTGGCTCAAATTGAGATTTTCACAACAAGTGACTGCATAAGCCCATCATATTCAATCCAGAGGTCATATTGTGTCAAGATAGACCTTTTTCAGCACAAACAAGATGTCAAACAAGTCTAAGCCTATGAACATAAAAAATTGGCATATTGGCAGTCAAAATGTAATTCAAAGCATCAATGATATCCAAAATATAAACACCTGATATTAAGACAGATAAATACTAACAAATAACAAAGAAACATAAAAACATCAAATTTAAAGCATTAAAGTAACATATACAGTAAAGTGCAAAAATTAATAAAAGGGCTTACAAGATGAAATTCAAGCTGAGACAAAGAACCAGGACCCAAGAACAATCCTAAAGCTTCCCAAGAAGCACTACAACCCAGGACCATACAGAATTTATCCTGCTCCAAGCTTCTTCCTTCTCAACTCACTATTTTTGATTTTTCATTGTATTTTCTCAATTTTTTTTAGTATTTTTGTTTTAATGACTATAACTTGTTTTAAGGTTTCTAAAAGCTAAATGAGCTTTGTCAGGAGCTTATGTGGCTTATAGAGTCCATCAAACAACACTAATCAACAAGAATTGAAACGACTTGAAAATTAAAGAACAATGAAGTAAAAACTTGAAATGAAAGATAGATTGCAATTAACTGTAAAGGAAGTTCTATTACACTAGTTTAAGGAGAATTACAACATTAAAACATTAAAAGACATTTAATTTAAAGAAAGCATTTTAAAATTACACTACGTGACCAATGGCTAGCCCAAGGTTAGTCTTCTCTCTTCCTTCTCTTCTCTTTTATAACATACTGAGTTCCCACTAGCATTCCAGTCAAATCCCACTTTAATTTGTGTCCATTGGATAAGCAGAATTGATCCTAGCCTTTTGGCGCCAAAAGTCCAATAGGCTGCTTGGGGCAGTTTTATTGCAATTAAAGAACCTTGGTTGTTTGTGGAGGTGTAAGGGACAAGTTTGGATAGGTTTAGAGGCCAAGTTGGAGGGTTAGTAGCAAAAACAGGGTATGGGAGTATAACAGTGAAAGGATGGTGGGGAAAGCATTAAATGCTTAGTGGTTTTACAAGAGGAGGGGGCATGAGCTGGAGAGTAGTGTAGCCAACTGTCGTGATGAGGTGGTGGTGGTTTTGGAGCAGTTACAGGTTTCAGTGTGTGAGGGAGAGGGAACAGGGAAGACGGTTTGTAGGAGGGAATTGGTTTTGACCGTGGGATTTTATTAATAAGCTGGGGGTTCAAGTTTGGGGGGTTCACAGTTTTGACAGGGGGTTCAAGGGTGAGTTTGGTTTTGTAGTGTAATAAAGCCCAAGGTCCAAAGTTGTACAAGGCTGAAACTTGAGGGACCTGTTTTGCCATCTTTCCAAACTTTCTTCTAGGGACCAAACCTGCCAATAAACAATAACACAAGGACCAAAGTTGTATTTTTTTCTATTTTAAAACTTATAAGGACCATTTGTGTCATTTTTGGATTTTAAGGGGTAAAAGTTGCCAGTTTTGTGTAAACTTTCATCCAGGGACTATAGTAAATATGTTTGAGTTCCAAAGGACTAAAGTTGACTTTTTATTCATTTTACACCTTTAGGGACTAGTTTTGCCATTTTGTGAAACTCCAGGGACTGAAAATGACAATTTTGTGAACTTTGATCATTTTTCATTTGTTTTCAATTTTTTTGTACCTGAATCACATAAAAACACATTTTCATGATATTTGTAACATTTATATAGTCATTTGTGTGTTTTTGGCTGTTTTTGTGGGTTTAAATAATATAAAATATATGTGTATTTAGACACATATCATCAAGTGTCCTCTTCATTTCCATCAACTTAGTGGTTAAGGTCCCGTGAAAGGCATTTTACATGTCTTTGACGATTTCAAATTACTACATTTTAGCGAAAGAAAAAAAAAAGTTAAAGCGAAAATAATCGCCACATTTTGGTATAAAATATAACCATCATTAAGTATCTCTTTTTTAGAAAGTCAACTTATTATTTCACAATACACAACGAATTAATTTCACATTGTCCTTAGCGGGAGTTGTACCAACAGGGCACAATCATTTGATTGAAAAGTATTCTCACACATGAGGTACCGTTATGACACAAACATTTTTGTATTACTTTGAGCAATTGATTTTGTAGTATTAAGAAAGCAACTTGTTTTGCGTGCTAGTAAGAACCATTACAAAATGAAGAAAAAATGTTTAATCTTTGAAAAATCCTACCAATCTTTTATCAATTTAAGTCTCTTTTACGGTGGACATATATTTTGAGATAACTTAAAATAAAAACATGAATATTAATGATGGACTATGCTTTTTGGTCTTCTAAACAAATCTAGTATATTATTGTTTGCATCCTTATGACCTTATTCACGTGTACTTAGTCGATTTAAGCACGAAACTTTGGTTAAGGCATTCGGTTCTTAAAACATTTGGGTTAGAATAAGATCTTGATAAATACTCCGTAATATAAGAATGTTAGATTAGCCCGATTATGATATGGATGATGTTCCTTTGGTTTGACCTCGGCTATTTGATTAGGTTGGATCTTAGATGTATTGTAACAAGTCTTTTTTTATGTAAATGGAACACTAGAACACAAATGTTCCATCATGTTGATTATAAATTATCATGAGACTCAATATATGTTTTGTTTGAGGTGACGATTGTCGGGTGCATAAGTAATCCCCCATTTTAGTGAGCTACCAATTCTATTGCAAATTGGATATGGTACGTCTACTAAAAAGGATTTAGCATTTTCCTACATCTTCTATGTATTTTACCAAATTCAGTACAACTCTAATATTTTTTGTTTATGTATAAGATATTGTTCCCTCTACTTTTACGTTATATATTATTTTGCCATTGCTTTCCTCCAAAAGCATTGAATTAGAACATGTTTGCGTGTACGAAGAACCTTCAACAGTTCAATGTACTTAACTTGTATATAACTCTTAAAATGTCAAACAACTTTATTTTGTGTCTATATCATCATGTATATGGAAACTGCACACTTGTACCAATTCCAACTTAACCCACCCACTCAATCACTGATAAAACTTGTAGAATACGTATTTTCTATTTTTCTTTTTCTTTTTTTAAGGACAATTTTTTTCTACACACTATAGTACCCACAACATCTAGATTGATGGATAATTCACGTACCACTAGACCAAAGACTATGTTGTTCTTCTTTGTTTTTGAACACCAAATTTTTACAACTTACACCACTTATCTCACAAATTTTACCTCATGCGTCTCTAAGAAAATTTTAGCTCACGACCTTTAAGTTAATGTGCCACTCACACACAGCTAGGCCAAGAAGGATTTGGTCCAAAGGCCAAGTTTAATTATTTAAGTAATTTCAATTTTCAAGCCTATTTATTGATTAAAACGTTTACAATAGAGTTTCGTTATTGCTAAGCCACACAATATAGAAAGACTTTGCGTGAAGCAAAGATTAAAGATTAGAACTTTTGAGCTAACATTTATTTTAAAACCCATACGAGAACATTGAAATTGAATATATTGTTTGATCGATCAACATTAATTAGCGAGCATAAAATGTATCATATTGACCATCGGATGCACATATTTGGATAATAGGCATTATTTGTCGGATCAAGATCCTCTCAAGTTGTATAATACAACTTGACTCAAGTTACATGATTATGGGTCATTGGATTTAATCCAATGGCTCAAATCAAAAGAACTTCTTTTGATTAGAGCCGTTGGATTAAATCCAATGGATTATAAATCCCTAACTTGAGTCAAGTTGTGTTTTCAACTTGAGAGAATCTCCCTCCTTATTTGTCAGGTGGTAGGGAAACAAATATTTCTCTATGAAAGTAAAAGAAGATATCATCAATTTGGATTTTATCTCCGTACTACGAGTGTGTTTGTCAAAATTAGCATTAGCATTTTATTTTATAAAAATAAATGTTTGATAAAATAACTATAATTGTAATAATAATGTGTAAAATGACATAAAAAGATATACATATTCAAATATAAACTTTTTAAATAAGTTGCATGAGAGTATTTAAGTAATTCTTTAATTCCATTGTTTTTAAAATATTATGTCAATGAGCATCTAGCATTTAGCGATTTTTTTTCTTCATAAATGTTAACTGCTGATCATTCTAAACAAGCATACAATCAATAATGTTAAATGCTAAGGCAGTTTTAAAAGCACAATTGGATTGGGAAGTCAAGATGAATATGGTAGCTAATGGTACAATAAATGCTGCATAGTCCAAAAGTAGTGTTTGGAGTGTATGTTGTTGGTTGTAGAAGGTTTATCCTATCTCTCTTGCAACCTATCTATTGGGTTGTTTGATATCATTGGTTCATTACTATGGAGGGCCTTGTATCTTGATTAATCTGTCCTAAATGCATTAGAGAATCACAGTCTATATTGTGTAGCAGGCCTTTGTTAGGTAGCTACTCATAGAAATTATGTTCTTTTTTGTGTTTGGCTCAATTAATCATAAAGTAGGTTGCCTATAGTGGAGGGTAAATGAACTGAGGGGTGGTACATGGGATGATTGGAATAGTGAGGGATGCAAGATGACCCTACCTGGTCCTTTCAGTGTACCATTAAGGGGGCATGTAGTTTCTCCCTCAAGGTGAGTGTTTCTAGGACCCTGAAGCCTTTTGTAAAGAGGGAAATGTAGGGGTCCTGGAAGAGCCCTTGATTGGAATGGTTGGGTTCCTGATGATGCCATACTTCTTCCCTTCTTTGGCTGTTGTGGGTGCTGGTTGAATGACCGTGGTGGGGGGTTGTTATGGAAATGTAATCAGATGGTAAGGTGCATATATAAAGGTGAATTCAGTTGGATTGGGTGTTTTATGCAGTGGTGATGTTTGCTATAGTTTGAATTTGTTATCAGAAGATAGTTGTATCAGATGTAGTTTATATGATTTCAGTTGTATTGTTGGAGTTTTTGTATCTTATTTGGTTTGTCAAATCAGTGTTATTATGCTTATAATGTACACTTTGGAAGTTATATATAAGATTCACCTTTTGCACCAAAAAGCATTACAATTACAACAAATAAAGCACAAAGTATAACCTAATTAAACAAATTTATCAATACATTCATCTATTAACTTTTCAACTTTTTTAATAAATTTTATTTTTAAAATACCCCTAATATAGGAAATACATGTTATTATACATATTGTACAAACTAATAAAACACACAAAGCTTCATACAATTTATATGCAAACAAGTTGATGGTGCATATGGTTTTAAAAACGGGACTGGACCAACGGGTCTAGCCTGTTTAACCGGGAACCGAGTCACAACCGGTTCGGCTAACTAAGAAAAGCCGTCCGAAAACAAACCTGAGAGGACCATCAGAACCGGTGAGAACGGGTGAACCGAGATCATTTTTTTTTCTCAAGTTAATTAGCTCGTTACTGTTATTTGGTTGATGCATGAACTGTAATCATAAGATATCCACTTTCGCAACGTGTGAGTAACGTACTAGTATTAACAAAAGTATGTTTATAATGTTCCTTGAATAGTAAAGTTAAAGGCAAAAATAGTCCCTGCGACAATTGCAAAAAGGGAGTTGATACTCACACCATATTTTTTTATACATACATCACAATTTGTGGCATTACAGTTTGTACCGTACAATACTGTAATGCACAAATTGTGATGCATGCATAAAAAAATGTGATGTGAGTATCACCTCCTTTGCAAAAAAAACCCTCCATGCCATTTACATGTGATTGCATCGACAATACTTACATTAAATCCATAGATTTTTCATGTAACGGAAAATTATATAAATGCCCCCCTTCAGTTTTCTTGTGTTGTAGAACCAATCTCAAAAAATTGCAAAGAACGTTCACACCGTTACTTGCAATTACACGGGTAGTCAATGAATTAACCCCACGCCCCGCAGGAAAACGCACACAAAAAGATCCTCGTTAATCTCACATGCGAAAAATGAAAATACATGGTAAAAATACAAATCTTCATGTTTTGTCGCTATTTCTTTAGGAACTTGAGATTATAGTGTTAGAAAAAAAAAGTAATTAATTAATATTTTTAATTAAAACCCACTTTTACTCCCCATTTTTATATGTAAATTACATATTTGAAGAATCGTAAATTGTTAACTTACAAAAAATACACAATCCTTACGAACATTTAATTATCTTTCAATAGAATGACACTTTCATATACTTTCGACAAACTGTTTTTTTTCTGCAATATTTTGCTTGATATATCACATGTGATATAACACTAAACTTTAAGTTTGAACACTCAACAAGTTGTTGTAAAATGATCATAATATTTGTGTAGAACTCCAAATTGTTAATCGTTTTTTGTATTGAAAAATACACATACTTAGATTTCCAACCAAATGGTTAATCGTTTTATTCTTCCTCCCTACACTTAAACTGAACATTGTCCTCAATGTTCTCCGAAAGTATCAAAGTTATGATAGAGAAAGGTAAAATAAAATAGAGAAACTAATACTCCCCTGATTAGCTCGGTAGGATATTTGTAAAATTACGGTTAAATCCTCCTCCAAGAAGAATGAGCAAGTAATAATTGTTGCTTCTATCATGCACTTCATCTTCTTGTCCAATATAACCTGCACACTTATAAGAAAATGGAGAAGAAACCTCGCGTAAAATCGGCGTTAAAAACTATATAAAAATAAAACCACACTAGAAAGTAAGTAAGATATAATGCTTGTGAAATGGATGTTTGAAGATTTATGGAAAATTAAGAATTATGGAAATATCCAAAAATTACAAATTAGATAGAAAATGAAAATCTGGAAACTGTTTATACATTGACTGATGCCGTCGAGTGTTAATCCCGACGCTGTCAGGTTGTCATAACAGAATGAGTCAGATGCGTTTTCCGGAAAAAATCTGGAAAAATTACTTCTTTAAAAACCTGGAAAAATAACTGCAAAACATCCATTATGACTCGATACAAGCATTTGACTCTAACAAACACACACACACACACACACACACACACACACACACACACACACACACACACACATATATATATATATATATATATATATATATATATATATATATATATATATATATATATATATATATATATATATATATATATATATATATATATATATATATATATATAGAGCTTGGATCATTTAAAAAGTTGATCTCAAGAGAAAAGTGAGAAAAGTAATCTCAACCATTGGATCACCTCCTCTTCCCCTCATTTTTCACACCAAACTGCAGAGACCTAATTGTATTTTCTTTCATTCTTTAAGGAAGTTTTGTAAATTCGCACCCTACCCCCACCCCGCCTCCCCCCCCCCCCCGAATTTTTTTTTCCGCCAAATTTTTTTTTCTGGAGGCCAAAAATTTTTTTTTGGGCCAAAAATTTGCCGCCAAATTTTTATAACTGTGATGCACCTTTTTATTTTGGTGCATCACAGTTATAAAAATTAGTTATAACTATGATGCACCAAATTTTATAACTGAGACGCACCCAACGATTGCTACCTAATATGCTTCAACAACATTGCAATAACTTAGTATACTATGCTCTTTAAGGGGCATTAGTTGTACAACCAGAGACGGAGCTATGGTGGCCATGGTAGCGTCGCATGCTTTGTCATTGGGATAACGCTAGTGCATATATTAACAATCGTGAATTGATGATAAGTAAGTTAACCATGTGATTAATAAAATGACTCTGAAACATGTTAGGATAATTGATTTCATTGTATATTTAACCATGTGATTAATAAAATAAGCGTGTTGAATCAGTTGAAAAATCTCTCTTTTATACACAAAGGTTGACGGTTCTAATTCAAAACTTTTTCGGGAATAAGTTAATAACATATGCGATCTGATGCACCTTTTTATTTTGGTGAATCACAGTTAAAAAAAGTAGTTCTAACTATGATGCACCAATTTTTATAACTGAGATGAACGAAAAAAAAGGTGCATCAGAGTTATAAATTTTTGGCGGGAAAAAAAAAATAAAATTTGGCGGAAATTTTTTTTTGCGGGGGGCGGGGGTGGGTGGGGGTGGTTTTCAAAACTTACCCCTGAAGTTTGAGATGTTTCAAATTAGACCCTATAACTTTTTTTTCTCACTTTTCTCTCTAATTACACTTTTCTCTAGAACCGCACTCTATATATATATATATATATATACAATTTCAAATACTGTTAATTTCATGTTTATATAAGTTCTAGAAACACATGTGATCGATCTTCCATACACTTATCTTTTTGTAAAATACCTTTATATGCAATTAAGACGAAGTTAAAAACAAAATAAAGCATTTTCACAAAATAATATAAAATGAGAATTAAGCAATAATGAAAAAGATATATATAAATTACACAAATAAAAATGAAAAATAAACAAGCAAACAAATAAACATGGGTTGCCTCCCAAGAAGCGTTTTTCTTTATTTATGAGTCTTGTAGCTATACTTGAAGCCATAACACTACGTTATCTTATTTATTCTCATGGCATACCTTATCATGTTGACAAAATCCTCATCGACCCTATACCTATGCCCTAAGGTCAAGCAATCCTTATAGTAAAGACTCCTTTTCTCCCACATAAATTCCATGCCTTTTTTCTATATCCGCCTAGCTCTTTTCCTCAAAGCCTTTAAGGATATCCTTTTCAAAGTAGGATAGAGGACCAAATCCGCTTACTTTCCAAGGCATCCTATATGTAATTTCATCGCTCCCTTATGAAAATCTAATCGTTCCTTCAAGTTTGTTATAGCTTAGCTTAGATTTTTTAACAAACGGTTTTCCTAACACGACATGGGACAAGCTATAATCGATGACACATCCTACATCTTCTAGGATCATAAAATCTGCTAAGTAGGTAAAATTCCCTAAAAAGATGTGTACATCCCTGACCCTTCCAACAAAATTGAAAATCCCACTGGAATACTTAAGGACTCTCCTAGTTTTAAGTTGTGTGTTCATTATGTTGTTGTAAACAACTGAGGATATCAGGTTGATCGGAGAATCTATATATATATATGTAAGCATGCTCGACATATCTATATCCAATCATACATGGGATCTTAATGTTCCAAGGACTACCTCTCTTAACTTTAGGGTCGATCCTAACAAAGGGTGTCCGAGGGTTGTCAATTATGTAATTGTGGTATGTGATTTCTTCCTTAGTGGGATAAAGGTTAAAATATGCATCAGTTTCCTCATCCTCACTCTCTTCTATTATCTAAGTGACCTCAATGTCACTTTCTCCTAATTCATCATCCGGATCATCACTAACCATAGAATCTATATCCGGTGCGTTAGTCGCCTCCTCAAGTGCATTCTCAAGTGACCTATGTAGTTCTCTAAGCTCATCGATTTCACTGGAGATTTGGATGCGAAGTAGGTTTAAAGAGTTTTGGTCAAGCGGTTGGCTCGGAGTGGGTGAAACGTGTGGTGGTGAATTTGGTGGTGGAAGTGGATGTTGTGGTGGATCGTTGTTGATGGGTGGATTATCACCTTCCATGATGAAAAGTGACAAGGTTACGAACAAAAACACGAAAAGGGGGGATAGACTACAAGCAAGCTATAAAAAAGAAAAAAGCTCACTTGATAGGAATCAAGCGAGTGAACCTAATCGAGATAGAAACCTAACCAGCTATTCTATTCCCTGGCAGCGGCGCCAAAAACTTGATGCTTGGTTCGGGGTCGAAAGACTTCATTTTCTACGAGCAAGCTTTACAACCCAATAGGCAGTGTACCTAATCGTTGCAGTGTAGTATGGGCAAGCCTAGGGGGTTGATCGTTCTCTAGGAGAATAGAGATTCTAGTAGAGAAGTATGACAAAAAGGTGAGGTGAGGATGATTCTTTTTAGTCTTTTTATGCTTTTTCATGAAAGCAATTAAAATATCGGGGTTTGAAGAGTGGGGGTTTAGTAATTTATCAATTAAACTACAAAGCAAATTAAATTAAAACTAGTTAAACTAAATAAAAAGCTATGGATTGTAGGAGTGTGTTTTTTATGATAATTAAAAGCGTGTTCACTTAGATTTTCTTACTCCATAGTTATCTTTTATTGGTCGATTGAATTATCACATCCTTATCCTAATTGATTCGTTGTATTATGCGTTAGTGATAAGGATTTAAAGCATACATTTTTAGGGGTCATTTAAGCTCTAAATCAACACATTTTATATCCGTTACAACTTAAAATCGTTCCTTTTCACATTTTAGGTCTTTTGAAAGCAAAATGCTGTAATGAAGCATATTTCGACGAAAAGGAGCCAAAAAAATAAAGAAAGTGGCAAAGTCAAGATCAAAG
Organism: Chrysanthemum seticuspe; assembly: GCA_019973895.1. Classification (NCBI taxonomy): domain Eukaryota; kingdom Viridiplantae; phylum Streptophyta; class Magnoliopsida; order Asterales; family Asteraceae; genus Chrysanthemum; species Chrysanthemum seticuspe. Next base: position 303,816,748 of record BPTQ01000007.1, on the reverse strand, counting down.
GCCCTCCAGCAGGCCTAACAGCGTCCCAATCAAAGGGCGAAACCGCCCCTTATCAAGAAATCTTATCAAATTACAAGTGACGGCTCAGAACAAATTCTGGTTCTACAACCTGACGGCGTCACGCCTAAACTCTTGAAGGCATCACTCTCATTTTCCACACCAGATGCCCAAAAAACAATCTCAAACGACGTCCTTCATGAAGACTGACGACGTCACACTTATCAACTGACGCCGTCCCAACGATGACTTGGCCCAGACGAAACCCTAATGACGGCGACCTAACGGCGTCACTAGCAAAAGGTGACGCCGTCGTATTTGTAAATCTATATATAGAATTTGATTTTTCTGTACAATAGGAGGTAGAACTTTGGAGAGCAAACCCTAATTTAGTTGTAGTCCGACTTGGACAGTATCTAAGGGTCCCATACCCTTCTTTACATCATAAGATAAGTTTGTTAATCCATATTATCATTATGTCTACCCCATGTTCAATTGTATGTGTGTATGTTTGCTTCTTTAAAATGAGTAGCTAAATTATCCTTGTGTTTGCTTAGATCTATGAAACCTAGTTTTTAATTATTGTTAGGTTGTCTCTGTCTTAATTGGTAGACGCTAGAGTAAGGAAAAATGGCTTCTTCTTTAATTGTTGCGAGCTTGAACGTCCTAAATAGCAAAAAAGCTTAAGAGTGCACTTAGGCCATTCGTTGTGTTTATTTCGTGAGTTGTAGCTTAAGGATAGTAGAGTATTCGGGGGAGATACTAGCGTGCTTGCCGATCCCGGATAGTATAGAGGAGAGTTACAATTCATAGAACTAGGGAATTAGGCACCCCCTATGACCAAACGAAATACAACGCACCAATTAAGATGAGGATGTGACAATTCAACCAACCAATAAGAGATAACTAGGGAGTAAGAACATCTAAGTAAACACATTTTTAATCATCATATGAGCACACTTCAATTAGCATAATCTATCCATAGTTTAATTAGTTAATTAGTTTAGTAATTATTAAAAGTAGTTAAAATCAGTAGAAGTATCACCCCCACTCCTATACCCCGAGATATTTACCTTACTTTCTAAAAAACATAAAAAGACTAAAAAGAATCTCCCTCAACCCCACCTTCTCATCATACATCTCTTTCTAGCATTCCTATTCCCTTAGAGAACGAATCAATCCCCTGGGCTTACCCCATACTACACTACAACGATTAGGTACACTGCCTAAAGGGTTGAAAAACTTGCTTGTAGAAAAGGAAGTCTTCTCGACCCCGAACCCATGCTATCAAGTTTTTGGTGCCGCTGCCGGGGAATAGAATAGCTAGTTAAATAGCTAGTTAAATTGCTATCAAGTGAGCTTTTTTTCTTTTTCATATTAGCTTCCTTGTAGTCTATCTTTTTCTTCGTGTTTTTGTTCGTAATCTCGCCACTTTTCATCATGGAAGGTGATAACCTACCCAACAACGATCCACCACCACATCAACCACTTCCACTCAATAAACCACCACAAGACCCGCCAAGAGGTCGTACTCTTGGTGAATACTCTAGACCAAGCCATCAAGGCTATAGGAACACCATTGAGCTCCTACTTCAAGCTCAAACTATGGCCCTGCGATCCGACAACATCCGGTTGGTGCAAAACGGATGTGCATTCCATGAACTTTGTTCTGAAGATCCTAATCAGCATCTCAAGGATTTCCTAAAAGTCGTTGACTCCATTAACCTTGATGCTACCACACGGGAGACCACACGCTTGCGTCTCTTCCAACTCTCTCTACAGGACAAAGCTAGTAATTAGCTTGAGCGACTTCCTGCAGGATCCATCTCAATTTGGGATGATCTCACCACTCGTTTCCTCGCCTAATTTTTCCCACCGGGGAGAACCACCAAGCTAAGGAATGACATCTTGATGTTCCAACAACGTCAAGACAAAACTCTCTACGAGGGGTAGACTCGATTCAAGGACTTACTCCATAAAGTCCCTCATCACGACATTGATCTTTGGCTTCAAGTCTAAATCTTTTACGATCATGTAAATCTCTCCACTAGGCAAACCATCGACCAAGCGGCCGGCGACAAACTTAGTGAAGTTACCGCGGAAGAGTCGTGGGGTACAATAGAGGACCTTGCCCTCTATGAAAATGAATGTTGGAATGACCCCCGTGAGTTGCCCAAAACCGTAAAGGCAATCTCCTTGCCTCCCATTGACTCACAACCTTCCAATCGTAGGATGCTCGAACTTGAAGATCAAGTCAAATTCCTAATGAGTTTCTATGAAGCTCCTAAATCATCACGCCAAGTGAATAAAATCACTTTACCTTGTGAATTATGTAGTGGTCCCCATGACACTCGTGATTGCACAAAACTCCCCGAACAAGCTTTTGCGGACTACGCCTCCACGCGTACCGATGGAGCGGGAGAGAAGTGGTACACTTTCAAGCCCGAGCAAAACAATCTAGGAAATTCCTACAACCCCTCGTGGAGAAATCACCCTAACCTTAGGTGAAGCCAGAGCTCAAACCCGCCCCAAAACAACTCCTTTAGTCCACCTAATAGGTCCCAACCAAACCATACCTCCTACAACAACCCTCCAAACACCGGAACTTCCACTAATCTTGAGGGAATGGTATCCAAGTTCATGTCATCTCAAGAAGCTCGATTGACTAAGCTTGAAGCCGATTTCAAGCAACGACAAAGCGAGATGACAAACAAGCTCGACACTCTCTTAAAATCCTTCAATGACCGGGATGTAGGAGCACTCCCAAGTGACACTATCAATAACCTGAAAGTGAATTCGATTTCATCGACTCCATGTTCTTGCTCACCAAGGGAGAGTGCATATCCATGCCCCTCGCACTCGCAAGTCCATTTGGTCAACACCATCAATACGTGTTTCAAACAAACCATTCCAAAAGACCAAAAACCCAAGTTGATGGTCCATCCAACTCTTGGAAACACCAACCAATTAAGAACCCAAACCTGCTCTAGAAGAGGAATTTAAGGAGCTAGACTAAGAAAAACCGGTTCTTGAAGTCTTGACTCATGCGCCTTACTATACTTTAAAAGATAAATATGAGCAAGGACTAAAGCTAAGAGAACGTGGGTCCATTTGTGCAAAACAAATTACCTAAGATGTTAGATGATCCCGAGCTATTCATTCTTCCGTGTAGAATTGGAAATTCCAAAGCTTTCGACACACTAGCCGATCTAGGATCAAGCATCAACCTTCTTCCGTTGTCCCTCCATAAAAGCCTTAACCTAGGGAAAATAGAACCAACGGAAACAATCATAGGTTTTGTAGAAAACTAGAAGGGGGTTTGAATAGTTTTACCGATTAAAACTTGGTTTTAAACTATTTAGATTGACTTACGTCAATCTATTTAATATGTGTGTTGGATGATGATAGATAAGCATATAAACAAATAATGCAAAGATAAAGAGTATGGAACACAAAACCACGACACGAGTATTTATAGTGGTTCGGCTACAAGGACACCTTCCTTGCCCTACTCCACTCCCCGAGTTCCCCACTCGAGAGTTCCTCAGCACTACACAACACAAGTTCCTTAATGTGGCAGAGAAGCCTTCACAACGTCGCCTACTCTTTATCCGGTACAAGGCTAGATACCGAGTTCTTCCACGAGGTAGAACCAAACCTATCACAATGTCGCCTACACTTTATCCGGTACAAGGCTAGATAACGAGTTCTATTACAAAGGAGGAACTACTACCTAACACAACACACTTACCCCAAAGGAGACACACTCTTTATTACAACATCATAAGGATATCAATATCCCATAACCCAAACTAACTATCTTGTACATTGATGCACCATATGGAATGTACACCCTTGGCACCTTACACTAATGCCTTCGACACGACCCTTTGACATCTTTCACTAATGCCTTCGACACAACCCTTCGAAACCTTTCACTAATACCTTCGACACGATCCTTCGGCACCTTTCACTAATGCCTTCAACACTATACTTCTATGGAGGGAGAGAAGAACTATCAACAAGAGACACTTCAGTGGTATTGATGATGACGAATCTTAGCAACTCATGACCTTGAGCTTGCACGTCTTAAAGAGGTGGTGATCTCGCCTTTAAGAGGAACCTAAAGAATCGCACAAACACAAAACTACATAGAAAGATCCTTTGGATCTGAGGTTAGAGATGTTACAATACTAAGAGAGAGTATGTGTAAAAGGGGTGAGTAACAAGAGAGAAATGGCTCACTATTTATAGGCAAAATTCTCTAATGTTCCACGGTTCCCACGGATCCCTCCCAAGAGGGATCCGGCGGCTGGGTCAGCTTTAGTCTAGATTTTGGGTTGCAAACTAGGTTATGGGTTATGAACCATGGGTTATGGGTAATGAATTATGGATACCCAACAAGATGCAATGTATCTAGACATTGGGTCATGGGTCTTGGGTCATGGATAATACCTAACATGACTTTATGCATGATGTCATGCAATGGGTCATGGGTTATGGATCAAGCTCCATGGGTATGGGTCATGGATTTTGGGTTATACCCAACAACATTCATTGTACCTAGTCAATGGGTCAAGGACTTAGATTTTTACCCATTACATTACCCATTACAATACATTTCTATATTATGTAAACACTAGTTGTTATACATATGCATATCTATAAGATGTAAACAATATTACTTGTTTAGTGTTTTATATGAAAATGTAAGTGTGTTAGTAAACTATTGGCTCAAAGCCTCAAACCATTTACGTATTTTATTTGTTTTGTTAAAATGATTTTACGTTTGTTATCGACAAAACACTAGAAGATAGTAAAATATAAATAAATGTTTTTATGGCTTATTTGTATTAACAATCTCCCCCTTTTTGTTGATGACAAAAAATAAGATTATTATAAGGAAAAACTAAGATTCGTAAAAGTTTGAATTGGAGTTTTTACTCTCTTCTCCCATTTTTTGTCGAAACAAAAAGAGCGTCGAAAAGAAACTAGCACATTGTTTTGAGAAAAACGTGTGAAAAGTAATAATATGAAAAATATAGAGTAAGAGAAGAGAAAGATTCTCGTCTTAGCTCCCCCTTGACGGATGCTTCCCTTTGTTGAGGGCGTCAAGTAATTAGGAAGACTAAGCGAGTGTGTTGCAATTATGTTTGAAAATGGTTTCATCTTTTGACGAAATGCTTCCCCTTGACGAGTGCTCCCTTTTGAGGAGGACGTCAAGTAGTAAAGAAATTCTAAATGAACATATTTCAAGCGTTTTTGCAATTGCTTTGCTTTGACGAAAAGCTCCCCATTGTTGAGGGTGTCAAAGTCTTCATATGTATTTTGAAAATCTTCAAAACCAAGGTTAGAAAGCAAGTATATGATGCATAATTTCCTGTAAATGAGATTCACATTAGTGATAAAAAGTGCTTCTATTGCACGGATCCCACGGTTCTTCCATGTGAGGGAACCGTCTAGGCAAAAGTGAGGGATCCGTATACCTGCATTCTCATGACAGCAATGTGTTGGGAATAATCCGTTACCACGGATAGCACGGATAGTTGTGGTTTACACTGCTCGGATTAACACTAGCAGTGGAAACGTATTCCCACTGCCAGTACATTGTTACCACTGCTATTAGATAATGCTTAGTTAAACGCGTCTAGATAAGTATAGAATAGATTTTGTGTATATTCTATAATGTTAGCATTATACTTATCTTGTAAAGGACTCCTTGTTGTATAAAAAGAGGTCCTAGGTCATTGTCTTAGGTACTTGTCTAATTACCTACGTATTACTCACAAAGGCTTCAAGGTGTAACCCTAGTGATAATCTAAGATCACTCGTATTATTCATTAATAATATTGGAGCTTAAGTTTTTTTTGTTTAATCTGTGTTTACATACAATACATCATATAATCCATCTTCTAAGTATTACTAAGTAAATTCCGCGTGCTTAATAATATCATACAAAATATCGTTGACACAAGGTGTGTGTCCAGATCCATCAAGTGGTATCAGAGCGAAGGTTCTAATATTTTGTTTTAGAAGATCCAAGGAATTAGCTTAACCTACTCACTCAATTCAATGGAGATGGAAAACAACCAATCAAACTCTTCTACACCAAGGCTACCTAAGCTCAAACTAAATGAGTTTGAGATGTGAAGGATACTGATTGAGCAATACTTTCTCATTCAAGACTATGCTCTATGGGAGATCATTCAAACTGGTGATTCTTTACTGTGAAGGTTGGTGACACAGATGTTGTGAAAGTTTCTGTGCCTGAATCTAGTGTTGAAAAAGCTTGCAAGAAGAATGATCTTAAAGCAAGAAGTTTGTTGCTGATGACTCTTCCTAGAGATCAGATCACTGCATTCAGCAAGTACACAACTGCTAAGGAACTATTTGAAGAGATTTGCTCAGTGTTTGGTGGTAATGATGCTACAAAGAAGACACAAAAGACATTGTTGAAGCAAAGTTATGAAAACTTTTCTGCTTCAAGTAATGACTCACTTGATAGCATTTTCACCAAACTTCAGAAGATTGTTACACAACTGACTGTGCTTGGCATTGAGGTAGAAAAGGAAGACCTCAATTTGAAGTTTCTAAGAAGTTTGCCTTCAGAGTTTCAAACGAATGTTACTGTTTGGGAAAAAAAATCAGACATAGAAACAATGAAGCTCAATGACCTTTACAACAACTTCAAACTTATTGAGCAAAGGTTGAAGAAGGCAGGGAAACTTGGTACAAGCTTTAGTAGCTTGGCATTGTTGTCAACCTCTGTTGATAGTGATGATTCTGAAGATGACAGTGATGATGAAGTTGCCATTGCTGGTTCTAAAGTTTCCACTGGTAATGTGAATGTTACCACTTCAGGGTCAAAGAAGAAGGTTTCTAGTATTGGAGATCCTACCTTTTATGCTTTCATATCCACACAAGTTGATGGCTCTGTCTTAACTCATGAAGACATAGAGCAAATTGATGAAGATGACTTGGAAGAGATGGATATAAAATGGCAGATAACTCTTCTTAGCATGAGGGCTAGGAAATTCTACAAGAAGACTGGCAAGCCTATTCACATCAATGGTGATGAAACTGCAGGCTTTGAAAAGAAGAAAGTGGAGTGCTTTAACTGCCACAAGTTTGGACATTTTGCTAGAGAATGCAGAAGACCAAAGACCAAGGATAACAGGTCTACTTGGTACAAGCAAAAGAAGGGACCAACTGTGGAAGAACCAAAGGCAATGTTGGCTATTGATGGTGTGAGCTATGATTGGATTTTCATGGCTGATGAATGATAACGCTACACGCGTCGTTCGGGGTCAAGGAAACTTCCTTTTCTTCGAGCAAGTTTTATAACACCCTAGGCAGTGAACCTAATCGTTGTAGTGTAGTAATTAGGGTAAGCCACGGGTATTGATATCGTTCTGTAGGGGAATAGGAATGCTAGTAAGGAGTTACTACGCTAAGGTTAAGGTTGAGGAAGATTATTTTTTATCTTTTTATGTTTTATGAAATGGAAAGGTACGAATCTCGGGTATTGGATTTGGGGGGATTGGTATTTCTACCGATTACTCTACTATTATCTAATTATCTAAACTAAGGTTGTGGGAGTCTATGTCTAATTAATGTGTGCTCGTATGATAGTTTAAAGATGTGTTTACTTAGTTTGTATTACTCCTTAATTATCTCCTATTGGTGGTTGAATTGTCACGTCCTTATTCTTAGTTGCGTTGTGTGTCTAAAGTTGTAGGGTATGCGTTTCTCCCTAACTCTTTGAAGTTACCAAAGGGTCTCGTCTACAAACCCACTAGGGATGATAAACTCCTACTCTAAGGCGCTCTTTGGATGGTTTAGCCTACAACTACTCAGGTAATTATATTCTAAGGTTCACAAAGATGAATCAAGCATTAAGTACACAACGAATGACCTATCGCATTACTAGATCATTAATCAACTAAGATAAGAAACAACCAATCAATATTCAATAATTAAGTTTCATACTTCCTAAGCAAACACACAAATAAATTAGCCGGACATGGAGAACATGCAAGCATACACACAAATAATCAAAGACATAATTGAATTAATGAAGTAAAGACTTATCTTGATGTAAGATAGGGTTTAAAACCCTAAAATACTGTACAAGACACCTTAAGTTCGGTTTTAGGTTTTTACTCCAAAGACTCTCCACAAAATACTGAAAAATTCGGATTCTATATATAAGATTACAATTGCGACGGCGTCACCTTATGTTTAGTGACGCCATCGTGTCGCCGTCATTAAGGTTTCGTCTTGGCCACGTTAACCTTGCGACGGCGTCACCTTAAGTCCGTGACGCCGTCCTCTTCAGCTTCTGACGTCGTCTGGATTGCATCTAGGCCGTCTGAGTAGCGACGGCCTACTCTTTTACAACTGGACGTCGTCGCTTGAAAATACGAGTTTTGGGTTCTGGACCGTCACAAAAATCTTGGGACGACGTCGCCATTAGCACCTGACGCCGTCGCCTTCTAGTTTTAGCAACTGTGAGTGTCTCGATTTTGACTTTGGCCATTTTCTTCATATATTCGCGCCTTTTCGTCCAAATAAGTGCCATTCCAGCATTTTGCCTTCACGAGACCTAAAAAGTGAAAAGGAACGATATTAAGCAATAACGGATACAAAAGTGATCAAATAAGGACTTAAACGACCCCTCAAAATGGTACCTTTTAAAACCTTATCAAATATCCCTACACTTGTTATTTGCTTGTCCTCAAGCAAATGTGCTTTTAGCCAATTAATTTATAAGTTAGGGGTCATGAAGCATTAATTCAAAACGGTCCACAACACATATAAGCCCCGCAAAAGTCATAACAAGCACGGAAATTACATACTAGCACCTCACATGGGGTGTTTGGATACTCACATCTCTCTCGGGTGTATATATGAAATATAACAAATAGGAAATGGAAGATAAACACTCATTAACCGGTCCTAGTAGTAAAACTCCCCAGCAAATTCAGGAATAAACTAGTGAAAACATAGGCAATAACGAATTATAGCAAGGAAAAGTGAAAAATCCAGAGCACTTCCG
>BPTQ01000007.1:303759233-303796347 GCA_019973895.1 Chrysanthemum seticuspe | reverse complement strand
GTCGTGAACTCCTTCGGGAATTCCTTAGACTAGTTGGAGATCTATCACTAAGCTAATGTTCACTAAGCCTACTACTAAATCTTCTTCCTCTAATATTCTACAATCTTTAATACCTCCCATCATTCCTCTTCCCTCTTAAATCCCTCATGAAACTAAGTATGGGATTTTCCTTTCTTTGGCGAATAGTGGTATTACACCAATTAAAAGGTTCTGGTGGAAAGCTCGGAGCATATTCCTCCCCTTTGGGATTTTTGTAGTTTTATGGCACATACTAACCTATGAATATGTCCCTAGTGTGGATGTAACTAATATTCCGCGGGTACTTATAGTACAGATCCGAGATAATGTTAACCTAGTACTCGTTTTTCGATCTCGGATACTCCCTGGGGACAGCGGGATCCTTTTTTCACCAAAGGACTAAATTTGACAACTTTTGATTTTAAAAGGACCTTTGGCGACTTTTCTTTTGAAATTTTGTGCTCAGGGACTGTTTTTGACAATTTTTGAAACTTGGGGGACTAAAACTGCAATTTTTGCAATTTTGATACGTTTTTCATCTGATTTTGATATTTTTGCATTTAAAACACATAAAACACTGATTTGTGATCTTTTTATCATTTTGATGTGTTTCTGATTGTTTTCAGATGATTTTGCAGTTTATTTTATACAAAAATGATGAGTATTTAGAGACTCATCAGTTACTTGCTTTCCTAGGGCGACAGGGGTCCCTCATAGGCTCTAGCTTTTTGCTCATGATCCAATTGTAATAGAGCCTAGACATGATATTCATGGGCGCCTTATAATCAATGTAGGTGTGATCCCTGTATAAGTATCCAATCATACACGGTATTTTGATGTTTTTAGGGTTTCCCCTCCTTATACGAGGCTCGAAAGGTGGTCTTGGAAAATTAACCACATTATGGTGATAAGCGGTTTCTTTCCTTTTAGGGTATGAATCAAAGTACTCCCTAAATTCTCCCTTCTCCTTACTACCCTCCATAATTTCTAACATCTTATAATCTCCTTCTTCTAAATCATCATCCGAATCACTTGTAATCGAATCACTATCTAGAGGTTGATCAGATTCCTTAAGGGCTTCCTCAAGTGTATTTTCAATTATCATATTTAATTTCCTAAGCTCTCCAATCTCACTCATGATACGGGCTCGAAGTTGGTTAGCAGAGGCTGGGTCAAGAAGTGGGTATTTGTTTGGTGGTGAAGCGTTGTTTGGTTGTTGGTTATCGAGTGGTGGTTGGTTATCACCTTCCATGATGAAAAGTGATGAGGTTACGAACAAAAGGTCACGAAGAAGGGGGATAGACTAAGAGAAAGCTAAAAATGAGAAAAATTTACTTGATAGGAATCAAGCAAAGAAACCTAAACGAGGTGGACTACTAACTAGCTATTCTATTCCCCGGCAGCGGCGCCAAAAACTTGATAACGCTACACGCGTCGTTCGGGGTCAAGGAAACTTCCTTTTCTTCGAGCAAGTTTTATAACACCCTAGGCAGTGAACCTAATCGTTGTAGTGTAGTAATTAGGGTAAGCCACGGGTATTGATATCGTTCTCTAGGGGAATAGGAATGCTAGTAAGGAGTTACTACGCTAAGGTTAAGGTTGAGGAAGATTATTTTTTATCTTTTTATGTTTTATGAAATGGAAAGGTACGAATCTCGGGTATTGGATTTGGGGGGGTTGGTATTTCTACCGATTACTCTACTATTATCTAATTATCTAAACTAAGGTTGTGGGAGTCTATGTCTAATTAATGTGTGCTCGTATGATAGTTTAAAGATGTGTTTACTTAGTTTGTATTACTCCTTAATTATCTCCTATTGGTGGTTGAATTGTCACGTCCTTATTCTTAGTTGCGTTGTGTGTCTAAAGTTGTAGGGTATGCGTTTCTCCCTAACTCTTTGAAGTTACCAAAGGGTCTCGTCTACAAACCCACTAGGGATGATAAACTCCTACTCTAAGGCGCTCTTTGGATGGTTTAGCCTACAACTACTCAGGTAATTATATTCTAAGGTTCACAAAGATGAATCAAGCATTAAGTACACAACGAATGACCTATCGCATTACTAGATCATTAATCAACTAAGATAAGAAACAACCAATCGATATTCAATAATTAAGTTTCATACTTCCTAAGCAAACACACAAATAAATTAGCCGGACATGGAGAACATGCAAGCATACACACAAATAATCAAAGACATAATTGAATTAATGAAGTAAAGACTTATCTTGATGTAAGATAGGGTTTAAAACCCTAAAATACTGTACAAGACACCTTAGGTTCGGTTTTAGGTTTTTACTCCAAAGACTCTCCACAAAAGACTGAAAAATTCGGATTCTATATATAAGATTACAATTGTGACGGCGTCACCTTATGTTTAGTGACGCCGTCGTGTCGCCGTCATTAGGGTTTCGTCTTGGCCACGTTAACCTTGCGACGGCGTCACCTTAAGTCCGTGACGCCGTCCTCTTCAGCTTCTGACGTCGTCTGGATTGCATCTAGGCCGTCTGAGTAGCGACGGCCTACTCTTTTACAACTGGACGTCGTCGCTTGAAAATACGAGTTTTGGGTTCTGGACCGTCACAAAAATCTTGGGACGGCGTCGCCATTAGCACCTGACGCCGTCGCCTGCTAGTTTCAGCAACTGTGAGTGTCTCGATTTTGACTTTGGCCATTTTCTTCATATATTCGCGCCTTTTCGTCCAAATAAGTGCCATTCCAGCATTTTGCCTTCACGAGACCTAAAAAGTGAAAAGGAACGATATTAAGCAATAACGGATACAAAAGTGATCAAATAAGGACTTAAACGACCCCTCAAAATGGTACCTTTTAAAACCTTATCAATGAACAAGAAGAAGAACATACTGATGCTGCTCTTGTTGCTACTGAATTTGCTCTCATGGCTTTCTCTGACTCTGAGGTACAAAACTTTGATAGTTGTTCTATAACATGTAGGGCTGCTAAAGAAGTTAAAAGGCTTAATGATTTATATTCTAATGAAAGACAAGAGTTATATACTGCTAATTATACTGTGTCTAATCTTAGGAGAGCTATGGCAGTATTAGAAAAGCAAATAGAGCACTATCAGGCAAATGAATCTAAATATAATGATGATATGATTCTTCTTAGAAGAGAGGTAGCACATACAACAGCTGTGAATGAAGCATACCAAAAGGAGTTGGAAAAACTTCAAAAGAAAAATGAAAATGTCAATTTAACATTAGACACATGCTATCATCAGTCTAAGTCAATTGATAAAATTTGGAATGCTCAAGTACATAGTAAAGTTAAGTCTGGTATGGGTTATAATATTGTGCCTCCACCACTAAGGGGTGTTCATTCACCTCCAGGTATAGACTTAGCTCATACAGGCTTAGAAGATTTTAAGGATCTTGAAAGAGAATATGGTCCTTTAAAGGACATAGTGGTGAAATGTGAGGAAGAGTTTAAGCAGGATAATGATGTTTTTGAGAGTGCTAGTGACTCATCTGTTGTTGATGAGAATGTTAAAAAGAATGTAGAGAATTCTGTCCCAAAAGTTGTTAATACTGTTATAGAGGAACCTAGGAAACCAGTTAATAAACCTAGACCAACTGTAAAGTATGCTGAGATGTATAGGAACAAGCCTTCAGCTCCTAGGGGTAACCAGAGGAGTTGGAATCATGTTAAATCTCAACAACTAGGTAGTGATTTTGTTATGTACAATAAGGCATGCTATATTTGTGGTAGTTTTGATCATTTACATGCTTATTGTGACTATCATGTTGGGAGAAGGGAAGTCCATGGGAATAAAAGGGTGGAGACTAACATGTTTCAACATAATGTACACCCTAATTCACATTGCAAAATGGTCCCAAGAGCAGTTTAACTTAGAAGTGGCCTCAAAACTTTTGCCACTGCAAAAACGGTTAACACTGCTCACCCTAAGTCACCTGTTAAAAGTGCAAATACCAAAACAACTTTTGAAAAATCTGCACAAACAGGGAAAGGAACTTTTCAAGCTAAAAAGGTAAATAATACCAACAGTGGGTGCCTAAAAAGAAACCAGCAGTTTCCACTGCTCATTCAAAAGTTACCACTGCAAGGGTTGTGAACAAGAAAAGGGGGGACATGGGCAATGATATGAAGGCCTCAGCACGTTGGGAATGGAAACCTAAAGGAAATACCTCTACAACAAATCCCAATGGTGTATCAATGACCTTTGATAGATTTAACTATATTGATACACGAGGCAGATCCAAGTCAATCATGGCTTGGGTCCCCAAAAGAAACTAACTCTTTACTCTTATGTGCAGGAACATCCAAGGACAAAAAGATCAGATCAAGGATATACAGATAGTGGGTGTTTAAGGCACATGACTGGCAACAAGTCCTATCTTTCAGATTTTGAGCATTATGATGGACAGTATGTCAGTTTTGGAGGTGAAGTAAATGGAAAAGTTGCTGGTAAAGGTGTTATCAAAACTGGTAACTTGGACTTTGAACCTATGTACTATGTAAAAGAGCTAAAGTACAATCTTTTTAGTGTGTCACAAATGTGTGACAAGATGAACAATGTTCTTTTTACCAAATATATGTGCTTTGTTCTCTCTAAGGATTTTAAGATGCCTGATGAAAGTCAGATTCTTCTTAAAATTCCTAGAAAAGGCAATCTCTATAGCTTTGATATGAACAACATTGTAGCTAAAGATGATTATGCTTGCTTGCTTGCAAAGGCCACAGTGGATGAATCCATGTTATGGCATAGAAGTCTTGGTCATGTTAACTTCAAAACCATTAACAAGATTGTCAAAGATGGTTTGGTGAGAGGTTTACCTCAGAAAAGATTTGAAAATGATCAAACCTGTGTGGCTTGTCTTAAAGGCAAACAACACGGAGCTTCTTGCAGGTCAAAGTTGTTTAACTCCATTGCTCATCCACTTCAAATGTTACATATGGACTTATTTGGTCCTACATCAGTGAGCAGCTTGAATCTAAAGAAGTATTGTCTAGTGGTGACTGATGATTTTAGCAGGTTTACATGGGTTTTCTTCCTTGGAACCAAGGATGAAACAACAGGCATCCTCAAGATCTTTATCACAGAAGTAGAAAACCAATATGATATGAAAGTTAAAATCATTAGGTGTGACAATGGAACAGAATTCAAGAATAGAGTTATGGATGAGTTTTGCAGAGATAAAGGTATTAAAAGAGAATTTAGTGTGGCTAGAACTCCTCAACAAAATGGTGTTGCTGAGAGGAGGAACATGACACTGATAGAGGCTGCTAGAACCATGTTGGCCGATTCTAAATTGCCAATCACTTTTTGGGCTGAAGCAGTTAACACTGCATGTTATGTGCAAAACAGGGTTTAGTGGTAAAGACAAAGAACAAGACACCTTATGAATTGTTTAGGGGTAGACCACCTATCTTTGACTTTATGAGACCATTTGGGTGTCATGTATCTATTCTCAATACCATAGATTATCTGGGCAAGTTTGATGAAAAAGCTGATGAAGGGTATTTTGTTGGGTATTCCATGGTTAGTAAAGCTTTCAGATTATTCAACTTAAGAACCCAAAAGATTGAAGAGAATCTGCATGTAGAATTTCTGGAAAACAAAGTTAATCTCAAAGGAACTGGTCCAGAAAGGCTGTTTGATCTTGATACTCTAACCAATACTATGAATTATGTACCTGTTTCTACAGGAACATCTTCTTTTGATTTTGCAGGTTCAGAAGAATTTCTTGATGATGATGAACCAAGCAAGGATCATGCAGATGATCAAGATGAATTCAGTCAACCCCTTTGGGACTATGCAGATAATGATGATATATCAAAAACTGGAGATGCTCATCCTTCTAGTGATTTGGGAAAGGAAGGAGATAGTAATTTGAATGCTGAAAATTCTTAAAGCAGTGGAAATTCAGATTCCACTGTTAGGCAAAATGTTTCCACTGCAACACCAGATGTGGAAATCACAACTCCAGTTACTGAGGAAGCTCAAGCCAATGATGTTGAAATCTCAAATATGCCAACTGAGATTGCAGTTCCTCAGACTCCCCACACTTCTATTCATAAATCACATCCTCTTGAAAATGTGATTGGGGATGTCTATTCACCTGTGAAGACTAGAAGACAAACTAAGCTGCCTGATGTCCATGGATTCATTAGTAAAATATATGAATCTAAGATTCATGAAGGCAAGAATGAATGTCTCTTTATGTGTTTTCTGTCACAAATGGAGCGAAAGAATGTTTACAAGGCATTTGAAGATGAAAGTTGGGTGGAAGCAATGCAAGAAGAGTTGCTCCACTTTAAGCTTCAAAAGGTTTGGGTGCTTTGTGATTTGCCTTCTGGCAAGAAGGTAATAGGTACTAAATGGGTGTTCAGAAACAAAAAGGATGAAAGATGAATTGTTATCAGAAACAAAGCTAGGCTTGTGGCTCAAGGATACACTCAAGAGGAGGGTATAGACTATGAAGAAGTGTTTGCCCCAGTTTCACGAATTGAAGCAATCAGGCTATTCTTAGCTTATGCATCCTTTATGGGCTTTAAAGTTTATCAAATGGATGTAAAGAGTACTTTTCTATTTGGGCAGATTGATGAGGAGGTTTATGTCTCACAACCTCCAGGATTTGAAGACCCTGAATATCCTAACAAAGTATACAGGGTAGTTAAAGCTTTGTATGGCTTGCATCAGGCACCAAGGAAATGAGATGTGCAAAGAATTTGAGAAACTGATGAAAGAAGAATTTCAGATGAGTTCTATGGGTGAACTCACATTCTTTTTGGGACTTCAAGTACTACAGAGGCCAGATGGTATTTTCATTAATCAAGATAAATATGTGGCTGAGATACTAAGAAAGTTCAAGTTCACTGATGCAAAGTCATCCAGCACCCCTGCAGACAAGACTACACATCTACTTCTGAAGGAAAATAGTGGTGAAGCTGTTGATGTGCACATGTACAGGTCTATGATTGGTTCTTTGATGTATCTTACATCATCTAGACCAGATATCATGTTTGCAGCGTGTGCCTGTGCAAGGTTTCAAGTTACTCCCAAGTTCTCTCACTTGACTGCTGTGAAGAAGATTTTCAGATATCTTAAAGCATTTCCTACTATGGGATTGTGGTACTCCATAGATTCTCCTCTAGATCGGGTTACTTACTCAGATAGTGACTATGCTGGAGCTAGCTTGGATAGAAAATCTACAACAGGTGGATGCCAATTTCTTGGCAACAGATTAGTGTCATGGCAGTGCAAGAAGCAAAATATGGTAGCTAATTCTTCAACTGAGGCAGAGTATGTGGCTGCTGCTAGTTGCTGTGCTCAAGTTCTATGGCTTCAGAATCAACTTTTGGACTATGGGTACAATTTCATGAATACCATCATTTATATTGACAATAGCAGTACCCTTGGTAGATCCCTCCGGTTCAGGCAGGATCGCGGGAACGAATACCTAACCTAACCATCCTTATATCTCCTTGCTGATACGCTTACACAGCGCGTTCGGGGTCAAAGGAACTTCCTTTTCGTCGAGCAAGTTTTTCAACACCCTAGGCAGTGAACCTAATCGTTGTAGTGTAGTATTAGGCTAAGCCACGGGAATTGATATCATTCTCTAGGGGAATAGGAATGCTAGTGAGAAGTTACTACGCTAAGGTTGGGGTTGAGGAAGATTATTTTTTATCTTTTTATATTTTTTAGAAAAGGAAAACTACGAATCTCGGGGTTTGGATTTGGGGGGTTGGTATTTCTACCGATTACTCTACTATTATCTAACTATCTAAACTAAGGTGGTGGTAGTCTATGTCTAATTATTGTGTGCTCGTATGATAGTTTAAAGATGTGTTTACTTAGGTTTTACTACTCCTTAATTATCTCCTATTGGTGGTTGAATTGTCACGTCCTTATTCCTAGTTGCGTTGTGTGTCTAAAGTTGTAGGGTATGCGTTTCTCCCTACTCTTTGAAGTTACCAAAGGGTCTCGTCTACAAAACCCACTAGGGATGATAAACTCTAATTCTAAGGCCTCTTTGGATAGTTTAGCTTACAACAACTCAAAGTGCTATAACCTAAGGTTCACAAAGATTAATCAAGCATTAAGTACACAACGAATGACCTATCGCATTACTAGATCATTAATCAACTAAGATAAGAAACAACCAATCAATATTCAATAATTAAGTTTCATATTCCCTAAGCAAACACACAAGTAAATTAGCCGGACATGGAGAACATGCAAGCATACACACAAATAATTGAAGAGATAATTAAATTAATGAATTAAACAACTTATCTTGGTGTAAGATAGGGTTTAAAACCCTAAAATACGACCTTGGTTCGGTTTAGGTTTTACTCCAAAAGTTTACCCAAAAGACTACTCTCCAAAACTGAAAAATTCGGATTCTATATATAAGATTACATGTGCGACGGCGTCACCTTATGATTTGTGACGCCGTCGTGTCGCCGTCATTAGGGTTTCGTCTTGGCCAAGTTAATCTTGCGACGGCGTCACCTTATACTTGTGACGCCGTCCTGTTTAGCTTCTGACGCCGTCTGGATTGAATCTAGGTCGTCTGAGATGCGACGGCCTACTCTTTTAAAGGCCGACGCCGTCCTCCAAAAACTAGCAATTTCTCTTCTGTGTCGTCACAAATTCCTCCGACGGCGTCGCAGATTAAGCAGTGACACCGTCCCCTTGTAATTTAGCAGCTTGAGTGTCTCGATTCTTGACTTTGGCCATTTTCTTCATATATCCGCGCCTTTTCGTTCAAATAAGTGAAAAGGAACGATATTAAGCAATAACGGATACAAAAGTGATCAAATAAGGGCTTAAATGACCCCTCAAAAAGGTACATTTTAAAACCTTATCAAATATCCCTACACTTGATATTTGTTTGTCCTCAAGCAAATGTGCTTTTAGCCAATTAATTTATAAGTTAGGGGTCATGAAGCATTGGTTTAAAACAATCCACAACACATATAAGCCCCGCAAAAGTCATAACAAGCACGGAAATTACATACTAGCACCTCACATGAGGTGTTTGGATACTCACATCTCTCGGTGTATATGAAATATAGCAAATTGGAAATGGAAAATAAATACTCATTAACCGGTCCTAGTACATAGATTACCATAGGCTTGAGAATAGATCAAACCTCCATCGCTTTGGCGTAAACACCTAGGAAAGACTATCAAAGAGGTCTTTAAAGGGTTGTAACGTTAGGCTTACGGTAGGGAAACAAAGGGTTT
This sequence comes from Chrysanthemum seticuspe, assembly GCA_019973895.1. Lineage (NCBI taxonomy): Eukaryota > Viridiplantae > Streptophyta > Magnoliopsida > Asterales > Asteraceae > Chrysanthemum > Chrysanthemum seticuspe. Next base: position 303,787,090 of record BPTQ01000007.1, on the reverse strand, counting down.
GGTGGGATAGGCTATTTAGTGGTGGCAAGTCAAAAATCTCAATGTTACATGCATACGAAGAATGGCGTTGCTAAGCCAAGACTCGACACTCTAAACTCTAGATAACTGAAATAAACAAACATACATTTAAAGATAGATGTAGGATAGTAGCCCGTATTTTTTTTTTTTTTTTTTTTTTTTTTTTTTTGTTACACTCTATTTTTTTTTCATACACTTTTACTCTACCATCCTCTACGATAACATCAAAATAATAGGGATTTATAGCACATCCCTACACTTGAGTTTTTATTACTCTAACACTAATATGACCCGAATTGAAAAGATCAAAACACTTGGAGTACGTTATTACGCAGATAAGGGAATTGGCGTTCCCTTTTAGTCATTTAAAACTTTAACTTTTCCCATGAGTCCCAATCGTCCCAAAACTGTGTACAAAAGATATGACTCGACTTAGCAACTCATGCAAGCAACTAGATAATTGAACTAAGGGTTTAGGGTGATAACAATAATGCACTAAAAGTGAGTGCATACAAGGTAGGCTAAGGCGATTTGGGTGTACATTTGGGGGTGGGGTGTAAACAATGCTCTTCATTGATATTCCGGAAAACTGAAACATCACGAGAACCGCGAAAAGGATAGGCTCTGAGGGGTTAACTAGGGGTATCGTGTACTAAAGATGAGTACAACGCAAAGGTGTGGGGGAATTACTCAACCGATGTGGAAGAAGTAATTATATTACGGGTATCAAACAAGGGTTATCCTAATGCCTCTTATCATTTAGTTATTCCTAACTACACAAGTGTAGTCTCACTAGCGATCTCGGAATGCATCACAAAACAAGTTCTAGAATCTAATATACTACCGGTTCACACTCTAAGCATTGAAGATGAATGCTTCAATTCCTACTAATCTAAGGGCGATCCTCACATTTTTGGTGGAATTTAAGTGGTAAAGGGTTTTGTGCTAGTCATATAACTTCCTATCCGTAAGACGCTTTTGTTAAGACTAATGGCCCACTCCTATATGTCATGAAAATTTTTAAATTTGGTGCTAAAATTACCCTAACCGACATTTTCTCATGGTTTATTACGCAAATGAAATTAGACAAAGCAAATAATCAAGGATAAGCATAGTTTCAAAGTTCCCGTTTTATTTTCCCTCCCTACACTTAAACTGAACATTGTCCCCAATGTTTCCCGAAAGTATCAAAGTTATGATAAAAGAAGGTAGTCAAAAACGAAAGAAACTAGTACTCTCCTGATTAGCTCGGTAGGATCCGTGTGTGAAGTAGTGGTTAAATCCTTTCCAAGAAGAATGTATGCGTGAAAAGCTCCTCAATCTTATGTAACTTCTTCTTGATAAACAAAACCTGCACACTTGAAGAAAACAAACGAAACCTTCGCGTAAAATCGGCGGTAATAATATATAAGACTCGATTTAAACTAGGATATAATGCTTGTGGAATGGATGTTTACAGAATTTCTAAGAAAATTAAGACCTGGAAAATTCCAAAAATTTATAAGAAGCTTAGAAAACGAGAAAAAGTAATCTGATGTTTTTACTCCTTCCTGACGCCGTCAGTTATCCTGAAAAAAACTGGTCTGCGATTTTCTGGAAAAATTCTGGAAAATTTACATCTTTAGAATCTAGAAAAATTTCTGCAAAACATCCATTATGACTCGATACAAGCATTTGACTCGAACAAACACACAAATATATCTTTTAATTAATTGTTATTCTCATGTTCACGTTTCGTATGAAAACGTGTGTAATCCTCCCTACACTTATCCTTTATGTAAAATACCTTTATATGCAATTAAGACGAGGTTAAAAACAAAATAAAGCATTTTTACAAATTTAAACATGAGAATAAACAATCAATAAAAGATATATGACACTAACAAGCAAACAATTAAGCATGGGTTGCCTCCCACGAAGCGCTTTTCTTTATTTAAGAGTCTTGTAGCTAGACTCGTAGTCATGCTCCTACGTTACTTCATTACCGTCACTTCCTTCCTTCTGACGGTCTCCAGTGGGTGGTTCCATGTTGTAGAAGTGCCCTATGATACACCTCTCTAAAAGTTCGTCCTCTCCCCACTCGGTCCTATATTTCGGTCCTAAGTTCAAACAATCCTTATAGAATCCGAAAATCTTAGCCATAACATAATCTGCTCCTTTTTCCCTATCCTCATCATTCCTATAATAGACCGACAGTTTAAGTTCCTTTTCATCATTAGAGAGTGATGAAAACTTCTCAATCTTAAACGGCATTTGGTAAGCTATGTCATCGATCTCATCCTTGAATCGCACTACTCCTAATGAGGGATCATAGGTCATCCCGGTGCTTTCTATGAAAGGTTTTCCTAGCATAACGTGGGACAAGCTAGGGTCTATGGCCGTGCTAATATCATCCACAATTATGAAGTCCGTAGGAAATGTGAAACTACCTACATAAACGGGCAATCCCTTAATTCTACCAAGAAAATTGCAACTAACATTAGGATCATTGGGGTCTTGCCTAGTTGGAATAGGCTTCTTCATTACCCAATTGTAGTATGTGCTAGTCATTATGTTGATTGGGGACTTGCGATCAATGTAGGCCTTTGCCACGAAAAGATGTCCTATGCAACATGGTATATTGAGGTTCCAAGGGTTCCCAAACTTGATCCTAGGGCTTTTCCTAACATACATGTGACGGAGGTCACACACTAAGTGAGGGTGGCGAGATAATTCTTCTTCCGTAGGAAACTTATTGAAATAGTCATTGTCTACTTCATCTACTTCCTCGATTGTTTCATTATTCTCAAGTGTATGGTCCTCTTCGTCATTAGGTTTCACTAAGGCGATGGTATTGACGAATTGAACGTGCTTAGCTAGCTTACTTGGGTCCTTAATCTCTACACCGGAAGGCTCGGGAGTTGAGATAGCACTAACCTTCCTATCACTGTTGGTTATGGCTTTCAAAAGGTTATCTATCTTCCTATCCATATCGGCTTGTTGTTGGTTGAAACGGTCCGAGAGCTTAGCTATTTGGGCTTCTTGGGATGCGACAAGCTGTTGCAACATTCCTTCAATGTTTTGGCTAGGGCCATGAGATAGGGGTAATGAGAAATCATTAGAAGTGAATTCTTTGGTTTGTCCCCAATAGAAGTCGGGCTTGCCCTTCCATGCTTCTCGGGTGTCATTAAAAGTCCTAGGTCCGGGTGTTGTAGGGAATCTTCCTCCCGTTCCATTAACACGCGAGGATGCGTAGTCAACGGAAGCATGTTCGGGGGATCGGGTGTAAGTGCGCGTGTTATGAGGATCACTACACGGCTCACACGAGGAGGAAACTTTGTTCACATGGCGTGAAGACTTAGGATTTTCGTAAGAGCTCATAAGGAATTTTACTTGATCTTCAAGTTCAAGCATCTTACGGTCGGAAGGTTGCGAGTCAATTGGAGGCAAAGAGATTGCCTTAACGGTTTCGGGCAACTCACGGGGGTCATTCCAACTTTCGTTGTCATAGAGAGCAAGGTCCTCTATTATACCCCATGATTCTTCCGCGGTGAGATCACTAAGTTTTCCACCGGCCGCTTGGTCAATGGATCGCTTAGTGGGGAAGTTGACATGATCATAAAAGATTTGGACTTGGAGCCAAAGATCAATGCCATGATGAGGGACTTTATTAAGTAATTCCTTGAATCGAGTCCATGCTTCGTAGAGAGATTCACCTTGATGTTGTTGGAACATCAAGATGTCATTCCTAAGTTTTGTGGTTCTCCCCGGTGGGAAAAATTGAGCAAGGAAACGAGTGGTGAGATCATCCCAACTTGAGATGGAGCCGGCGGGAAGTCGCTCAAGCCAATTACTAGCTTGGTCCCATAGAGAGAATTGGAAGAGACGCAGACGCGTGGTCTCCCGAGTATTAGCATCAAGGTCGATGGAATCGACAATTTTGAGGAAATCCCTCAGATGCTGATTTGGATCTTCGGAACGAAGTCCATGGAATGCACATCCATTTTGCACCAACCGGATGGTGTCGGATCGCAGGGCCGTAATTTGGGCTTGGTCGGGAAGCTCAATGGTGTTCCTATAGCCTAGGTGGCTAGGTCTCGAGTATTCACCAAGAGTACGGTCTCTTGGCAGGACAATGATTTGAGGGGGGTTTTCACCTTCTATGATGAAAAGTGATGGGGTTACGAACAAAGGTCACGAAGAAGGGGGATAGACTAAAAGGAAGCTAAAAGAATGAGAAAAAAAGTTTACTTGATAGGAATCAAGCAAAGAAACCTAAACGAGGTGGACTACTAACTAGCTATTCTATTCCCCGGCAGCGGCGCCAAAAACTTGATACGCTTACACAGCGCGTTCGGGGTCAAAGGAACTTCCTTTTCGTCGAGCAAGTTTTTCAACACCCTAGGCAGTGAACCTAATCGTTGTAGTGTAGTATTAGGGTAAGCCACGGGAATTGATATCGTTCTCTAGGGGAATAGGAATGCTAGTGAGAAGTTACTACGCTAAGGTTGGGGTTGAGGAAGATTATTTTTTATCTTTTTGTATTTTTTAGAAAAGGAAAAGTACGAATCTCGGGGTTTGGATTTGGGGGGTTGGTATTTCTACCGATTACTCTACTATTATCTAATTATCTAAACTAAGGTGGTGGTAGTCTATGTCTAATTATTGTGTGCTCGTATGATAGTTTAAAGATGTGTTTACTTAGGTTTTACTACTCCTTAATTATCTCCTATTGGTGGTTGAATTGTCACGTCCTTATTCCTAGTTGCGTTGTGTGTCTAAAGTTGTAGGGTATGCGTTTCTCCCTACTCTTTGAAGTTACCAAAGGGTCTCGTCTACAAAACCCACTAGGGATGATAAACTCTAACTCTAAGGCCTCTTTGGATAGTTTAGCTTACAACAACTCAAAGTGCTATAACCTAAGGTTCACAAAGATTAATCAAGCATTAAGTACACAACGAATGACCTATCGCATTACTAGATCATTAATCAACTAAGATAAGAAACAACCAATCAATATTCAATAATTAAGTTTCATATTCCCTAAGCAAACACACAAGTAAATTAGCCGGGCATGGAGAACATGCAAGCATACACACAAATAATTGAAGACATAATTAAATTAATGAAGTAAACAACTTATCTTGGTGTAAGATAGGGTTTAAAACCCTAAAATACGACCTTGGTTCGGTTTAGGTTTTACTCCAAAAGTTTACCCAAAAGACTACTCTCCAAAACTGAAAAATTCGGATTCTATATATAAGATTACATGTGCGACAGCGTCACCTTATGATTTGTGACGCCGTCGTGTCGCCGTCATTAGGGTTTCGTCTTGGCCAAGTTAATCTTGCGACGGCGTCACCTTATGCTTGTGACGCCGTCCTCTTTAGCTTCTGACGCCGTCTGGATTGAATCTAGGCCGTCTGAGATGCGACGGCCTACTCTTTTAAAGCCCGACGCCGTCCTCCAAAAACTAGCAATTTCTCTTCTGTGTCGTCACAAATTCCTCCGACGGCGTCGCAGATTAAGCAGTGACGCCGTCCCCTTATAATTTAACAGCTCGAGTGTCTCGATTCTTGACTTTGGCCATTTTCTTCATATATCCGCGCCTTTTCGTTCAAATAAGTGCCATTACAGCAGTTTGCCTTCAAGAGACCTAAAAAGTGAAAAGGAACGATATTAAGCAATAACGGATACAAAAGTGATCAAATAAGGGCTTAAACGACCCCTCAAAAAGGTACATTTTAAAACCTTATCACTTGCACAAAATAAATTGGTCGGTATTTTGGTATTGTTCATTCCGCCTCGAAACCAATTGAAAACCATTTGAAAAACAATCAAGGTACTTGTGATGTAAAATCAAAGCGTTTTGTACCTTAATTATTTTTGATATTTTAGAAATGCTCCCCCTCAACATGTGCTTCAAGTATTTGAAATCATTTTAGCACATGAAGGCAAGAGGACTTTTGAAATCTTAGATTGAGAATGAAAGTCCCAATCTTTGATTAACATTTTCCAAAATAATCATCATCACTTCCTGATCAAATCTAGTATTTTAAGTACTTTGGATAAAATATTTTGGGAAGAATGAGGTTTTCATTAGATTGCTCCCCCTCAATATGTGCATCGAGATTCGAAGGAGGTTTGCACATATTCGAGGGAACCTGCACTTTGAGATAGATCAATCACGTTTTAATCCATTTTGGTTTAAGATGAATGCTCCCTCTTAACATGTGCATGAAATTTTGAAATCGTTTGGCACATGTAGGGAGGAGTGCTAGTTGTTATATTTCTAAAACCACTTATCGAATTATCAGTTCATATCCAATTTAAATCACAAATTCTCCCCCGATCACAATTTTCAAACCCTTTGAGATTTGTGATCTCAATTGATTTAAATTATTTTTGAAAGCTTTTAGAGGAGAAAATGTGACTTGCTTTTAAAAAAATTTAACTGATAAGGATCAGATTATAAGACTTTAAACTCCAATGATCAAACATGCTTAGGTATCTTATGAAAACACAACGATAATCTTGGTCTGGATCCAATTGTACAAAAACATTGTTATTTTAGATTTATCCAAGAGAAGACCTAAGACCTTGTTCGTTTACGTGCCAATTGTTTGAAAAATAACCTTTTTAATTGTTTGAAATCATTCTCCCCCTCAATCAATGACGTAAGTCGTTGATTGAGTGATAGAGATTTTGACAAATGATAAGTCCAGATAATTTTCAAAATAAAGTCCGAGTTATTTTCAAAGCAATTTTGTTTTTCAACAGATAACAAATATTTTGCAGAAGAATATTTAGAAGGAAAAATATTTGTGAGGAAACATTTGTCATTTGGCGACAAACTTTCCTTATGAACTTTTGGTTTTAGAATCAGAGCATGAGGTTTCAAAATTAGATTAAGCATGGCTTTGTTCTTTCTTTTAAAAACGGGTTACTGCCTGAAATGACAATAAACCATCATTTTTCTCCATCTCAATTTTTTTTAAATAATTAATTAAAAAAAACTTTATTACTACATTTCGAACTTCATCTAAAGACCCGTGTCATTTTTGAATGACAATTCAAAGTCCGTAGATGTTAATCGAAACGGGAAAACATGACAAAGGAAATAATATTTTTGGAGTTTTTCAAGATTTTCTAATTTTTATGGGTTTTGAAAGTTTTATAATTTTTTATTTTCTTTTTGTTGGTTTTATAATTTTGTATTTTGCTTTTTGATAAAATATATACAAAAAATATAATTTAGTTTAAGAGGATGATGAAATGAGTACCGAGATAAAGATATCGTTCAACACGTTATAAAAGAAAGGAATCAACATCTCTTAAACTTTCACCACCAAAACATTTGAGGCTTCTAAGAAAATCGTCTGAACATGAGCCTTCTAAATGTGAATCTTTGGTAGTTCCCCCCCCCCCAAACCGACAAACTTCGTAAGAAGACTAATTCCCCCAAGAAGAAGTGAAGCAAACAGTCTCATTGTATGAAGCTCTAGAGCCCGAAGACGACGAAAACACCGAAGTAACAAGTTAAAACATTGATCATCTCTGCGGTTATCAAACCCGGAATAATTGATTAAGCTCGATCACATGAACTTGTTGTGCGTCCCCGATGTACACATTACTCTTCGAGTTTGAGCAGTTGTCTATTCAGGGGAACAATATATCAACATCTTCATTTCACCAAATGCATTCCATTTATCTTACATATAACCAATCAGCCCATAATGTACACATGTACCCAACAAGAGTAGAGACGATGACATCCATGTAACATGTTGAGTCACTAATCATCTCTGCGGATGTCAACTCCAGAATAACTGAATTAGCTCGATCAAGTGAACATGTTGTGCATCCCTGATGTACACATATCTCTCCCCTGATGGTTGCGATCTCATCGGAATCATCATTGCATTGTGTACATGAAGCAATAACCGGAAGCACTACCATAAATCATATAGAAGATGTCGATAAGCAATATCATCTCACGCTCCAAATATTCTTCTCATATTTCTTCTTACTGATAGTTGAGCTAACATATACCAAAAGTATCCAGAGACCACTTCCCCTTCAAATGGTTGGAATAATACATCCTTCTTCCCAAGTAGTTGGAATAATATATCCTTCCCCTAAATGGTTGGAATAATACATCCTTCCCCCAAATAGTTGGAATAACACACCAAAGGCTACGAGTTAAACACTGAGTTTCTCTGCGGTTATGACATTTGTCTTTCCCGGGATTACTTCAATAGAGAAGAATTATTAGGTTCATCACATGTACTCGTTGTGTGTTTAGATGTATATCTCCTTCCCCCTTGCTAGTTTTGATACCTCAGAATCAGCAAAACATAATACACTCATATACTTGAAATAGAGAAGAACATAATTAGCTCAAATGTATCTTGTGAGACTCAACTACAACAGAAACTCTCTCCGACTGTCTTAACCAACCCATATGTAGACAATTTGAAGTGACCACTGATGAAGAAAACCCAATATACCAAACTTGAAACAGAAGTAGAATTCCTCGCATTTGTATCTTAAGCTTGAACTGATGTTGGAAGAACGGTGTCGAGAATTTTGCTCCAATCAAATCTCTAAGTACTCAATACTCAACCAAAGTATGAGACATTAACACCTCTTGCTATTATCCACAACGACATTTGCGTGTGTCACTGAGTAAAACTACGTAACTCCTTAAAGTGATAGTTAACCATGTCTTCAACCATCCATACCGACTGCTGGTAACTAGATAAACCAAGTCTTCAACCTAAATCTTAAGCAGGAGCAAGTTATCATTGAGAGTCATGCATCCAACCAACCCTGACTTCAAGATAAAATAAGAACACGCCTTTGTGAAAGACAACTTCAATTTCAAATAAGTGATAACTGATTAACTCCGAAGTAATCACTTTGTGTCAAATGCCCACCACATGAATAAACATACAATCAGATGTACATCGATCCATTGAATGAACTGGAGCAAATGATTCCTCAACATCAATTCCTTCTTCCTTCATCTGGAAGATTCACCAATAATGTCTTCAAGCGAATGAGGTAGTCCCTTTCCTTAATGTTTATTTGGTTGATTTACAGAGCACACTTAGGGAAGAACAATAATCCATGAAGATTTGGCAAAGGAATACCAAAAAGCGGATCATTATTCATGAGTGCAACTGCATTGATAGTCATTATCAACGCCTTGAGGAATAACTAGAGATTAGACTTCTTGAGTAGTCTGAGTTGTACTTCTTAGTTTGTGCATCTTGATCAATGGAGATTGAAGAATGTGAACTAGTTGATTTAGCAGGAACCATAGCAGGAGCTTCAGAAACTGGATGATCAACATTCGTTGGAGGTTAGAAGTACTCATCAAACATATCTTGAAACAATGGTTCCCAAACAATAAATCCTAGTTATCCTTAGTAAGTGAAACATTAGGCATTGGAGAGTCGTATGACCATAATTTAAGCATCCATCAACATGTAGTATATTCACTCTTCTCCCCCTCTAAAATTGCATCTGAAGTTGCCATTTTTGATTTAAACAATTGAATAAGAGTACGATCAACGATATGCAGATTCCTCGATGACTAACATTAAGAATGTGAATTAGAGTACGATCAACGATAAGCAGATTCCTGGATGACTGACATTTACTTTCTTCACACTTCTCCCCCTCAAAAATTGCAAATGAAGTTTTCCATTTTTGATTGAGCAAGTGAATAAGAATATACACCAATGAACGTATATCCACTTGCGGATTGAATGAGCATGGGAAAACATGAAGCTTGTTGATAGAGAATGTCGATGAGAATGGTCATAAACATGAAGATTTCTCTTCTTCTGAAGATAAAGCGCACTGAAGCGTACACTTTTCTTTTCTTTAGAGAACGAGGCTTGAACTGTTGTGTTCAGACATCATAGTCATTTCCCCTCATTTGTTTAGAGCAGCCTTAATCCAAATACCACTGGATGATTTGTACGACCTGCATTGGAACACAGACAAAGGTGGAAATTTGAAAACATTGGATCCCCATGTGCAAATGGGTTCCTGTTGGTTAGCACAAACAATATTTGAATCAACAAAAACCCTAGGTGCTATGGCATTATCACTAGGATCAAAACTAGTAGGAGCATCAGACTTAGTCAAAGAGCATTGTGTGCCTAATGGGATTATTCTACCAGTTGGCTTCCAAACCTTAACAGGCACTACTCTAGGCATAGTGGATCTAGTTAAGGGGCAAGGTTTGCCATGCGTGAATATTCGACCTGTGGGCTTCCACTGAAATCCTACATTGGTAAAAACCTTCCCTGTAGGTTTCCAGGATTGCTTAATTTGTTTCGCTTTCCAAACTTTCTTAACTGGGGTTTGATTCTTAGACCTCAGAAATGATACAACACATTTATCATGATTACCAGAAATTAGACATTCATTACATGTTTTGCAGACAGCATAAGACTTCGAATTAATTTCAGTAAGCTTAGAGCTAATACTAGAACCAACACGATTCTTTTTGTTCAAATCAAACTTATTGTCCCTATGGTGATCTTCTACTTCTTTCTTATGACCACTTTTAGTTTGTGTAGTCCTATCCTTCTTTGTTTTACTTCTAGGCTTTGACCCCGCTAACTTTAGTGTCATTCTTAACTTCTGTAGAAATGATGATGGAAACCTTAGTTTGTTTTACTGCCATTCGATTTTCTGGTTTTGATGTGTTGGGTTTTGAGAATCTATGAGGCACATCAAAGGACACATGCTTGACTTTAGGCATAGAACTGGGCATAAGTACACTATCTTTCCTAGTACCAGATTTAAGACATGTTGCAATTATACATTCTAAGATTTCCTGAGATCGTTTGGCATATAAGCATGCATGCCCAACCGCATTATCAAGTGGTTTCTCTATCTTATCCTCTTCTACAATCACACGGAGATTTTCTAGACTATCCTTAAGGTACGAAAGATATGTTTGAAATGCCAATTCATTATTCCTAAGATGAGGAGGAATATACTTTACAGTTACAGTATATTTAGAACAAGCAGGCACCTTTGGTGCAACATTCTCACCACTGGTGATTGACATTTTCCCTTTTACCTGATTCTTTAGATTCTCAACTTCTTTTTGCAAAGATGTTATCTTTTCATTGTTCTTGTCACGAGTGACCTTAATTGATTCATGTAACTCTTTGAAATGCAATTTAACCTTTTCATTTTCTACTAGAAAACACTCATTTTCATGTTGTAATACATCAATGAGGTTTTGAAGATGGAAATTTTGAGAACTCTGAGAATCTAAAAGAGGAGGTATGTGGGAGACATTCACTTCACTCATTTTACCTTTCAATTGGGAAATTTGAGCTTTCAACTTTCTGATCATGTTACAATGAGCTCGAATCTGTTCATCACGTTTGTTTATTTCAAAAACTGCATCAAACTCAGGAGCATCCGAAGATGTCTTGGCATTTGAGGTTTTAACACTTTATTTAAGATGTTGATATTTTAATTGTAAATCAAGATATTCAACTTCTAGTTTAGAAAAATGCCTGACCATGTTATCATGATCATCCTTTTTGATCTTGTCATGCAATTTTGAATTTTTGGTTTCAAAGCTCATTAACACGATCTTGTGAGACTTTCAAAGCAATCGATAAATCATGAAATTGAGAAGAAGTGTAAAACACATCTTGAGCAATACATCTAGAAATCAAATTCTCATTAAGGATGTGAATATTCTTCCTCTCAATCTCATTACTTTTAAGCTCACATTCATATTCTTTAACCTCGTTTTCCTTTTCATTAAACATCTTTTTCATTTCGTTAACTTCCATATCTATGGCCTTTTTAATACCATCGAATTGTTCTTTTAGTTGTTTAAAGAAAGGAATGACCTCAGTTAGATAACATTCTTTAGTTTGCTCAAAACCCCTTTCCCCTTCAGTAATTCCTGTTGGTGTGATTCTCTTTTTACATATTTTCTCAAAATCAAAAAATAGTTGGTAAACTAAATATAAGCTGATTAAGGTTTTACTTTGAGTGGGAAGATTTCTAGGCACTAAATGCATTGGTGTATTTGGAGGATACACAGTAGCTGGAGGCAATTTCTTAAGGGGTGGATTTTGTTCAACAAGATCATCAGCCTTTTTCTTTTCCATATCTACCTTCCAAAACACTTGTTCAGGGGTTAATTGAGTTTGAGGTCTAAACTTTTTCAAGGCAATCCAATTTTCCTTAGTGTAATTGGGAGTTTTAAATGTTATATTATAATCTATACACCAAGGATTTTTAAGTTTCTTTTCCATTTTCTCTCTAGAGGCATCTTCTAACTCTCTATCCTCTTCAGTGCTCTCTAAACAAGTAGGCATTTGTGTAGGCTTAAGGATTTCATTACCATCATATATCACCTTTTGTGCAGCTTTTGCTTTCTTACCATACTCAGGATTGGGTTCCTCTACAAGGCCAACACTATGCTCATCGCTTAATACTCTATGCTTAGTGATCATGTGAGCAGTCTGAATGGTCTTCCCTTGTACGTACAACTTGTTTTCAAGTTTGTTCTTCAAAGTTTTTAGGTTGGAAAAATCATTTAAAAGTTTTGATTCCTTAGCATTGAATTCTTGTTTAAGCACTTTTACATTTTCATGAAGTTCTTGCTTTTGCTTAACAGTTTTATTAAGTTTTTCTTGTAAGGAGTTTAACTTTTGTTTTAATGTTTCTTCCCAAAAATTACTTTTTCTGATAAGTGTACGCATTTGGTTATCCATCTCCTGCTCACAGGTAGTCAATTCAAATTTAGCACGCTGTTCATAGATGGCAACTTGATCCTTATATATGTTAAGCCTAGTGGTCAATGAGTCATCAGGGATAAATGCAGTGTAATCATGCAGCACATAATCATCATTTTCAGCAGAAGATACACAGTTAGGTACAAGAGAAGCTTCCATGCATCTTTCCTTTGCATTTGCGTGCACAGGTTGTGGCTGGTGCATCTTTTTCTTGGGTACATCAGAAGCTTCCATGGAGCTTTCCTTTGCATTAACATGCACAAGTTGTGGCTGGTGCTCCTCTCTTTGTTGTGACTTTGAGCACGAAGATTCCATATTAGCATTATCCGACTCAAACACGATAGTCTGTTGTACATTGTTAGGTATCTTCTGTTCATTGATCACGTCGTATAAACTGAGTATCTTAGATACAACTATATCTGAATCGTTAGGCATGATGTTGACGTGCACGGTATTTTACAAATTTATGATTTAAACCGAGAAATAGAATCTTTCGCGGGATTTTACAAAATCAAGAAGAAACCGTTAAGCAATGACCAATAGAGCTTGTTAAGATGACTGATGGATTGACACAATGATAGAAGATTGTGTGTTAGGACTTATGATTGTTTGTAGGATTAGCTGAGATATTGTTTGGTTGAGATTTAGATTAGTTGATGCACGTTTTTACGGTGAAATTTAGGTCTAAAAACTTAAAACCTCAATAACTTCCTTTCGGAGGGGATTTAGGCCTCGAAAAATTCGTTTCATGACTTTGTAGTGAAATCTCAAAATATTCAGGCTGTTCCGGTCGTTTTGACAGGTATTTCGCTGAAAACGGAGTTACCGTTCAAAAGTTATGGCCGTTTGAAGTTTTGATGTAAAAAGTCAACTTTGGGCAAGCCTCAAGTGGTCAAATCGCAAGTAGTCAAACCGTAAAAGTCAAAACTCAGTTTTATTGATCAAATCGCAGTGGTCAAGTCGCAGGATTGTCAAACGGCTTCAATCAAACCGCTTCTTATCAAACCGCTTCTTATCAAACCGCTTAAGTGTCAAAACGCTTAAGTGTCAAATCGCTTGATTAACAAATCGCTTAAGAGACAAATCGCTTAAGTTGACAAAACGCTTAACAGACAAAACGCATAACATACAAACCGCTTATATTGACAAATCGCTTAGTACACAAGTACACCCACTATTTCCACTACTTTGTCCTTTCTTGTCGTTTTGTCTCAATAGACAAATCGCATACTAGACAAATCGCTTCACGAAAAATGACAAATCGCATACAAAGTATGACAAATCACTTCAAAAAGCGTTCATCAAATAGACAAATCGCATAGTTTTCTAACAAATCGCATAGAAGAAATCCAATTCGAGACACAATTCGCATACATGAAACTTTCAAAAACACCACTTTTCAATCCAAAAACAACCCAACCACAATGATTCAAGCCTTCCAAACCAAAACCTAAATACTTATAATGATTCTAAACACAAAAGTACTATCAAAATTCAAACTTTAACACAAGAAATGATCCAAATGATGCAAACTACTCTAAACTCATTCAAACCCAAAAACCTTATAAAAACCACTAGAAATCCAAGAACATTAAAGATGAGTGATCAAACCATGGCTCTTGATACCATTTGTAACATATTGGCTTTCATAAACACATCACATAACGCAATATGGGTCGAATGTTTTGATGTTTTAGAGAGAGAAAGTGGAAGAGAGTTGGGAACTTAGTGAGACAAATAAAAATGATATTATGAAAAGCTCTAACCCTTTGCCTTGCTAGGCAAAGGGTATTTATAGGTTCTTACAAGACACGCCTCTTACGGGCTGTGGATCAGGCATACAGTGGGTAAAGACCCATCCGTCCTCCACGGTGTTACTTAATAAACTACTTTCTAACACTAATTGACTATGAGTACAAGCTTTCTAATGAATACATATACCTGAGGTGACCGACTCTTTAACTATAGGAATTTCTAATTCCTAACATAATTCTTCTCATGAGTTTTGAGTTGTTGGGATGCGTAAGCAATCACTTTGTTCCTTTGCATAAGAACATTGCCTAAACCCGTATGTGAAGCATCGCAGTATACCACAAAATCTTCTACTCCTTCATGTAGTGCCAAGATGGGTGCTTCGCAAAGCTTGCTCTAAAGGAGTTGAAAAGCTGATTCTTGATCGTCTCCCCATTCGAATTTCTTCGTTTTCTGGGTTAACTCCGTCAATGGTTTAGCTATCTTCGAAAAACCCTCGATGAATCTTCGATAATAATCGGCAAGACCTAAAAATTGACGGATCTCAGTGGGGTTGGTTGGTACGGACCAGTTATGTCGATCACGTGACCAAGAAATTGGACTGTCTCGATCCAAAAATCGCATTTGGAAAACTTAGCGTACAATTCTTCATCCTTGAGTAACTTCAGGACAGTTCTCAGATGTTCCGCATATTCTTCTTTATCATGAGAGTAGATAAGAATATCATCAATGAACACAATGACGAATTTATCCAGGTATGGCTTATAGACTCTATTCATGAGATCCATAAATACAGCGGGTGCACTGGTTAAACCGAATGGTATTACTTGGAATTCATAATGACCATATCGAGTTTGAAATGCGGTCTTGGGAATATCTTCCTCTTTTACCCTCAATTGATGGTATCCAGATCTTAAATCAATCTTCGAGTATACACTCGAGCCTTGTAACTGATCAAACAGATCATCGATTCTAGGTAAGGGATAACGGTTCTTGATTGTGAGCTTGTTCAATTCTCTGTAATCGATACACATCCGAAATGATCCATCCTTCTTCTTGACGAATAAAACCGGTGCTCCCCAGGGTGAGGAACTCGGTCTAATGAATCCTTTGTCAGATAGCTCTTCTAGTTGTTTAGACAGTTCTTGCATTTCAAAGGGTGCTAAACGGTATGGTGCTCGTGATACGGGAGTAACTCCGGGAATAAGATCGATTTTAAATTTGACTTGTCGAGCAGGTGAAAGTCCAGGAAAATATTCTGGAAATACTTTAGGGAATTCTCTAACTACAGGTACATCCTCTAGTTGTTTTTCTTCCGACTTCTTTTCCGTTACCTGAGCTAAGAAGGCATAACATCCTTTCTCTATGTATTTTATCAACTTCGCACAGGATATAATACTCAAGTACTTTCTACTTTGGTCTCCTTGGATAACTAAGGTTTCACCGTTGATTGGGATATGAACGGTTTTCTCATCGCAAACAACCCTAGCACGGTGTTTAGACAACCAATCCATGCCACTTACGACGTCAAAACTACCAAGCTTGATTGGGAAAAGATCTATAAGGAACGAGTGGTCTTGTAAAAGAATATGGAAATAACGGATTACGGTGTTGGTTCCTATTATCTTTCCATCGGCTAGTTCTATCTCATATGTTGTATCTAAGGCAATTAGGGAAATTTCAAGTAATGTTGCAAAGGCAGTAGATACAAAACTCTTATCAGCTCTAGAGTCAAACAAGATTTTTGCAGAATGATTGTTAAGAGAATACGTACCCGTCACAACATCAGGGTTCAACGGTACGTCTCCATCTCCTTGCACATACGCCCTTGCACGCACATTGTTGGGTTGAGCGGCATTCCTCTTCGGGCATTGAATCTTGAAATGACCCTTCTCTCCACATCCATAACAACTCATGTTTGCCATAGGCATGTTGTTTCCTCCTCCAGGGTTCCGGCAATGCTTACCCTGATGACCTACCTTATTGAACTTGTAACACTTCACAGTGCAGGGTCCAGAATGGTGCAACAAACATCTGTTGCACTGGGGATGTGGTCCAGCATATCCTCTTCCGGCAGTTGGTGCAGCATAAGCCCTTGCGGGTTCTTGCCTTCGGTTTTGCCAATTGTGACACTAGTTTCTGTTTTGATGGTACTGGTTGTTGTTTTTCCGATTTTTGTTGTTGTTGGACTGGTGGTGGTTGGAATTTGAGCTTTTCCGATCATCAAGCTTCCTTTTGTTATCACTTAAGCCTTGTGCATTTGCAAGCTTTAGTATTGGTTCCATAAGGTGGTGGGATACAGTGACAACTTCCTCAACAGTCTTTGGCTTAGAAGCAATGATATCTTCTTCAGTGCTCTGGGGTAATCCTCTGATCAAAGCTTCCAAAAGATTTTCATTGCTAGGGAACAGATGAGGACACATAGTTCTCAGCTCATGGAATCTCTTGAAGTATGCCTTGAGATCATTACATTTAGCTTCCAAATGGTAATACTCATCTTCTAGCTTCTTTATCTCAGTTCTTGGGCAGTACTGTTTCATCAACAGTTGTTTCAGATCAGACCATGAAATCCTACAAGCTTATTCCATTCCGATTGGTTGGGCATAAGCTTTCCACCAAGATAACACATCTTCTAGAAAAGTACCAGTTTCAAACTTGACCTTGCAATCATCTGTGCAGTCACTTAGTAGAAACACAGTCTCGGTTCTCTCAAACCAATGAAGTAGACCAATAGCACCTTCTGTGCCTTTAAAGAATGTTGGCTTGCAGTTCATGAATTCCTTGTAGCTACACTTTCGAGCTACGGAAGACTCACTTTGATTGGTTGGAGTGTTGGTTTCATTTGAGTTTGCCATTTCAATAACACGTGCTACTGCTGCGACACGTGTTACTTCAACAAGACGAGCAGTCTCGGCTTCACGTGCTGCTTGGGAAACACGCTCAACTTTAGATTCTCAAGCAATCTCCGCTTCTCGGGCAATCTCAGCTTCTCTCGCAATCTCAGCTTCTCTTGCAATCTCAGCTTCTCTTGCGGCAGCTTCAGCTTCACGTGCCTCTTGGGCAATTCGATCGGCTTCAGCAATGCGTTCAGTGGCATGCTTAGCGATGGCAGCGCTAACACTGTCAGCGACCATCTTTCGGACAGCAGTTGGAGTGATGGTAGATGAGGTAGCTTTCTTCTTGACCATTTTTCTAAAATTACCAAGAAATAAAAACCAAGATTAAGAATCATCGACGATAATAAAAGTGATTACATATTATAAATATCATAATAATCAAGATCATCACTTTAATCAATGAAATGATATCGTTATAAACAGGAATAAGTGAATCATGATTTATTTCAACAAAATCATAACATATATAAGGACATAATAATCGATTCGGCATATATGACCGATGAATTTATAATATCACATCACAAGAATATATAAATACAACCATAGATAGCATAGAATACATCGATACCTAGAAATTATTCACAACCATAGGTTACAACATCAATATTCTTGTTCTATAGTTACAAACCAAAAGGATACAAGCCTTAATGCCTCACATGGCGGCTTTATGATACAAACTACAATAAAGATGACTAAGACCTATGCATCACCTGATGCGTCCTCATGACGGCGGCGAATCTCCTCAACCATAGCTGTAAAATCTCGGATCTGCTACTCACGTGCTCGATCTCTCGCCTCGAGGTCATCAATCCTCTACTTTAGTATGGTGGTGTGAGCATGAGCGGATGCAAGCTCGTGGTGTAAGGCTATCTCTCGGCCTAAAGCAGTGTCTCTCAAAGTACTGGCATCTCGAACGGTAGTCTCAAGTCTCTGGGTCAATCTGGTCACGTCATCTCTTGCCTCCACAATCTGGGCGCTCATCATGTCGAACACTATCTCAATGGAATAACGACCAATCACGAGGTTTTCGACCTCTTCCTCCAAGATCTCTATCCTTACTAACGGAATCTCATCATAATGTACCAGAAGATCATTCAGTTGGTCCTCGTGTTTGATGAGTCTAGCTGCTAAGAGAGGAATAGTATGATGTACAGGCTCTCCGGTGACTGGCAGAACTGGAGTTGGTGCAGTCGTTGAGCTCTCCCCAAGCTCGAAGGTACTCGGTGCTCCCTCCTCGTCTCTCCAACAACGAAGTAGAGGTAACAAGAATGACCATCGTTTAGCGCCGAACCTCTTCCTAGGTCCAGGCTGGACATCCACGCGAATAGGCATGTAAGGATCAGTTGGTGACGGAGAATATCATCTAACTCTAAGCGGCAAAGGTGGCTCACTGAAAGTATCCAATGGTGGTGATGCTAAAGGAGGTGATGAAACAAGAACATTAGTGGTCTGATGGTAGAATATAGTAGGTGGCGGTAGTGGTGAAGTAGCAGTAGGTGAAACTGGTGATGACTGAGCAGGTGGTGACTGAGCTGATGGTGTCACACGGGTCATGGTGATGGCTAGCACACACTTCCTAGCAGTGTGCTTGAAGATGGTGCCCTTAGGATGCAATCTGTAAGGCACTCTAAATGGCTCGGGCTCATATGGCTTCAGGAATTGGACTCTACGTCGGCGACGACGAATCGGTAAGGAAGATGATACAGAAGTGTCTGATGAGACAGAAGCAGTGCTCTTGGATGACTTGGATGATCCATCATCCACTGTGACATCTGAAGCAGGTAGCGATTGCTGCAACTCATAATATTGATCCAGTGTCATGGAAGCAAAAGCAGTACGCTCTTTGGAGCAAGCAGTCATAGCTGGAATGGTAGCAGTTCGGGCAACCTCGCCTTCCTCAAAAGGTTCGGTCTCATCTGAATTAGTGGCTGGTATAGCTGGACTGGGATGAACTGGCATATTGACAGTCGTAGAGGACATAGTATCTTCCATCTCAGTGTCTGAGGACTGAACAACCGGGTGGGAAGCAGACATGGTACTGTAACAACCCATAAAATAGTAATGTAAGTAAAATGCCAAATAATATGATCAATAATATTTTAGTTAGTTGCGCACATCTGTCAAGAAAATCTCCATGCCTAACTAAAATGAATGAAATTTACTTATGATCTAGTGATGCATTAATCCTAATGCATAGAGTGGTCACAGAAGGGCATAGGGCAGTGGTGGAAAATAGTCTCGTTTTAAAAGTACGGTTATAGTCCAAATGTTTTTGAAAAACTCTTTGGTTCTCTATAACCTTGGCTCTGATGCCAACCTGTAACACCCCCGAGATCATAATGACAGACTTGGGACTTTAGCGACTTGGGGGTGTAGCGAATTAGGTGTTAGCGACTTGGTGCATTATCTTCTAGCGACTTGGGTGATTGTTTACGGTTTTCTCTTGATTTAGTAAAATCCCGTGAAAGAATCTATTTCCCGGTTTAATCATAGAGTTATAAAATCCCGTATAATCTGTTAACATGTCTACCAACGTTCCTACTATCATCTCCACTGTTGCCGAGGATGTTCAAGCAGCTGGTTCAGATACTCGTCCACCCATGCTTGACAGAACTGACTACGATTCTTGGGCTCAACGAATCAGATTGTACTGCCTTGGAAAGGAAAATGGTGTCAACATTCTCAAATCCATTGATGAAGGACCGTATCGAGTTGAGACGACTAGAGATATACTTGATACTAATGAAGATGGAACTCCTATTTACGGAATGGACAGACCTAAAATGTATGATGAGCTTGATGATAAGGAGAAAAAGAGATTCGATGCAGATATCAGGGCTTCTAACATTGTTCTTTAAGGTCTTCCTAAAGACATCTACAAGCTGATCAATCACAACACCGAAGCAAAGGCAGTATGGGATAATGTCAAGATGCTTCTCTCAGGTTCTGAATTAACTATGGAAGACAGAGAATCACAACTCTATGACGAATTTGAACACTTCAAGATGAAACCAGATGAGAGTGTCTATGAGTACTATGTGAGATTTCATAAGTTGGTGAATGATATGAGGAACATCAGAATGACTATGCCTAACATTCAGCTGAACTCCAAATTTGTGAACAACATGAATCCCGAATGGCACAAGTTTGTTACCTCTGTGAAGCTCACTAAAGGATTGAAGAATACAAACTATGAGCAACTCTATGCCTTCCTCCTTCAGAATGAGAGACATGCTATGTTTGAAAAAATGATTCTTAATCAGTTTAAAACCAACCAGGGAGAGTCAAGCTCGTCTAATGACTCAACTGCCTTCTACTCAAACATCGGAATCACAACCAAAGCCTCACAAGTCATACCCTTGGGTAATGGTAATCACAAACTCATTCCTGATCCTATGTTCAAACAAGCTGATGCTGATGCACACGTGGGTAACTTCATTAATCAACTAGCTCTTCTGATTAGTCAAAACATGAATTCTCTCTCACAAACCAACAACAACCTCAGAACAGCATCTAACCCACACAATCAAGCTACTGTTAAAGATGGGAGGATCGTGGTGCAACCAGTTCAGGAAAGACAGTATGATCAGGGAAGAGGTGGAGCTGGTAGAGGTTATGTTGGTAATCAGAATCGAGGAAGGAATGGTAATCAAGGTCAAGCTAAGCCGATCAAATGTTATAACTGTGGTGGTGAGGGACACATTGCAAGGAACTGCACATCTCCAAAGCGTCCACAGAATGCTGATTACTTCAGAGATAAGATGCTGCTTGTACAAGCTCAGGATAATGGTGCTGCTTTGGATGAAGAGGAATTGCTGTTTCTAGCTGAGGGCAATGCCAAGACCTATGATGCAGATGTGGATGCGCAGCCTATTCAGGAGATATGTCACAATCATCAGAATGCCTTTCAAGTCGCTGATTGTGATGCATACGACTCTGATGTGGATGATGGACCTACTGCACACACAATTTTTATGGCTAGCATTTCTCCAATGGTTTCTCCCAAGGTCTCTTCTTCACCACAAACTGGCTCAACCAAGGACAAACTCATCTCAGAGGTATTAAAACTATACGATGATGCTGATGTGCAACAGATGCATGACAAAGTACAATCAACTGAAACTATTGAATCAAATGTTGAAAATATGGGTAATATCGATATTGTCCCATATGATCAATATGTGAAACAAAGTGAAAGTGAAGTTGTACCAAGTGATGCATCTTCTGCAGTCAACAATGATTATGTTTTTGATGAATACACTGCATGTGCCCCTGATGATTCTGTAATTTCTGAACTAAATGCCTATAAAGAACGTGTTGCTATTTATGAACAACGTGAAAAATTTGAGTTGACCACTCGTGAGCAGGAAATGGATGACCTAGTGCGTACAGTCATTAGAAAAAGTAATTTTAGAGAAGAAGTATTGAAACAAGAGTTAAATTCCTTGCAAGAAAAGCTTTCTAAAACGGCTAAGCAAAAACAAGAACTTCAAGAAAATGTGAAAATGCTTAAGCAAGAATTTAATGCAAAGGAATCAAAACTATTGAGAGACTTTTCTAATCTGAAAACTTTGAAAAACAAACTTGAAAACAAGTTGTACATACAAGGAAACACCATTCAGACTTCTCACATGATCACTAAGCATAGAGTTCTAAGCGATAAGCATAGTGTTCCCATTATAGATAAACCCAACCATGAGTACGGAAAGATAGCAAAAGCAGCTCAAAGTGTGATCTATGATGGCAATGAGATTCTTAAACCTAGACAAAAACCTAGTTGCGTTGAGTGCACTGAGGATGATAAGAAATTAGATGAAATCACTAGGGAGAAGATGAATAAGAAAATAAATAATCCTAAATGCAAAGAGAAAAAATTTATTATCACTCCCCATGACTACAAGAAGGAAAACTGGATTTCCTTGAACAAGTTTAAGCCTCAGACATTGTTGACTCCCGAACAAGTCTTCTGGAAAATGGATTTAGATAAGCAGAAAGCTGAAAATATTGTTGAAACAAACCCTCCCCTTTGGAAAATGCCCAGAGCGACTGTGTATCCTCCTAATACACCAATGCATCTTGTTCCTAGAACAATTGCCACTAAAAGCAAGACCTTAATTAGCCAATACGTTATATTTCAACTATTTGTTGATTTTGAGAAAACTTGCAAGAAAAGGATCACACCCACTGGTATAACTGAAGGAGAAAGGGGTTTTGAACAAATGAAAGAATGTTATTTAACTGAGGTCATGCCTTTCTTTAAACTTCTAAAAGATCACTTTGAGAGTCTTAAAAAGGGGATAGAAACTGATATTAAGGGAATGGAAAAGGAATTTGATGCAATGATTGTTGAAGTTAGTGACTATGAGCGTGCACTAAAATATAATGAGATTGAGAGGAAGAACTTGCATACATTAAATGAGACTCTTATTACTGAATGTGTTGCTCAAGATGTGATTTTCACTGCTTCAAATTGCTCTATTAATGCTTCCCAATTTCATGAACTATCTGTTGCCATGAAAGTCTCCCATGATCGTGTCATTGAGCTTGAAAAAACTAATTCTAAACTAAACGAGAAAATTGAACTGGATGATCACGACAATTTGGTTAAACATTTTTCTAAACTAGAGGTTGAGCATTTTAATTTACAACTAAAATATCAACATCTTAAAGAAAATGTCAAAACTTCAAATATCAAGACATCCTCAGATGCTCTAGAGTTTGATGCAGTTTTTCAAATTAACAAACGTGATGAACAGATTCAAGCTCATTGCAACACGATCAGAAAGTTGAAAGCCCAAATCTCTCAATTAAAGGGTCAAACGAACAATATGACAGGCTCCCAAATGCCTCCTCCTTTAGACTCTCAGATTTCTCAAACGTTTCATCTTCAAAACCTAGTAAATGCATTACAAAAAGAAAATGAAAGTTTTCTAGAAGAAAATGAAAAGGTTAAACGTCATTTCAATGAGTTATTTGAATCAATAAAGGTCACTCGTAACAAAAATAACGAACAAATAGCTTCATTGCAAAAGGAAATTGAGAATCTGAAGAGTCAGGTAAAAGGGAAAATGCCTATGACCAATGAGGAGAATGGTGTATCAAAAGTTCACTCTTGTAATAAATATGCTTTGTCTGTGAAATATGTCCCTCCTCATCTCAGGAACAACAAACTTGCTGTTCAAACATACTTCTCATCCCTTAAGGATTGCCTAGAATGTCTGCGTGAGATTGTTGAAGAGGATAAGTTAGAGAAACCTCATGATAACGCAATTGGACATGCATGCTTATATGCCAAACGATCTCAAGAAATCTAGAATGCTTGATCACAATATGCCCAAAGTCATTAGGTGAGAGAGTTAATCCTTTGATTCCATGCTCGATGCCTAATGCCAAGTATGATATTCATTCGATTCCCAATGTTTTGAATGTGAACCGTAGTGTGCCTTTAAGTAGTTCAGATTCCAGATCTGTCAATGCTAAGAAAGAGAACTCAAGTGTGCCTTCTAGGAGTACAAATCTCAGTACTTCTAGTTTTAAGAAAGTGAACCTTAGTGTGCCTGCATGTAGTTCAGATCCCAGCACATCTAAACAGGTGATGCAAAGAGTAGTTAAACCAACTAATGTTCCCATTCCCTCTACCGGAGTAATCAGTGACATTAAAGGGAGCAGATCAAAGTCTCAAGACAATACAAGGAATGATAGGACCTCGCAAGCTAAGAATGTGCACTGGAAAAGAGTAGAAGAACAATCTAGGAACTTTAAGTTTGAACCGAATAAAAAGAATCGTGTTGATTCTAGTATTTGCCATAGGCGTACTGTAATTAATTCGAATTCTGATACTATTTGCAAACCTTGTATTGATGTCTGCTTGAATTCTGTTTCTAATCATGAATGTGGTGTTAATGTTCTGCCTAATGATGTTAATTGTCCAGTTAATATTGTTAATGCTAAAATTCATGCTAAGAAGGCTAAAAGGCAAAAACGAAAGAAAGTTAGAAAACAGTGGAAACCCACAGGAAGAACATTCAGTAAAATAGGCTATTATTGGATACCTGTTGGTCATAAGACTAATCAGATAATGCCCACTAGAAAATGGATGCCTACTGGTAGAACTATTCCCTTAAGAAGTGAGCACACTGTGAACAGGGCTAATACAGACACTAGTACTGCATCTATTCACAATGATTCCATTGCCTCATTTTCTGATATGAATGCTTCTATTTCTGATGTGGGTGTTCCAACCATTGTTACTAACCAAATGGAACCCATTCTTGCATGGGGATCCCAATTATCCAATTATCCATTCTTGTCTGTGTTCAACTGCAGATCGTTCAAATCGTTCTATGGTACCTAGACTCAGGCTGTTCCAAGCATATGACTGGCGACCGGTCACGGCTCATGAACTTCGTGAGCAAATTCATCGGGACTGTTAGATTCGGGAATGATCATTTTGGTGCTATTATGGGTTATGGAGACTATGTTGTTGGCAATAGTGTTATCTCCAGAGTTTACTATGTAGAAGGTCTTGGTCACAACTTGTTCTCTGTTGGTCAATTATGCGATTCGGATCTAGAAGTAGCCTTCAGAAAACATACCTGATTCGTTAGAGAACTTAATGGTAAGGAACTTTTAAGAGGCTCACGTGGTTCAAATCTATACACCATCTCCATCGAAGATATCATGAAGTCTTCTCCAATTTGCTTGCTGTCAAAGGCTTCTAAAACAAAGTCATGGTTATGGCATCGTCGTCTCAATCACCTGAACTTCGGCACCATCAATGATCTCACCAGAAAGGACTTAGTTGTAGGTTTACCTAGACTCAAGTACGAAAAGGATCATCTTTGTTCAGCATGTCAATTGGGAAAAAGCAAGAAGTATGCCCATAAACCCAAACCTACTAACTCTGTCACAGAAGTTCTTCATATGATTCATATGGATTTATGTGGACCAATGAGGGTGCAGAATATCTTTGGGAAGAAATATGTGTTAGTTGTGGTTGATGATTACTCTAGATTCACCTGGGTCAAGTTCTTAAGGACAAAGGATGAAACTCCTGATATCATCATCAAACTCATCAAACAGCTGCAGGTTTGACTTAACAAAACCGTCAGAATTATCAGAACAGACAATGGAACTGAGTTTGTCAACAAACAACTTAGTGAATTCTATGAAAGCGTTGGAATCAGCCATCAAAGAAGTGTTCCACGAACTCCTCAACAGAACGGTGTAGTTGAAAGACGAAATCGAACTCTTGTTGAAGCCGCTAGAACAATGCTAATTTACTCAAAGGTTCCAATGTTTCTCTGGGCTGAAGCAATTGCCACTGCATGCTACACACAAAATCGTTCCTGATTCACACTGTTCATGGAAAAACTCCATATGAACTTGTCCACAACAGAAAACCTAATCTCTCTTTCCTTCGTGTGTTTGGTGCATTGCGTTATCCAACTAATGAGGGTCAAGACTTAGGCAAACTTAGGGCTAAAGCTGACATTGGAGTATTTTTAGGATATGCACCAAACAAGAAGGGATACCGAATCTACAACAAAAGAACCCGAAATATCATGGAAACAATTCACGTTATGTTTGATGAGCTGACAGGTCAAATGGCTCTTGGACACTCCAGTTCAGGACCCGCTCTTCAAAACAGTCCCATTGGCTCATCCCTTGTTCCAAACTCCTCTCAAGAAACTCCATATGTACCTCCATCTGAAGATGATTTAAAGAAATTGTTTGATCCTATGTTTGATGAACTTTATGATCTAAGTACTAATGAGGTGTTGATCCCTACAACAGAGGCTGCTCATATTCCTGTGAATGAAGTCAATCCCTCAGTCTCAATATCTTTAAGTCAAGAAGCGCCTACTGCTGATCCTTCCGTCTCATCAACAAATCATCATTCTTCAAATGTACATCATGGAACTGTTTCTGGCATCAATGATGAAGTTAATCCCTTTGCTACTCCTGAAGATGCTCCATTTGAAAACATATTTGCTCCTGAATCATCATCAGAACCATCTTCTTCAGGAGACATCGACTCTGCTACCTCAGTCCCTCAACAACTGCCACATGAACACCTTAGAAAATGGACTCACGATCACCCACTAGACAACATCATTGGAAATCCCTCTCGTCCTGTATCAACACGGAAACAACTTGCAACCGATGCCTTATGGTTCTTCTTCAACTCCGTACTATCTAAGATCGAACCAAAAGATGTTAAAACCGCCATGAATG
This sequence comes from Chrysanthemum seticuspe, assembly GCA_019973895.1. NCBI lineage: Eukaryota > Viridiplantae > Streptophyta > Magnoliopsida > Asterales > Asteraceae > Chrysanthemum > Chrysanthemum seticuspe. The sequence continues at coordinate 303,760,410 of BPTQ01000007.1, read as the reverse complement.
AAGATAGCTGGTTCAATGCCATGCGAGATGAAATTCATGAGTTTGATCGACTTGATGTATGGGAGTTAGTACCTGCTCCAGACTGTGCTATGATTATTGCTCTTAAATGGATCTTCAAAGTGAAACTTGATGAGCATGGTGATGTGTTGAAGAACAAGGCTCGATTAGTTGCTAAAGGATACCGTCAAGAGGAGGGTATTGACTTTGAAGAATCTTTTGCTCCAGTTGCTCGAATCGAGGCAATCAGAATCTTTCTGGCTAATGCTGCTAGTAAGAACATGGTAGTCTATCAGATGGATGTGAAGACGGCATTTCTGAACGGAGATCTTAAAGAAGTCGTCTACGTCAGCCAACCTGAAGGATTTGTGAATCAAGAGCATCCTACTCACGTTTATCGGTTGAAGAAGGCTCTTTACGGTTTAAAGCAAGCTCCAAGGGCATGGTATGATACACTGTCAAAGTTTCTTCTATCTACCGGATTTAGCAAAGGAGCAGTTGATCCTACATTGTTCACCAGGAAGTCAGGCAAACATTTAATTCATGTTCAAATTTATGTTGATGATATTATTTTTGCCTCGACAGACCCAATGGAATGTGATCATTTTTCAAATGAAATGAGTTCAAAATTTCAAATGTCAATGATGGGACAAATGTCATTTTTCTTGGGATTACAAATTTCACAAAGTCCCGGAGGCATTTTCATAAATCAATCTAAATATGCAACAGAGATCTTAAAGAAATTTGGATTTGATTCAAGTGACCCTGTTGACACCCCCATGATTGATCGAACCAAACTAGATGAGGACCACTCAGGGATCATGATTGACCAAACGAAATATCGTAGTATGATTGGATCCCTGATGTACCTCACTGCTAGTAGAACAGACATCTTGTTCGCTGTTTGCATGTGTGCTAGATACCAGGCTAAGCCTACTAAAAAGCACCGGTTTTTGACTCGTGGAGGTCTACATGAAGCTGCTCATAGAACTGTGGGACGTACTAGTCGTAGACGTATCCGACAATCGCTGTATGGCCACAGGAAGCCCATGGTTTCTGGGTATAACTACCAAGGAACCTCTATGGCTTTCTGGGCAAATTGACGAAGTTCCACGAAAAATCATCCGAATCGGACCATAGATCGTGTGTACGTTTGTCGCTTGTTCTACAGACAAGATGA
>BPTQ01000007.1:303710488-303756918 GCA_019973895.1 Chrysanthemum seticuspe | reverse complement strand
GAAATCAACTAAGTACTATAACCGTCGTCGCATCGGCTTCGTACCTCACTTTTATAGTCTCAGTAACTACGTGATTAGTACTAAAGAAAACTCTACTTACACAATTCACTCGTACGCCGATACCTAACTGGCGAAGTAAGACTAGTCGACGTTTGCAGCCCACAAGGACGTATGTTGTCAATCGTTATTTAGCGTGCTTTCATAGAAACTAGTGAAAGCAACTTAACTCCATGTGCCGGGTGCCAAGGGGCAACTAGTCATGTACATGACGGACACTAGTCCATATTAAGGCTTCTTAAAGGAACTATCCCAAAGCGTCGACGAGATCGACAAGAGTTTGGCCTTGTAGATCATCAATCAGTGGACTTAAAATTCGCTGGTTCACTCACTCCGTGTTGTCTTCTTTGAGATGTTCCGGTTTGAGAACAGCTAGAGCAGCTGCGAAACCCTATCAAGGAAATTCTTCGGAATTATACCTGATCACAGGCAGTACATGTACTGATCAACGGGGAACCGTGGGCCGTGTACCTCAATTCAACGAAAGTGATCAAAGATACTTTCGTGCGATTTATTGCTAACTGTTGTATGCAGGAACACCCGACGTTTGCAGCTGATCAGAATGAAGCGGTCAATCCATAGCCGCATGCTCACTTAACACATTCATCTCAAAAGAAATCATGATTAGTGCATCAATGACTCTGATATTTTCACTCCATGCTTCGGCTACGCTGCTGCCAATATCATGAATCAACTAAAGCTTCCGCTACTCTGATGAGAAGATATCATGATCCAGAATGTGAGCATGTCGGTCCGAATGTCACAACATCACATAGAACCAACACCACAATGAATGTCTCAGAGATTTTTAGTAGCTGATGATCTCAAAAGCTGGGTCAAATTTATTATCACGTGAATCTGTAAAAGACCTCCTCCTAGAGTAACCAAACATGCAATGAGAAGAATCAATGACTACGAGCTTCGGAGCAAAGTACTACATCAAGAATGCAAGAACAATTGTTAATGTCATATCTGTTTGTATTCAATGTAATTTTAGTATATGTTTGAGGTGACCTCCCTTAGGGGGAGATTGTTAGGAATTAGAAATTCCAGGTATTAAAGAGTCGGTCACCTCAAGTATATGTAATCGTTAGAAAGCTCATAGTCATAGTTATTTTAAGTTAAGTAGTATTTAGTTAAGTAACACCGTGGAGGACGGACGGGTCTTTACCCACTGTATGCCTGATCCACAGCCCGTTGTGTGGCATTTTATGTAAGACTATAAATACTCTCTACCTCCCAAGGTAGAGAGTTGGAGCTGATAATAATATCTTTCACTTTCTCTTACTAAGTTCCCTAAACCTCTAACTTTCTCTCTCTAGAATTCCATTCATACGCCACTTTGTGTTATGGTATGATGTGTATGTGAAATCCAATATCCTACAATTCCTATAACCAAGACGGGGTCGTTACTCCCCATAGTACTATTCACGATATATGCGTTCACTCGCGGTGACTAATGGTTCATGAGATGGCTAAATACTTGGGCAAATCCAATAATCAAGAAGTGAACATTTATGAAAAACCTTGTGTTCTAGTTAAGAACATGTATCTCCCTCGCGGGGTTTGCAAATAAAAGTAAAAACGAGGCTATGAACTCACCTTGATGATAATGAACAAGCACAAATGGATCAAGCACAATGTAGCTGAGATTCCAAACCGAAACCTAAAATTGATGAGATGGCGAGTCTCAGAATATGATAAACATTTTGGTTCGTGACCAAAATAATAGAGCATTGAATATTCTAATTCAATAGATCATTCAATTATCCAATTCAATAGGGTGTGTGCGTGCTTAACGTTTTAAGTTAATTTACGTGCTACATTGTCTTAGTTTGATATTTATTAAAGATCCTCACTTACGCATAAGTGAAATGTTCCCCCGTTGTGATCTTGTGAAAATGATGGTGTTATTGAGTATTTTAGATCCCACATGCGTTTTACCGGATTGTAGTTATATATAATTATAATCTTATAATTTTATATATATATATATATATATAATAGATTTCAAAGCCCGCCCAATGGGCAGGCATGACTTATATATATATATATATATATATATATATATATATATATATATATATATATATATATATATATATAATAGATTTCAAAGCCCGCCCAATGGGCAGGCATGACTTATAATTATTGTTAACATATTTTTCTTTATTGTAAGAAGGTTGTTATCACCAGTTAGAGAAACCTTCTACATAATCTTTTTGAAAAACAAAATTACCTGTAATGTTGGTATTAGGAATTTCATCACAGTTTAGAGCATAAATGAGTCAAAAACTATTGAAATAAATTAGATAAAGGAAGTAAATATCGAGTTTTTCATAGTAACTCAAAATCTATCTTAATGACTAACACCTCCAAAACCGTAACATTCAAAGTCTATCTTATAGTCATAATTTATAACTGAAGCATCATTGGATTTAAGAAGATTTGAAAAGTTATAGAAAGTGTCAGGGCCAAATTTAAGTTACAAAAATCTGTTTGTGAGCCTACCCGTGCTAAACCATGAGTTGTTTCGGTTTGGACCCATTTTGACCCATACTTAATTCAACCCTAATCACCCATCTTGCCTATTGTAATAATACAAACTCAAATAGTTCATTAGAGATATTGCATCACATGGTTTGATTATTAGCCATTTTAGTTTGATATAACAAATTCTAAAAAATAAAAATAGCAATTTCATTAGCTTGTGAAACTTTTCTCAAAAGGAAAAAAATAAAAAAAAAAATCCCTAACTCGGGCTGCTAGTAGCTCAAAGTTGGTAGTTTTGTCCCAAATAGTGGTTTTCCTCAGTTTAAGCGTAGCATTTTAATTTATTTTTAGTTGTTATAAAAAGTTTTATATATATAAAAAAAACAACTTCAATAGCTTGTTTAACTTCCTTCAAAAGGATAAAAATAAAAAAAGTGTTTTGATTAGGCTGTTGTAGGTCTAAAGTTGCTCAGTCTTGACCATTTGCTTCAAATGGGTCAGAACAATTAGTACTTTTAGAACAGATTTTTAGCCATTTTAGTTTGATATAAAAAAATTTAAAAAATATAAATAGCAATTTCATTAGCTTGTGAAGCTTTTCTCAAAAGGAAAAAAATCAAAAAAAAATCCCTAGCTAGGGCTGCTAGTAGCTCAAAGTTCGTGGTTTTGTCCCAAATAGTAGTTTTCCTCAGTTTAAGCCTAGCATTTTAATTCATTTTTAGTTGTTATAAAAAATTTAAAAAAATAAAATAACAATTTCAATAGATTGTTTAACTTTGCTCAAAAGGAAAAAATCAAAAAAATGTTTTGATTAGGCTGCTGTAGGTCTAAAGTTGCTCAGTCTTGACCATTTGCTTCAAATGGGTACATTTAGCACAGATTTTTGGCCATTTTAGTTTGATATAAAAAATTTTAAAAAATAAAAATAGTAATTTCATTAGCTTGTGAAGCTTTTCTCAAAAGGTAGAAAATCAAAAAAATCCCTAGCTAGGGCTGCTAGTAGCTCAAAGTTGGTGGTTTTGTCTGAAACAGTGGTTTTCCTCAGTTTAAGCCTAGCATTTTAATTCATTTTTAGTTGTTATAAAAATTTAAAAAAAAAATAACATTTTCAATCGCTTTTTAACTTCCCTCAAAAGGAAAAAAATCAAAAAAAATGTTTTGATTAGGCTGCTGTAGGTCTGTTAGGTCACCATATTAGTAACACAAGCATCAATATGTAGAAATAGAGAAGAGATAGAGATCGGATGAACAATAAACACACACACACACACTCGTATGACTTGACCGGTTATGCGTAGGAAATGTGAGAGTGAATAAATTGAACAACCAACCCTCAAGTGAGGGTTATTACAAGGTATTTATAGGAGAGGGAGCTAGAGCAACACTCCTAGTCCCTTCCTTTCTCTTATGGGCTTGGGCCTAGGCTTATGGGCCTTCTACATAAGCCTAAGCATAATAACAAACATAAAGGCCATATTAAGCTAACTATTACATAATAATCACTAACACTTGAATTAAGGTTTAGGAGTGATTCCAACAATCTCCCCCTAAGTGTTAGTGATGAATGAATGAGTGATAAACGTTCTAGATGCAGATGTAATAGTAGCTTTGACGTCTTCTGACATTCTTCTTTCTTGTGAGAAGAAGTGTCTTGATTCGAACAATCTCCCCAGTGTAGAAAAATTGTTTCTTTTGAAGTATTCTGCTTTGACGTCTTCATTTACTTTGTTCTTTAGTTCTTTGTTTTTTGAAAGTGATAGTATGTTGTGGTAATCTGCATCAGGTCTGCTTCGCTGCTCCAGTGTCTCCACGTCTTTCTCCAACATGCTCACACGCACTTTAACGTTGGATTACAGTTGATGAAGTTCTTTAAGTCTTTAAACTTTGTAGATTCTTTGTTGACGAAGAATCATTCTGACTTTGTGTTGCCTTTGATTATGAGAGAACTTTCATAAGTGATGTTGTTGGTATGAGCACGTGGAGAATCTGCACGATCAGTCCGCTCCAGAGCTTCCATAAGAAGTAAACATAGGAAAGGTTAGTAATAAGCGGATTCCGGCACTTACAAGTTTGAACTTCGAGAGTGTTAACAGCATAGTGTGAAAACACGACTCTAATTCTCACAAAGGCCGTTCCTGAACCGGAGTCCCACAATTGAGATAACGCGATGTACCGAAGTACACCTACGGTTCAGATGAGTCGCTGAGGTACACCGAAGCATCACCTCACGACTGTAAACCGTTTAAGACACACTAAGCGTAATTCATGGGGAGTTATCGAAGCGACCTGCTGTCAGGGCTGTTTGATGTTGACCCTGGCAGGAGTTTCCATTCAATCACTGAGGATCACAAAGGTGAACCTCTCATAAATGGTCTCGACAGATTGCTAGGATCTGTGTAGGACTCGATAACGTACCACTGTTGTTCTTATTGTTGAACAACAAGTGATGAAATGTCAAGTGTACCTAAGAGATCTTTTGATGAATCTCGTGGCTCTAGACTCAATAGTGCACTTTGGTTTTCCTGAGTGGAGACAAGGGAGAGGGTCTCCTTCTTCAATACCAGCAATCTCTAAGAGAAAGCCAATAGTTTACGTAGGGTTCCCTGTGAGAATGAAACAAGCTTCTGTTGAGAGAAACTTGAGTGGCTAAGAAGGTGTAGTGCATGCGTCACTAGGTCCATGAGGACTTTTAATCTTCAATACCGGTGTCATCAAGTGACAACCAGTAGCATATGAATTGAACCCGGTGTCTGCCCTAAGTTGAATAATTAGGAGGGCTATTTCTTTTCACCTTTTTCTTTGCATTTCTTTTTAATTCTTCAACTCCTTCTTTCTCCAATTCTCATTTTCTCCTTTTTATAATCATACCTAAGGACTTCTAATACTAACTATTGGTAGTGTCCTTGGGTAGATCCCTCCAGCTCTGGCGGATCATAGGACGGTTATTCATAACCTTAATCACCTTATAACTCCGTTGCCATAAAACCATTTTTCATGAAAATCTCTCAAAGTGTTTGTGAATGAAAAACATGTTTGAACACTTCAAGAGTTTTAGATTTTCAGAAATACTCCCCCTCCACATGTGCTTAAGAGTTTTGATAGAAATCTGCACAGTGAGGAAAGAGCGCGCATTTTTTGAATTGATTGACTCAAGATAGACAATTCCTTGCGAGACACTATTACGTTGCATAGTTAAAGAGATACATTATCAGCTTTTAGGTAACAACTAGCTCTAATAACTACCTTGAAGATGTGGACAACCCCGAGAGGTTGTCAAACCCGTCACAGTTCATGTCTATCAAGAGCTTCTCGAATAGGAACAATTTACTTGGATAAGTCTTGGAAGACAAATCCTTTCAATGTAAGATTGTTCAGATATCGTCAATTCATGGGTTGAAGTCTTTTCACACGAGGATTCAATAGCAGTTTCACAACATATTTCTTATCACATAAATTTCTCCCCCTCAAAAATGGCATATAAATGTTATTTTTGAAGAAATGTTGAGAATAAATATGACCATTTTGAGTTTTGTGGGAAGATTACACAAAGAACAATTTGTGAACAAAGTTTTTAAGTCAAATACTCCCCCTCAACAAGTAATACTAACTTTTGAGGTTTTGAAAACGTAAGGGGAAGTACTTGTTCTTTTGAGCAAAACCTTGAAAAATGAAAGGTTTGATAGGCTTTACTCAAAAGCAAGAAGCTTTCGCTCCTTTCATAGGATTGTGGCACTGAAGCGTACCACAAGGTCCTTTCATTACAAGAACGGGTTGTACACTGTTATGTGTGCACAAGCCATTGTCATTATAAATCACACATCCAAATTAATATGAAATAGAAGCAGTTTAAGGGGTACCAGGAAGTCCAGTAATATCACCAGGAATGCGAACAGGGCGTTGATAGCCGGTGAGAGTAATCCTGGGACGACCACCTACAAAGCTCTCTAGTGTTCTGAACTGGTCCCTTATGTACAACCTCTCATCAATCATGGTGATGATCCTCTTCACATCCCGTCTGTCCTGAGAGTTCCATCGCTTTGATGTCCCAGTGTCTTCATGTATATCCTTCAACCTATAAGCCAAGCCATCCCTAACCTTCTTTAATGTATGATCCCCAAACTTGTGAAGATCTCTACACGCCATCAAGCAGTTTCGTTGTAGCTCACTACGGTAAATTACTCCGAATGTGTTGGAATCACTCCTAGACCTAAATCAAGTGTTAGTAATTCACATGTAATAGTTAGCTTAATTATGGCCTTTATGTTTGTTTTTAGCCTTAAGCTTATGTAGAAGGCCCATAAGCTTAGGCCCAAGCCCATAAAGGAAAGGATGGGAACTAGGTGTGTTGCCCTAGCTTCCCTCCTATAAATATTCTTGTATAACCCTCACTTGAGGGTTGGTTGTTCAATGCATTTCTTTCACTCACATCTACGCATAACCGGTTACATTCTTAACGTGTGTGTGTGTTTGGATAATTGTTCAATCGCCTTTATCTCTTTCTATTGAGCTTGTGTTGTAAAACTAGTGACCTAACAGTGGTATCAATCGCCAACTAGTTGGGTGAACGTATTGTTTCTTGAAGTGGGTTTTGGTCCTACGCGTAGAACATACGTCTCGTTCTTGTTACTTTGGTTAGCTTAAAAACTGATTTTTTACACTTTTTAATCCAAGATTCTTGTACTTTCAATGTTTTAAGGTGTTAAAATAACTGTTTTTGGCAAAAAGTTTCATACTTTACGCGTGGATAAACATTTTTGAACTTGGTTTTTAACGAGGGTTTCATTCTACGCATAACTATTTTAGACGCTTTGGATCATCAAGTTTCACACTTTTGTGTTATTTTGGTGATATTGAAGCTATTTCATCACAAAAATCTGGTTTAGAAACATCTTTGGGAAAAAGTCACTTTACGAGTAGAACTACGCGTATCAAAACCCTAGTTCTACGCGTAACTCACTCCTTGGTTTGATCTTCAGTTTCGTGGTTTACTCCATGGTTTCTTGCTTGGATAAGCCTGAAAATACGTCGACTTTGGATATCTTTTGCACTGTGATAGTGTAAAAGATCACTTGGGATAAAACCCTAAAATTACGCATAAGCATAAAGCTTACGCGTAGAAAATCCTACGCATAAGATTTATCTTACGCCTAAGCTTAGTCTTACGCATAAGGTAATCCTACGCCTAAGTTTTCTACGCCTAACTTCTTGTTTTACGCATAACTTTAGTGCTTTTTCCCTGCTTACGCGTAAGCTAAACCTATGCGTAACTCTTGCTGTTACGCGTAACTTTGGTCTTTTTACGCATAAGTGCTACTTGGTTTATTGTGATTTCTACGCCTAAGGATACTTCATCAACAAAGGTTCATTCGACTACAAAGATCCATCAACACAAGTTATCAATTTTTACGGGTCAAATTTGAGTAAAATTTAATTTTTAGGGGAGACTAAACGTTCAATTTTTACGCGAGATTCAAATTTTGGTTTAACTGTGAAAATTTTGGTCAAAAATTCAAATTTTTTGGTCCAAATTCGAATTTTTCGGGTCAAATTTTGCGTCAAAATTGTCATAACTCAAAATTTTCTTTCAACATTAGAATTGAATTTTATAGTGAATTTCAAATTTTCAGAGTCAAAAGTTTTTCAAAATTATTTTTGGAGGGAAATTGAAATTTACTATATCAGCCTTCTGTGTGCTATATCGACTTTGCACCTTTTCTTCTCTTTGATTCTTCTGCAGGGGAGTGAAATGGATTCTGATCATAAAGATCCATTTGTGGCATTGAAAGAAGGATACATGGCTCTGGCTCTGGCATTGAAGCGTCAGACATCATCAAATTCCCGATATCCCGCAGTCGTGCAAGGTGAAAGAGTTGATGTACATGAAAGGAATGCTCAAATGAACGTTGAGAATGTTGTGATTACTGCATCCGTCGGTAATGCGGACAGTGAGGTTATAGCATTGGAAAAGCAGGATGACAGCAGCAGATCTGGAGAAGATATCATTCTTAACTACGACACCGAGCCCAACTGTGACGAAGAACAAATGGTTGAGGAAGATATCTTACCCACCTATGACACTGACACAGAACAAATGGTCGAGGTACAATCTACTGTTGATCATATTCTGCCTGCAAATGCGATACAACAAACTGAGCAACCTGAATTCAGTAATGAAGGAGAGGTTGACCAGTGTGTTGCACAATGTCTAGACAACTTTCTCATGTCTGAGCCCTTACTTGTTAACAATTCAACTGAAACGTCAAATCAAACTCTTGAATCTGAAATCATTCTTCTCAAAAAGACCATTGCTCAGTTTCATAAAGATTTTTCAAAACTAGAGGCACATTGCATCTCTCTTGAACTTAAACTACAAAACAAATCTTTTTCTTCAGAACACAATGGTCAGTATTCAAATGAACAAAGTAATCGTGTGGATACATTAGTTAAAGAAAATGAGCATTTAAAGGCTCAACTTCAAGCAAAGGGGCTTGCACATGTTGCTTTACTAAACAAACTGAGAAGATTCACTGACAAGAGTGTGGATACTAATTTTTCAAAAACAATAATCTTGGGGAAATCGTCTCTACAACCTTTCAGAAAACAATCAGTAGTTAGACAACCAACTGCATTTAAATCTGAACGTTCAAAATCTTTAAAACCACGGTTTCCCTCCCAAGTTGTTGAGAATAATCATTTGATAAAACCAGTCACTCCACATTCCTGGCCTAAGAATAATGCTTCTGTTTCTGTTATACCTATTTCTGTTAAACCTCAACTTGTGGCTGCTCCTGGCAAATCTAGGATTAGTTCGAACACTGTGTCTAAATTGAGCATTAAAAGTAAAGATTCATATGATTCAAATGACACGTACAAGAACTGTGATCTAGAAAAGGCTAGGAAAAGGGAACTTCTTCAAAAGGATGGAATCTTAGGTTCACGACCTAGTGTATCACCTTCGAGTGTATTACTGAACACTACCTGTAGTAGCAAACCAAAACCTAAGTTAACTCAACAAACAGTTAGAAATAAACCCGTTGATCTAAATGTAAACTGTCAGAAACCTAATAGGTGGATCCATATAGGACGCAAACTCTTCCCAAAAGAGGTTTCCACATCCCCTAGATCTAACCTTAGATGGATACCAACGGGTAGGATTTTCAAAAATGTTAGTCTTAGGTGGATTCCTACAGGCAAGATACTAAGTAGTTTTACCAAAACAAGTGGGATACCAACACCATCCATCCCTGAGGCAGGATAGGAAATCATCAAAATAGCATGTTCAGGTGTCAAGAAGATAACTGACACTACATCTTTATGCTTCTAACATCTGGAACCCAGTTACACTTGGGGATCCATGTTTTTCTCTTTCTTGCCCCCTTCTACTTTTCTATGCAGGTACAACAGCTATGGCTCCTACTGCAATACAACGTAGGACCCGTTTCTCACCATCAAAAATATCATGATCCATCAGCTGTTCCACCATTGTACTTAATCGTCATGAATTGGAAACATTGCTTGCTCCTCTGGTTAAAGATTCTGCCAAAAGTCATGCTTCAGATGTATCGAATGTTTCCGTTGCACAACCGATAATACTCTAATTTCAGATACACCTGAATCTACAACAACAACCGAATCTTCTATAACAGAAGATCAAACTGCTTCCAACAACAATGTCACAGCCGATGATCAACATTATGAACAGAGAAGTTATATCAGTAGTTGACTCTCTCAAAATATTTTTGGTACTTCACACTTGTTCGTTCAATTGGACATACATGGTTTCGCTGTCTTCAATTCATCATCAACATACGTGGTGTATGATTCTGAATCATTGAAAACATCGAGGGGGAGAGAGTGTGTAGGTGGTCATTGCTTCCTTGTTCTTCTACATGCTTTTGCGAAAACCCAATGCCTTCTTGAATTCCTTCAATTAGGGGGAAGAAATAAGACGATCTGTGGCTCAAACGTCTCAATTTGGTGTTATCGTCTCAATTTCACGGGTGATCTTGTGTGAAGTTACCCAAATATGATGTTATGATGCCTCACACACGGTCTTGGTATCGAGTTATTGCATATTCACAGGTGATTAGTATTCCGAAAGACCACAACATTCAGGGGAAAGTCGTATCATTTCGTCTTTCGTGGTTTGTTTGGTGTGATGCGTCTACATACGTGAGAAGATCTTGTTGATTTCTGGCATGTTACCCTCGAACAGATCTTCCGCAATAAGTCAGATTTTCTTTGTGTGGTTTAATGCTCATCTACAAATTCCGTTGCATACTGAAACCTTCAAAAGTTAGAGGAAATGTAGACTTCATCAAAGTCTCAAATCTACCAAAAAACAGTTGTCAGTTTGGTAGGAAGCTGATTCTGAAAACTTCTTCACTATGGCTTCTGAGTATAACAGCTTGGAACCCGGTCACAACCGCTTAAACTTCCCTCAACCCCCATCATCAGCTGAACAAAGCCCCCAGCTCACTCGTCAACAAATGGAAAGGTTATTTGCTCCTCTGTTCAGTGACGATATTGATGAACGTGCTCCAGGTGTATCCGCTGTTTCCGCTGCTCAACCTGATACTACTCTTATACCTGATACACCTGCTACAACAACTACTATTGAAGAAATACCACCAGTTGACTCCACCACAACAGTTTAACAAACCGCTTCCAACAATGATGAACCAGCTGATGATGTTCTTAATAAAGTACCCCCACCTGCAGATTTTGATCCAAATGCGTTCTTTAACCCGTTTGCTAATGACACTGCTGCACCTGATGTCGCGGAATCATCAACAAACCATTTGAATCCTCAGAATCTGCACGATGTATACCAACATCAACCCTCTACACATCGATGGACAAAAGACCATCCTCTGGCAAATATTATTGGCAACCCGAATCAACCAGTCGTTACAAGACAACGTCTTCACACAGATGGTGAACATTGCATTTATGCACTCACTGTCTGCCAATCTGTGCCTAAAAACATTAAAGACGCAATGACAAAAGACAACTGGATTGAATCCATGCAAGAAGAACTCAACCAATTCAAACGTCTTGAAGTATGGGAACTGGTTGAAAGACCAACAGGGGTCTACGTCATTGGTCTCAAATGGATTTGGAAAAACAAATTGGATGCTGAAGGGAACGTAATCCGAAACAAGTCACGTCTAGTTGCTAAGGGTTATCGTCAGGAAGAGGGAATAGACTTTGAAGAATCTTTTGCTCCGGTAGCTCGTCTTGAGGCTGTTCGGATATTTCTCGCGTTCGCGGCTCATATGAATATGACGGTCTTTCAGATGGATGTCAAAACTGCGTTTCTCAACGGACAACTGAAAGAAACAGTTTATGTCAGCCAACCAGAAGGATTCGTTGATCCCGAGTTCCCGAACCATGTCTACAAACTGAACATTTTGGTCCCTTGACTTAACCAAAGGTTCATGATGTGCTACGATAGTGCAAGTTTTAAAAATTTATAAACACGAATTAACCGTCTAACCTATTAACACATACGAGCAAGTATACTCGTCCGTAATAGCAAAGTTTGGTAAGTCGGGATCGTCCCAAGGGATTTTTTTGTTTGAAATCGATTTGATTAAAAAGTTTCTAACAAGAAAGCTTGTCAAGGCTTCCTCAAATAATTGTGTTCTAGTGAGATTCGAATCAAAGATATAAATATATACTTGTGTGTAGTCTCATAATCAACCATAAATAGTGTTCATAAAGGTTTGGTGTATACTCTTAGTATGATGCACAAATCATAAGCAAATGATTCTCCAACCATGGTATTTGTTTGTAAAAATCATTCTAAGAACAAAAAAACATTTAGGTAATCCTTTCGGTCCTTATCCCAATGATTATCCTATAGAAATTCCATTTGTTTGCAACATGTTCTTATTAAATTTGTTCTTACGAATCTTTCGACCCTTCGTGATGAAAATGTTCCTAGTCTTGTTTTAATAAGCAAAACATGGTGGTTGTCAATCACTATATCCCCATACTAGTTTGTCACTTCACTTTTTGGAATAAAACACAAGAGAAATCCTTTCGGTCCTTTTTCTTAAAACATGTTTTATTGACAAATCAAACCAAGACTAGTATTTTTCCAACAAACTCATTTAAACAAGATCATATATACATGCATCACATTTTGAGAACACTATTATGATTAATTACATTCCAACACACAAGTATATCACAAACTACTCCATGAAAACAATCATATCTAAACACAAGTCATAACAAAGTAATTCAAACAATTCAAGAGAATAGATTTCCATAACAAAGTTCATAGAATACCTAAACTTTTGTGATTACAAGAATTAGAAATCGTGGATTGTAGCAACCACGCGCCTCCAATCACCTAGGATCACCGCACAACTCCAAACTACCGAAACAATGGATGAAAATGGTTCCCTCCTTGCTCCTGGGCGTTTTTTAGTAAGTACTAAGCTTTTGGGCTGAATAATAGGGTTAGTATTAGTTTTGGTGTAAACTAACACTAATTTGGTTGTGTCACACTTAGTATACTAGTACTAGGTTCTTTATATAGCCAAAGGTTCTTGCTTAACTGACCAAAAAACGTTCTCCCCAAGTAAATATCAAGAAATGATCGGACTCCAATGATTATGGGGAGTTAAGGCAACAATAAATGCGATTTTGTGCAACTGCAGTGCCAGAAACCGGATCGGTTTCTTCTCCGACCGAATCGGTTTTTGCCTTGACTAATTGCCCAGCCGGATCCGGTTACGGGTTACGACCGATCGGCTGGGTTTTTGCTATTTTGACTTTTTGTTGACTTTTCTCCTATACGATTCATTCTTTGCTTACGTTGATGATTTCCAAAGCCAAACTTGATCTTTCCTTGCTGTAGATGCTTAGAAATCACTATGCTTCCATATCATTGAGTCCAAAAGCTTCCAAGCTCAACTTCCTTCCTCGAGAATCTTCCAAATGTGCATAAAAGACTTCATTTCTTCATTATTCGCGATACCTGGCTACATATACATACACAATATGCAATTTTGCACTTTTGCAACAGTTATGAGTAAATATAGCCGAATACCATGCACAAAACTGACAATAACGCTACTAAAAACATGTTCATTTTAGACGTTATCAAATTCCCCCACACTTAAGCTCTACTCGCCCTCGAGTAGGTCTAACATTTGCAAAGATTGATTTCAATGGTCTATGACACCATGGTTCCAGAAAAAATGTAACAATTACCTCAAAAGATAATCATCGGTTTGCTTATAATATGTGAAAATTTTCTAAAAATGAACCAAACACTTTAGATAACATAACTAGAACACCTCACGAATGGTTTTAAGAATTCACTCAACACTCATATATTGGTGGGTATATGTAAATCACTCAATGCCTAGTCATGATCAATGCTTTTTACCATAAGCTTGTACAAGTATCAAAACAAAGAAAATAAATTCATTAAAGAGGTCTTTTATTCGGGTTATAACGTTAAGGCTAAGGGTTCATAAAAGGTATGGATAAGGCATGGGATAGTTTATGAAATTGGTGTTAAAATAAAAATAAAATCAAGTCTAAACCTCCATGTTGCAAGCCATCATACAAACCACAATCCCGAAAAATGATTATTACTCCTCTTCACATATCGATTCTCCGCAAATATGTATAACTCAATTTAGCTCATTGGCTAATCAATATCCCTCATATAGCTCATTGGCTATAATTTTTTTTTTTTTTTTTTTTTTTTTTTTTTTTTTTATATATATATATATATATATATATATATTCCCCCACACTTAGTATAAGCATACACCAAAAAGAAAATCGAGAAAGACGTCTCTTTCATCCAAGATGGAAAATGGTACACACTATAAACAAAGTGTATCTTCTTCATAATCATCAAAAAAAAAACAATCCAATCATTCCAAACAACTAGCAACAAACCAATAGACTTGATAAGGGTTGGCTAAAGCTTGAAGTGTAAAATATTTTTGTATTTTTCTGGATTTAACAAATGAAAAGATTGGCTCAAAGGGTGTAACTAAGGGTATCTAGTGCTAAAAATGAGCACCAACAAAATGGGTCCATGTGGGTGGTTAACTAACCGATGTGGTTAGCTAATATATCATTAGATGTAAAAATGGAAGGCCATTTGGTTTTATTCCTAAGGTGCCTCTTATCACTTGAACATATTTAGATCACTCGAAGGTGATTTTAACCGTAATGCATAACTAGTACAAGTTCTAGAATCGACATAATCACCGGCACACTCATAGCAAATATAAAACAAAAGATGTGTTTTATACAAAAAGAAACCTCACAAAAATGTGGGAAAAAGGCTATTATGCATGCTAGAAAATGCTATCGAATCCAAAATGAATTACTTTCGTAATTTGGTTCAAATTCAAAAAAAATTTCAAAAATTCTCATTTTACCATTGAAATTCCAAGTTATGTATTTTAAGTATCAATAACGCGTGAAAACAATTAGACCATCAAGGGCGAATTTCTTCTAATCACTTGCATCCAAAAGTTATCTAAAAAAAATAAAAATGCGTATCATTTTTCCTATTTTCTTCCCTCCCCCATACTTAAGTTTTGCATTGTCCTCAATGTAATGAAAAATGAACTTCAAAGTAAAGAAAATGGGAAAAAGAGATAGTTAAAAGATACCACGGGATAGAATATGCAATATGCACATTGGGTCATTAGAAAGCCTGTGAGTTATCCAACTCGAAACATTTGACCATCAATAAGCTTCCGACACATCCATCCTGCAAACAAAAACTGCAACACGCAATGCACAAAACAAAACAAAACTACTAAAAACTAGATAGAACCAAACAAAGTACGCCAAACATCCTAAAGAAATGGATCAAAAGATAGAAATTGTTTTAAAAACACATCATGACCATTGTTTTTGAAACCATAATTCACGAATGATCCACAATCACTCGTCATCCTCGCTCATGTCTTCTCCTTCTTCATCATCATACTCATCATCATCACTTTCGGTTACGTAGTTTTCGTCTATAATTTCCGAACGAACTCTCCTCTTTTTCTTCTTACCTCCAACTCCTGATGATGATCCTCCAACCTCGTAGCTTGTTCCTCCAACTTCAGGTAATCGACCATATGGGGGCACTGGATCAGGAAACGGTGCGTACCCAGGATATGGATACGGATAGGGTCCAGGATAAGAAGTGTAAGGGAAAGGATACGGTGGAATATTTGGTGGATTGTAGGGTGGCAACTCATAATTGGCTTCACGAGCCATGTGTTGAAAGATAGGCATGGAATAATCATTGATGTAGTTGTTTCTCAACATCATCGAGTCTCTCCACACATCCCTACATTGAATCTCATCTAGATGTTTGTTCCACTCTCCCCAACCTGAATCAAAACTACTGGACGTACCCATTTGCACGCTCTCCATTGGTATATTCCCTTGCTGTTGTGGTTGTTGCTGTTGTGGTTTTGGTTCAATCCATAACCCTAAGGTTTTCAGTCTCCTGTTCAAAGCATTACCAAAACCTTGCGCAATCCACGTATCACTATACTTTGGCTCTCCACACTTAGCCAATTCCTCATCAACATAATACCCAAGATTCTTCGCCAATTTTGTCACAAAATGTCCTCCACAAATGTTACTGTTGCTCTTGATTCCCGGGGCTCTCCTAGACAAATATTCGGCTATCTGCCAAATGGCATTACCGTCCTTAGTTTCTTCCAGTAACTTCATAACCCATAATTCCGGTTTCTGACATTTGTCCCTGCTTCCAAATCTATTAAATGGCCCGGTCACAATCAACTTGTGAAGTATCCTCATCAACGGATTCCTGATGGTTGAAGCATTCCTCCTAGCGCAAGTAGGATCTCCCACTTGATTCCAATAAGCGGGAATACTAGGATAGTCTTTTTCAAACCTCCGAAGTCTAGAAAAGTGAGTTTCAAATAATCGATGATTAACCTCATGTGGCTCATACAAACCAAGAGCTACGCCAAAAGCTGGCAACGTGTAAGCATGATCCCTTCCACAAAGCCTAAACCAAACATAAATCTCCGTCATCAAGTTTCGAACATCCACCTTTCTTTCAAAATACATGGTTGAAAAGAACTCCATACACCATTCTCGATAGACCTCTTCATTGACGCTAAATGCTCTTTCCCATGACAAATCATTGAACGAATCTCCATCTCCTGGATATACATAAGACGTTCGCATCATTCCTCTTAACTCATCTTCACAATCAATAAATAAATCCCAATCAATCACCCTCGGAACTAAACATGTCCTATGTTGTAACTTCGACAACCTTTCCCGAAAAGCATGTTTCTCCCCGTCGGTGAGATTTTTGAACTTTAAATTAGCATTTGCCTCCGTGTTCACACTATACTTAACCTTCTTCTTCTCGTTTCTTTCACAAAACTTCGTAACAAGCGGGTTCATTGGAATTTCCTCCCCACTCGAGCTCCCTACAATAATTCTCTGTAGAAATCACAAATATAAGACCATATGAGAGTGTTAGAACAAACAAGAAGGTTCAAGGAACCCTCTAAGATTCATTTCAAAATTTCACAAAATATTCAATACAGAAACCACAACCGGATTCGGTTGGATCACCAACCGAATCGGTTTCCAAATGGTCAAACACCAACTGTTCGGTTGCAATGCGCAATCGAATCGGTTGTGCAGACTGCGTAAGGCTTTTGCCTCTAAATCCTCATAAACTCGAATTTCTAACGCCTAAACCACTCTTAGATCGCATTCTACCATCCTCAATGATTTCCATATCCTAGAATTACTCTAAACTTGCTTTTCAAATCATCAAACATCTTAGAACTCACTCTGAATATCCTATATCTTTAAATCATTAGTTCTAATAATGTGGCATCCATCACTCTTAAAAACATATCATCTATCATAAGGAACCACCAATTGCAACTTATCTTGTTTCATAAGCACAACCCAACTAAATCCGAAAATTTTATCATCTAACATCCATTCTATGGTGAATCAATCAATCAAATTCTTGTTGTAATGCACTCCTATATCAATTACCCACTCAATCCTAAAATATTACGACTTAATTCGAATTATAAAAAAAACCCCCAAATTGGTGACCTAATATTCAATTCGAATCAAATGCTCTAATTAAACCTTAATTGAGTTAATTGAATGTAGATGCTTACTTGTTTGGGTGCCATGATGTTTTCCTACAACTTAAACAACCTTCAATCTGCTCCTCTTGGATGAATTTTTGCAAAACCACCTGGAGAATTAGTGTGTGTGTGTGTGTTTTTTGAAAAAGTGATTTTTTTTTTATTTTTAATACTTTGGTGCAACCGGTTCAGTCAAGGACACAACCGTTTCGGTTTGCATTTTGCCAAATTTTGCTTTTTTTTTCATGTTACTTAGGCATTTATCCTCCAAGAAACATTTTTACTCCAAAATTCCTGCTAAAGATTCACACAACATTCATCCACCATATGAAATTTTGAACAATCATCCAATCTAAAAAAAACTCAACTCATCATACTAATGAACTAATCCAAACTTCAACTCAAAACTCATAGTCATAATGCATTAAACCAAATTACCTCAATCATAAAATGAAAAATTAAATAAGAAACAAAAATCCTAAATGCATCAAATCAAAAAGAAATAGTTTATGACATTCAAGCAAATGATTGCTTGTTATTACGGTCTTTGGCCTTCTCCTCAAAATTCCTCAAAATACTCTTGTCTTAGAATATCCTCGCTTTGAAATTTTCCGGTCAACTCACGGAACGTTTCAAAAGTTTTGAATTTTCTCATAAATCTTCGTCCGTCCGGACATAGTATATCAAACTTAACCTGCCATGCTCCATCTCCGGTTTGTCTCTTGTAAGTCCCCGACCCTTTGGGTCTCCACTCCAAATTCTTAAGTTGCACCGGTAAAGATCCTAAATAGTCGGTCAACTTCTTGTAAACTAGTATGTTTTTGAATGGGTTATAGAAAGCTTCTATCGCAAACGCACGTTCCATTTCGTCCTCTATATCGAAATAAGGCGGAGTTAAAGGTCCGTACATTGGATTACCGTGGACATCACGTCCCACTTCAAAACATGTTGAATCATCATTTGCGTCCATCCATTCCAAATCTTCCATACATTCTAAAATTGGTCCTCTTGGTTTTGGGTAGTATGTTTGCCTCGAAATCCCATCGTCAATAGTCATGGTGCCTCTTCCCATGTCTATAATCGCTCCACAAGTTCGTAAGAATGGTCTCCCCAGTAATAGTGGTAAACTCTTGTCCACCGGAATATCCAAGACAAGGAAATCTGCCAAATACGGTTGATAGCCAATTTGCACTCTTACATTCTTAACTCCTCCCATTGCCTTTGCTTGAGTGTTATCCGCCATAGTAAGCTTAGAATGATTAGGTTGCGGATTACTTAGTCCCAAAGTTTTAAACAATGGATACGGCATCACATTAACACTCGACCCCGTATCAGCTAAAGCATAAACTGGTGTAGTTCCATTCACTTTGATCGGCAACACAAAATTACCCGGATCCTTCTCTTTCCTTGGCATGCCTTTAAACAAAATTCGATCTCGCTTCTCCTCCGTGAGATTCTTATCTTCCAACCTAGCCCTTGCTAGCATCAATGCATCCAACTTCTTACGGTAAAGCACATAATCTTGGAGAACTTCTATAACCGGTTTCTTTTCATTGAGCTCTAGAAATTTTTGTTCTAGGTTCTCTAAAATAGCTTCTTTTTGGTTGTCGGTTAAGGGTTTGATAGTAGTGGTAGGTGACGATGGTGTGTAATCATTTTTGGTGGTGGAGGTTGTTGTTTGGGTTAGTTTATTTGATGATGGTTTCTTTCGGTTTGCTTTTCCCATTTTAACCACTTCCACCTCTTTATCTTCCATGTTTGCACAAACTTCCACTAGCATCTCGTTTGCTCCTTTTCCTTCTTCCAACTCAGTTATATTAATCCTCATTTCTCCCATACCAAAATCTACTTGACACTTGGTCGTGACAAGAAAATCCTGACCAAAACACACATTAGGTTCATCCGCATTCCCTTCTTCTAAAACAACAAAATTAGTTTCAAAAATATGTCCATGAATATTGACCTTCAGATTTTTGACCATCTTTCTTCCATATGCTTCATTGTCCATACGCACATGACCGATTTCGTCAAGAACCTTTTCCAAGATATAATTCTCTCCATAAGCCATATTGAGCTGCGCATCCCAAGCACTTACTCCTTCCACGCTACAAGGCGTTCCAAATCTCATTAACGACGAATCATACACCGTTAACGGTGCTTGTGTGAACACTACGACTCTTTCCTTTTTGGGTAGTTGAACCTTGTTTTCACCTATTTCTTCCATATCACCCGTGTCAATTCCCAATTCTTTCTTGCTTTCCTCCAAAATACCTCCAATCTTTTCTAGTGAACTTCCGGTATCCTTGAACATTTCATCCAAAGTACGAAGGTATTCCGAGATTCCGCTCAAACTATCCATGTTACTAGACAACTTAACAAAACAAAACAAAACAAAACCCGAATGATTAACGTTAGAGTTAGTTAAAACAAGAACAAACTATAGAAACATATAATAAAACAAGCTAAGACACCTAACAAAATTAAAAACTCAAATAAAAACTCAAAACCTAAAAATAGTAAAAATCAACTCAGAAACTCCAACCGGATTCGGTTGGCTCACCAACCGAATCGGTTGGTTGAAAATGTTTAGACAGAAATACGAACCGGATCCGGTTGCGGGTTGCAACCGATCGGTTTGATCGAAAATTATATATATATATATATATTTTTTTTTTTTAAGTTAATGCAAATTAAGAGTCATTAAGGTGTATTAACTCTAGTTAATTAAATAAAACTCTACATGAACTAATAATTGAATAACATATTAAATCTCATTAAAAACAAAAACAAAAACAAAATTAACTACCAATTAAATTGTATTATTAAACTAATTAAACTTATAACTGAAAAAAAAATTAATATCTAACCATTAACCATTAACTATTAATACTAAAATTAATTAAAACTTGATTAACTAATAAATGACAAATGTAAAGAAAATGAAAAATAAATCTAAGAAATGATTAAACCACAAGAAATATTCTAGAAATCAAAACACAATTAATCTAAAAAGATTAGACAAATAAATTCGTACTAAAAAAAATTTCACAGAATGTCCAACCGGATTCGGTTGGCTAACCAACCGAATCGGTTTGTTTGTAGCCAAAACTTTTTTTTTTTTAGATTTCAAAACTACTAATTTCAAAGAAAATTAAAGAAAATTAAAGAAAAATCCCCGGCAGCGGCGCCAAAAACTTGATGTGCTACGATAGTGCAAGTTTTAAAAATTTATAAACACGAATTAACCGTCTAACCTATTAACACATACGAGCAAGTATACTCGTCCGTAATAGCAAAGTTTGGTAAGTCGGGATCGTCCCAAGGGATTTTTTTGTTTGAAATCGATTTGATTAAAAAGTTTCTAACAAGAAAGCTTGTCAAGGCTTCCTCAAATAATTGTGTTCTAGTGAGATTCGAATCAAAGATATAAATATATACTTGTGTGTAGTCTCATAATCAACCATAAATAGTGTTCATAAAGGTTTGGTGTATACTCTTAGTATGATGCACAAATCATAAGCAAATGATTCTCCAACCATGGTATTTGTTTGTAAAAATCATTCTAAGAACAAAAAAACATTTAGGTAATCCTTTCGGTCCTTATCCCAATGATTATCCTATAGAAATTCCATTTGTTTGCAACATGTTCTTATTAAATTTGTTCTTACGAATCTTTCGACCCTTCGTGATGAAAATGTTCCTAGTCTTGTTTTAATAAGCAAAACATGGTGGTTGTCAATCACCATATCCCCATACTAGTTTGTCACTTCACTTTTTGGAATAAAACACAAGAGAAATCCTTTCGGTCCTTTTTCTTAAAACATGTTTTATTGACAAATCAAACCAAGACTAGTATTTTTCCAACAAACTCATTTAAACAAGATCATATATACATGCATCACATTTTGAGAACACTATTATGATTAATTACATTCCAACACACAAGTATATCACAAACTACTCCATGAAAACAATCATATCTAAACACAAGTCATAACAAAGTAATTCAAACAATTCAAGGGAATAGATTTCCATAACAAAGTTCATAGAATACCTAAACTTTTGTGATTACAAGAATTAGAAATCGTGGATTGTAGCAACCACGCGCCTCCAATCACCTAGGATCACCGCACAACTCCAAACTACCGAAACAATGGATGAAAATGGTTCCCTCCTTGCTCCTGGGCGTTTTTCAGTAAGTACTAAGCTTTTGGGCTGAATAATAGGGTTAGTATTAGTTTTGGTGTAAACTAACACTAATTTGGTTGTGTCACACTTAGTATACTAGTACTAGGTTCTTTATATAGCCAAAGGTTCTTGCTTAACTGACCAAAAAACGTTCTCCCTAAGTAAATATCAAGAAATGATCGGACTCCAATGATTATGGGGAGTTAAGGCAACAATAAATGCGATTTTGTGTAACTGCAGTGCCAGAAACCGGATCGGTTTCTTCTCCGACCGAATCGATTTTTGCCTTGACCAATTGCCCAGCCGGATCCGGTTACGGGTTACGACCGATCGGCTGGGTTTTTGCTATTTTGACTTTTTGTTGACTTTTCTCCTATACGATTCATTCTTTGCTTACGTTGATGATTTCCAAAGCCAAACTTGATCTTTCCTTGTTGTAGATGCTTAGAAATCACTATGCTTCCATATCATTGAGTCCAAAAGCTTCCAAGCTCAACTTCCTTCCTCGAGAATCTTCCAAATGTGCATAAAAGACTTCATTTCTTCATTATTCGCGATACCTGGCTACATATACATACACAATATGCAATTTTGCACTTTTGCAACAGTTATGAGTAAATATAGCCGAATACCATGCACAAAACTGACAATAACGCTACTAAAAACATGTTCATTTTAGACGTTATCAGTTCATGTCTACCAAGAGTTTCTCGAATTGTACTTTCTACTCGGACAAGTCCTTTGTGAGACACGTTTACATTACTAGCGAACTAGCTTGAAATTATTACCCGTCCCAGACAAGTCTTTTCGAGTTACTAACAGTTTAGTACCGTCAATTCGTTGGTTAAGTCTATTACACAAAGATTCATTTTGCATTTACACAACATATTTCTTATCACATAATTTTGCATTTACAAACTGAACAAAGCTCTTTATGGTCTCAAACAAGCTCCTCGGGCATGGTACGATAAGCTATCATCTTTCCTCATTGCTAATAATTTCACCAAAGGTTCGGTCGACCCTACTCTTTTCATACAATATCATGGGGCACATATCTTAATAGTTCTAATTTACGTGGATGACATCATTTTTGGGTCTACACATAAAAAGTACTCAATCGCTTTTGCAAAACTAATGAAGAAATTTTTTGAAATGTCCATGATGGGTGAACTTACGTTCTTTCTAGGACTACAAGTTTATCAATCACCCTGTGGTATTTTCTTGAGTCAGTCCAAATATGCCCTTGAATTGTTAAACAAATTTGGAATGAACACATGTGACACTTA
This sequence comes from Chrysanthemum seticuspe, assembly GCA_019973895.1. Classification (NCBI taxonomy): domain Eukaryota; kingdom Viridiplantae; phylum Streptophyta; class Magnoliopsida; order Asterales; family Asteraceae; genus Chrysanthemum; species Chrysanthemum seticuspe. Next base: position 303,733,745 of record BPTQ01000007.1, on the reverse strand, counting down.
TGCCACACCCATGACTCATACCAAGAAGCTAGATGCTGATTTACATGGGAAATTAATGGACCCTACCAAATACCGAAGTATTATTGGGTCTCTCATGTATCTAACAGCTAGCAGACCTGATATTGTCTTTGCCGTATATCTTTGCTCCCGTTATCAGTCACGACCAACTGAAACCCACCTCTCTGAGGCTAAAAGAATCCTCCGATACATCAAGGGAACCATTAACTTGGGGATCTGGTATCCGAAGGATTCTGGTTTTGAACTAATCGCTTTTTCAGACGCTGACCACGCAGGATGCTTAGATTCACGGAAAAGTACTTCAGGAGCACTACAATTTCTCGGTGATAAACTGGTGTCCTGGCAATCAAAGAAGCAGGATTGTACATCGCTGTCATCAACCAAAGCAGAATATGTAGCCATGTCGGCGTGTTGTGCTCAAGTCATCTGGATGAGAACACAACTCAAAGACTATGGTTACGTATTTGACAGAATCCCGATGTACTGCGACAATCGGAGTGCCATTGCGATCTTGTGCAACTCAGTTCAGCAATCGAAATCAAAACACATCGATCTTCGCTATCATTTCATCAAGGACCACGTGGAACAGGGTACAGTTGAATTATACTTCGTGGGTACAGAATACCAATTGGCAGATCTACTCACCAAAGCCTTGCCTCCCGCTAGGTTTAATGAGTTGGTCCACCGGATTGGTATGCGGTGTTTGACTCAAGAGGAACTAGATGATCTCTTAAAACAATCTTAAAAACCTGTCAAACACCAAAATCTCTTTTGTAAATATTTTTTTCAAAAATAAAAATACAAAAATAGAAAATCAGATAAAACAACAAAAATATTCTTCTATCTATATTTCTTCAAACATGTCAAGTACATTTCTTCCGTCAACACTCAAATCTTTCAAAATTCAATATTTTTACGATCAAGTGTTGAGGGGGAGAAAATAAATTCTTAACTGTTTCAAAATATATGTGTACTTGCATGTTATCCTATCCCGGTTGTTTCCTTTATCAATGGTGGTAAATTTTCTGGTTCATTGACACTCCTCGGACTAAAATTTATAACCTTTCATTATTTTCTTAAGTCAAGGGGGTGTGTCGTCAAGTTTCTTTCTTAAAATCTTTTTTTTGGTAACCAAAATGGAAGTTAAATGGCTTTGGATGAAAAAAGGAAAAGGTGGAGGGACCAAAACTGTCAAAAGATTAAAGTCATTTTAATAAAAACTCTTCCACCTAACATTTCACCCCACATTTATTACTCATAACCTAAATAATCCTACGCACAAAAATCGTTCAAGAAATCTGTGTTTTTTATCATCAAAGTGTAAGTGTTTTCATAATCTTAACGTTATTACAAGCAAAGGTTTTGAATTTTATGCAAATCCAACGGCTAAAACGTTAGATATGTGTGATTATGTGTTCTACGTATAAGCGTATGAACACACAATCATTGGTGTGTGTTTGTGGTTAAAAAGATTGTGTCAAACATGTCTATAACATCAATGATACTAGTTTTATACTCAAAATCCACCCAGAAACACGAATTGATTGGTTTTCAAAATTAGGGTTTATGCGTAGTTTTGGGTGTTTTCAAATGTGAATGTTTTTGGTCAAAAAGATTGATGTGTGATATTAATATCATGTTGAATTGATGACATCCAGGCCTTATAACAACCCAAAAACACTAATTGATTGAAAATTGGAAATTAGGGTTTAATGTTCTTAGCTTTTGGGTATTATTGATTCACTGAGATTTGGATGTTAAAACTTGGTTATTACACTCTCACAAATATCTAAGACTTACCAGAAAACGTTTGGTGCAATTCCTATGGCTAGAAATCATATGCGTAATTCATAAACTTTAGGGTTTTTGTCTTACGCGTATGACTTTCTACGCGTAAACTGTAAAATGAGTTTCATGCCATGATATGTCTTAAAATGAATATATGTGTTAAGATTGATGATAGGATGATTTTATTTCAGGCTTGATACGCATAAAACTCAGAATCAAGGTCTTTGTAACTCTACGCATAAGGATCACCTTATGCGTAGAAAGTTATGCGTAAGAGTAATCTTACGCGTAACTATTACGCGTAAGGTTCTACAATGGGACTACGCGTATCCTGTGAAGGATATGCGTAAACAGTGACTCTACGCATAAGGTCTACTCTTACGAGTAAGCCTTACGCGTAAAGTTTTTTATACGCCTACGCGTAAGCTCTACGCATAAGGTTCCCTTTTTCCTACGCGTAATACTTCTCCTGTTTACGCATAAGCTACTATTCCTACGCATAAGCCTTGATCAAACCTTCGTTATGAATTGTTACGCGTACAAACTTGTAAATAAATGAATCATAACGTCACAAATCCAATACCGTCACCAATAAGCTTAAAAGTATAATGTGTTGTGAAAATATGTGATAAAATAAACTTTAAAATCTAAAGTTAACTAACTCACGAAATTTCTCACGACATCATTGGACTATTGGACAAACAAGTGACTTTGGTCTCGTAACAATCATTGACACTGTACATTCAATAATTAGACAATAAAAACCTTCTGTTGACTAACATTATGTCTTTCGATATGTTGGTTCTTCTGGCTGATGTTATTTCAGATCACGACATGGCTGCTCAAATGAATGTGGATGCACCAGAAGTTCTCACAATTGCTGACATCTTCCCTAATGGCTATCCGAGAAAGATTGGAAAGAACAACCTTAGGGTTGACTTTGAAACCCTCACATGCTCTGAATCTTCTTGTCTCATTGTTGTGGATATTCTAAAGAATCATCCCTACCAGAACATGCTCTCACACTCTGCTACAGTACCGGAGATCTACATTCAACAATTCTGGAATTCAATGCAAAGGATCAAAGGTCAAAGTGCAGTGACTATGACTATCAATCACAAACAAGTCACCATCACTCATGCAGACTTACGGGTTGTTCTTCTCATTCCAGAAATCGTGCCAACCGACTTCTATGCCACACCTACAGAGGAGACAGTTCTACAATTCTTGATTGATATTGGCTATGATGAAGCTTCAGGAATTATCTCTAAGCATTCTCATGTGGAGCTTAAGAACATTCCTAAACCGTGGAGAACCCTCTACATCATCATCACCAAATCGGTCTCTAGTCGTGACAGTGGCTATGAGCATCCCAAGCTCATGGAACTGCAAATCTTCTGGTCATTAATCAACAAGAAGGACATCGAAATTGAAGCTCTGATATGGGATGACATGATGACATTTCTCAAAAAGCTTGGCTCAAAGATTCCCTATGTCAGATACACAAAATTGTTGATCCAGAGAGCACTTGGACTTCATCCTGATATCCCCAAGAGGCTCAATGACCCCGACAATCACGACATGTTGACTGAGCCTATCCTATCTGTCAGAATCAAGGAATCGTCAACAAAGAAATAGGGTGTTGTGTTACCTGATCACCTACTGACTGACGAAATCAAGAAGCTTGAAACGTACAAAAGGTATCGGGTAGCAGTAAGAGAAGGCAAAGTTGGTCATCTCGATGAAAAGCCTTCTGGAACACCTACTCGGAGAACCAGAAGAGGAAGTGCTGGAAGTGCAGTAAGCACAGTGAGTCAAAGGAAGGTCCCAAAGAGGAAACCTACTCCAAAGAAGAAAGTTCCCTCTCAGGAAGATGTTCCTATTCCCACACCTGAACCACCAAGAAAGCTACTGGACGAAAGCTCTGAAGATACACAATCAGACGAGGAGGTCCACTACTCTGAATCTGCAACTGAACCACCTCCCTCAGTAGCAAAACCTCCTAGTCCAATAGCTGAACATGGCAAAGGGAAGACTCCTGTACTTGTGCCATATGAAGAAAGCTCTGAAAGTGATGAAGAGCAACTAGATTTATCATACCGAAAGAAGTTTAAAATCGTTAGACACCTTCAAAAATCTAAAGAATTTGAACAAGATCAAATGCGTGGCCCCGGAGGGTCGAGTGGTGGTGTCCACTCTTCACCAGATCCTGATGCGGTTAATCGACCCGATAAGGGAACTGGTGCCACCACTCTTGTGCAACAGCAAAAGCTTGTGGAGGACTCTACTGATTATAACATTGAGGAACCAGAAAAGGAGAAATCAGAGAAAGATAAAGCTGATGAAGAAGCTGCAGCTCAAGCTATAGCAGATGAAGAAGCTAAGATTCAGGCTGAAGAACAAGCTAAAACTGAACAAGATGACGAAGTGAACTATGATCAACTTCTTCTAGACAGTCCAACTCATTCCAAGGAGAAAACTTCTGAACCTCCTAAGGACCCTGAATCTCCTCACATCTCATCATCATCAGATTCATCTTCTCACTCCTCACCACCACCATCTAAAAGATCAACCAAATCAACATCCAAATCTGTGAAGAAACCAACAGACTCTTGGTTATCCCGGGCTAAAACAAGGATTGTTAAGGTTGCCAAGCAAGTACGGAAGAAGGATGTTACCAACAAAAAAACTGAATCAACTTGCTGACAGAATCAACCTTCTTCAAGACGGGATAAAAGAATTGTTGACAGAAAGGGAACAAATCCAGAAGTTTATCAGTGGAGATTTCCAAAAGGAATTGGAAAAGACAGCAAGAGAATATACTCACAAGTTTCTTCTCGATACTGTCCCCGGTGTGACTCGAGAAGTATTCTCTAGACAACTTACTCCAAACATCGTTGCATTGGTTAAAAATATAATGAGCAAAGAATCTGACCTTTCTGAAACTGAGTTAATCGCTAAATTGGTGATGCAAATGTCAAAAAGAGCTAGATCCTTCACTTCGGATGAAGCTAAGTTTTTTGAGACTCTATTAGAATATCAACTCAAGTCTTCATGCAAAGAATCAGCAACTCAACCAAAACGACCAAGAGACGACGATGATAAGGACAAAGACTCTGCACCTAAACGCCCGAAGAAGTCTGGTGAATCTTCATCAATGCCACCTCCACCCCGAAGGCCCTCTCCACCAAGACGATCTCCTCCTCGTTCTTCTGCTGAAAAACCTCAAGATTCTTCTGAGTTAACACCCGAGACTCAGAAAACCGGTGATCACTTTGAGTATTCAGGTGGTGACGATAAGGAATTCCATGAGCCCCAACAACAACCCGCCTCACCCGACAAAGTACAGAAACCAGAATCCTCATCTAGGCCTAAGCAAAAGAAGAAGAAGGCGCCCAAGGCTGACGTCGTAGCATGGCTAGATGAAGATAACACTGAAGAATTTGAATGGTTTTCTACACTTGTTAACTCCACCCCTATCCAGCTGAAGGTCAAGATCTGGTAGACGGTAATACATTGGAGCATGCTAAAATACTACAAGAAAAATTCCGTGTAAAGAAGATGACGAAATCTGAGTTGAGGCGAATCAAGAATGAAGCTTTTCAACTGTTAAAAGATAGCTCGGAAAGTGCCATCGAGGTCGAATATCACCTTGAAAACATTGCTCAAGCTATGTCTAACAACATGGATTGGCTCAACCCAGAAGCAAACATCGACTTCACCAAACGGGACAACCCTCCATATTACACCGAATGGTATAAACCACTACCAACAATTGGCCAACCAGATGAGCCAAGGATTCCATTCCGATATTTCTTCAACAATGACTTGGAATTTCTTCTACACGGTGGTGAAGGTTCAAGGAAATACGCTACATCCTTGACACTTCCATTCCCAGCAGCCATATACTCTAATTGTATAGCCATCGAGGAAAGAGCTAACCATATGTTTTCCAACAATGTGGTAGAGTATAACCGTGATGCAATGTATGTGATTCACCATTGGCCGGAACGCCGAAGATTCTACTACAGAAGCTGCCAGGTTCAGAAGTCTCAACATGCAGTGTTCAGTACTAAAAGTATCGTTGCCATCAAACAAGTTGATCTTTCGACCAAATGGGACTACACCTTTCTCAAGAATATTGTGGTCAAAAGGCAAGACGAAAGGGATTATGCATTCTCTGAAGCTGACTTTAAGAATTTGTCTATCAACGACATTGAAGACATGTACCTTGCCAAAGTACAGGGTCGCATGAGACAATTTTAAACTGAAGTACAACGTGAATTCATCAAGTCATTGCTCATTTTCATCAGACGCATAGTCATCAAAGAACGTGTAGAAGATCTCCAGCTTGCAGTTGAATCATATCAGAACCGTGTCAACTTCACTCCACCTCAGCTTGATCTTCCCGACATCAACCAGCTCTCAAAATATACACTCATCAGCAAACCATTTGGCGTCGTTTACCGCAGTGAACTTCAATGAAATTGCTTAATGGTGTGTAGTGATATTCATAAGTTTGGGGATCACACTTTGAAGATGGTTAGGGACGGATTGGCTTATAGGTTGAAGGATATACGTCAAAAGATTGGATCTCCTAAGCGATGGAATTCTCAGGATCGAAGGAATGTGAGGAGGATCATCAAAATGATTGATGAAAGGTTGTATAGAAGGGATCAGTTTAGAACATTGGAAAGCTTTGTTAGTGGTCGACCCAGGATTAACATCACCGGCTATCAACGCCCTGTTCTCACTCCTGGCAACATCACTGGACTTCCTGGTACCCCTTGAACTGCTTCTATTTCATTATATTTTGGATGTGTGATTACTTATGTCAATGGCTTATGCACACATAACAGTGTACAACCCGTTCTTGTCAAGAAAGGACCCTGTGGTACGCTTCAGTGCCACAATCCTCATAAAAGGAGCGAAAGCTTCTTACTTTTGAGTAAAACCTATCAAACCTTTCATTTTTCAAGGTTTTGCTCAAAAGGACAAGTACTTCCCCGTATGATTCTCAAAACCTCAACCGTTTATATCACTTGTTGAAGGGGAGTACTTGAGTTAAAACTTTGTTCACAAATTGTTCATAGTGGTCATCTTCCCGCAATACTCGAAATGGTCATATTTATTCTCAACTTTTCAAAAATAACATTTTATATGCCATTTTTGAGGGGGAGAAAATTATGTGATAAGAAATATGTTGTGTAAATGCAAAATGAATCTTTGTGTAATAGACTTAACCAACGAATTGACGGTACTAAACTGTTAGTAACTCGAAAAGACTTATCCAAGACGGGTAATAATTTCAAGCTAGTTCGCTAGTAATGTAAACGTGTCTCGCAAAGGACTTATCCGAGTAGAAAGTACCATTCGAGAAACTCTTGGTAGACATGAACTCTGACGGGTATGACAACCTTTCGAGGCTTGTCTACACCTTCAAGATAGTTATTAGAGCTAGTTGTCACCTAAAAGCTGACAATGTAACTCTTTAACTATGCAACGTAACCGTGTCTCGCGAGGGATTGTCTATCTTGAGTTGATCAATTCATAAAGTGCGCGCTCTTTCCTCACTGTGTAGATTTCCGTAAAAACTCTTAAGCACATGTGGAGGGGGAGTAGTTCTGAAAATCTAAAACTCTTGAAGTGTTCAAACATGTTTTTCATTCACAAACACTTTGAGAGATTTCCATGAAAAAATGGTTTTATGGCAATGGAGTTGTAAGGTGACTAAGGTTAGGAATAACCGTCCTATGATCCGCCAGAGCCGGAGGGATCTACCCAAGGACATCACAAATAGTTAGTACTTAGAAGTCCTTAGGTATGATTATAAAAAGGAGAAAATGAGAATCGGAGAAAGAAGGAGTTGAAGAATTAAAAAGAAATGCAAAGAAAAGGGTGAAAAGAAATAGCCCTCCAAATTATTCAACTTAGGGCAGACACCGGGTTCAATTCATATGCTACTGGTTGTCACTTAGTGACGCCGGTATTGAAGATTAAAAGTCATCATGGACCCAGTGACGCATGCACTATACCTTCTTAGCCACTCAAGTTTCTCTCAAAAGAAGCTTGTTTCATTCTCACAGGGAACCCTACGTAAACTATTGGCTTTCTCTTAGAGATCGTTGGTATTGAAGAAGGAGACCCTCTCCCTAGTCTCTGCTCTGGAAAACCAAAACGCACTATTGAGTCTAGAGCCACGAGATTCATCAAAAGATCTCTTAGGTACACTTGACATTTCATCACTCGATGTTCAAAAATAAGAACATCAGTGGTACGTTATCGAGTCCTTCACAGATCTTAGCAATCTGTCGAGAACATTTATGAGAGGTTCACAACTGTGATCCTCAGTGATTGAATGGAAACTCCTGCCAGGGTCAACATCAAACAGCCCTGACAGCATGTCACTTCGGTAACTCCCCATGGATTACGCTTAGTGTATCTCAAACGGTCTACAGTCGTGAGGTGATGCTTCGGTGTACCTCAGCGACTCATCTGAACTGTAGGTGTACTTCGGTACATCGCGTTATCTCACTTGTGGGACTCCAGTTCAGGAACGGCCTTTGTGAGAATTAGAGTTGTGTTTTCACACTATGCTGTTAACACTTTCGAAGTTCAAACCTGTAAGTGCCGGAATCCGCTTATTACTAACCATTTTAAATGTTTTCTTCTTATGGAAGCTCTGGAGCGGAATGATCGTGCAGATTCTTCTCATGTTCACGCCAACATCATCACTAATGAAAGTTCTATCATAAAGCAACACAAAAGTCAGAATGATTCTTCATCAAATCAAAGAATCTACAAAGTTAAAGACTTAAAGAACTTCATCAGTACTATTATTCAATGTTAAAGAGCGTGTGAGCATGTTGAAGAATGACGTGGAGACACTGTAGCAGCGAAGCAGACCTGAGGCAGACTTGATGCAGACAACAACATACTATCACTTCCATCACAAAGAACAATAATCAAAGAACAAAGTTAAAGATGACGTCAAAGTAGAACCGTTTGAAGAAAACAATTTCTCTACACTGGGGAGATTGTTCGAATCAAGGCAATTCTTCTCACTAGAAAGAAGAATGTCAGAAGACGTCAAAGCTACTATTACATCAACACCTTCACCGTTTTCATCACTAACACTTAGGGGGAGATTGTTGGAATCACTCCTAGACCTAAATCAAGTGTTAGTAATTCACATGTAATAGTTAGCTTAATTATGGCCTTTATGTTTGTTTTTAGCCTTAAGCTTATGTAGAAGGCCCATGAGCTTAGGCCCAAGCCCATAAAGGAAAGGATGGGAACTAGGTGTGTTGCCCTAGCTTCCCTCCTATAAATACTCTTGTATAACCCTCACTTGAGGGTTGGTTGTTCAATGCATTTATTTCACTCACATCTACGCATAACCGGTTACATTCTTAACGTGTGTGTGTGTTTGGATAATTGTTCAATCGCCTTTATCTCTTTCTATTAAGCTTGTGTTGTAAAACTAGTGACCTAACAAAATGGTTTGCTGACGAGGGTGTATTGTGGAAGCTGGTTGATGTCGGGAAGTTCTAGCTGAGGTCTGGTGAAGTTGACACGGGTCTGATACGACTCAACAGCAAGTTGTAGATCTTCTACACGTTCCTGTATCACTATGCTTCTGATGAATATGAGCAAGGACTTGATGTATTCGCGTTGAATTTCAGTCGAGAATTGTCTCATGCGTCCCCGTACTTTGGCAAGATACATATCTTCAATGTCGTTGAGAGACAAGTTCTAAAAGTCCGATTCACAGAATTCATAGTCTCTTTCGTCTTGTCTTTTGACCACAATTTTCTTGAGGAAAGTGTAGTCCCATTTAGACGAAAGATCTACATGCTTAACAGCAACGATTCCTTTAGTACTGAACACTTCATGTTGAGACTTCTGAACCTGGCAGCTTATGTGGTAGATTCGTCGGTGTTCCGACCAATGGTGAATCCCATACATTGCATCACGGTCATACAATTCCACATTGTTGGAAAACATGTGGGTAGCCTTTTCTTCGATGGCTATGCAGTTAGAGTATATGGCTGCCGGGAATGGAAGGGTAAGTGATGTAGCGTATCTCCTTGAACCATCACTGCCGTGTAGAAGAAATTCCAAGTCGTTGTTGAAGAAGTAGCGAAATGGAATCTTAGGCTGATCTGGTTGGCCAATCGTTGGTAGAGGTTTAGACCAGTCGGTGTAGTAAGGAGCATTGTCTTTCCTGGAGAAGTCGATGTTTGCTTCAGGGTTGAGCCAATCAATGTTGTTGGACATGGCTCGTGCTATGTTTTCAAGATGGTATTCAACCTCGATGGCACTTTCCGAGCTGTCTTTTAGTAGTTGAAAAGCTTCATTCTTGATTCATTTCAACTCTGATTTCGTCATCTTCTTCACTCGGAATTTTTCTTGCAGTAACTTTGCATGCTCCAATGTACTACCATCTTCCAGATCTTGACCTTCAGGTGGGTAGGGAGTAGAATTAACAAGTGTAGAAAACCAGTCGTATTCATCGATGTCATCTTCATCTAGCCATGATACGACATTAGCCTTAGGCGACTTCTTCTTTTTCTTCTGTGGCTTAGATGATGATGATGGTTTCTTTGCTTTGTCGGGAGAGGTGGGTTGTTGTTGGGGCTCAAGGACTTCCCCATCGTCACCACCCATATCCTCAAAGTGATCACCGGTTTTCTGAGTCTGGGGTGATAACTCAGAATCCTGAGGTTTGTTAGTAGAAGAGCGAGGAGGAGATCGTGGTTGAGCTGGAGTCCTTTGGGTGGAGGTTGCATGGAGGATGATTCACCAGACTTCTTCAGGCGTTTAGGCTCGTTATTCTTATCCTTATCTTTATCTTCATCGTCTCTTGGACGTTTAGGCCTTTCAACTTCTTCTCTACATGCTGATTTGAGTTGGTATTCTAGCAATGCTTCAAACAATTTACCTTCGTAAGAGGAAAATGTTGCAGATCGTTTAGACATTTGAGCTACCAGTCGATTAACCAATTCAGCATCTGAGAATATTATGGGATCAACTGGATTGATGTTTACATGCATTGGTGTTGATCTCATGGTTTGCTTGGCCAAATACAAAATATTTGGATAGAGTTGTTTGGTAAACACCTCCTTTGTAACTCCAGGAACGATGTCAAGAAGGAACTTGTGAGTGTAACCTTTGATCATCTCGTTCATTTCCCCTTGAGGATCACGTTGCATAAAATTCTGGATGTACTCCCTTGCATCTTTCATCTTGTCATTCTCGTCATGAAGGTACTGTACCTGGTCAGCGAGAAAATTTAGCTTTTTGTAAAGCATGTCTTTCTTCCTGACCTGCTTGACAGCTTTAACGATCCTTGTTTTTGTTCGAGAAATCCAGGAGTCTGTTGGCTTCTTCACTGATTTGGATGTGGATCTGGTTGATCTTCTGGATGGTGGTGGTGAAGAGTGAGAGGATGAATCTGATGAAGGTGAGACGTGAGGAGGCTCGGGGTCCTTAGGTGGTTCAGAAGTTTCCTCCTTAGAACGTGCGGGACTGTCTAGAAGAAAATGATCATAGGCAGTTTCTTCTTCATTTCCAAACTTAGCCATTTCATCAGCCTTAGTATCATCAGCAGGAGTTTTCTCAGTCTTTTCCGTTTCTGGTTCCTCAATATCAAAGTTGATGGAATCCTCAATCTGCCGTTGTTGTTGTTCGTGAGTGATGGTAGTACCAGTTCCCTTATCGGGTCGATTAACCGCATCAGGAACTGGTGTGGCTTGAGTACCGCCACTTGAACCTCCAGGGCCACGAGTTTGATCTTTTACGAATTCTTCGGCAAAGTGTTTTTGTCTGAGTTCCTTCAACTTCATTTGATATTTTCTTTCTTCGTCAACTGGTTCATCTTTAGAACTCTCCTTATCATGCTCAATCACTGGGGTTTTCCTTTTACCTTTGTCAGCTGGTGGACTGGGAGGTTTAGCTACTGATGGAGTAATATCGGTTGCAGTTTCAGAGTAGAAAACCTCATCGTCTGATTCGGTATCTTCAGAGCTTTCATCCACTAGCTTTCTTTTCGGTTCAGACTTAGGAATGGGAATAGGAATAGCTTCCTTAGAGGGAACTTTCCGTCTGTGTCCAGGTTTCCTCTTAGGGAACTTCCTTTTACTCTCAGTGCTTGCAGCACTTCCTACACTTCCTCTTCTGGTTTTCCTTGTGGGTGTGCCAGAAGACTTGTCATCGAGAAAACCGACTTTGTTTTCTTCAACTACCACCAGATACCTTTTGTATGTGTAGAGCTTTTTGATTTCATCAGACAGAAGGTGATCTGGCAACACAGCACCCTGTTTCTTCGTTGTTGATTCCTTGAATCTGACAGTTAGGGTAGGTTCAGACAACATGTCGTGATTGTTGGGGTCATTGAGTCTCTTGGGGATATAAGGATTGAGTCCAAGAGCTCTTTGGATCAACAATTTTGTATATCTGATATAAGGAATCTTTGAGCCAAGTTTTTTGAGGAATGACATCATGTCGTCCCATATCAGAGCTTCAATTTCGATGTGCTTCATGTTGATCAAAGCCCAAAAGATTTGCAGTTCCATGAGCTTGGGATGCTCATAGCCACTGTCACGACCAGAAACCGATTTGGTGATGATGATGTAGAGTGTTCTTCAGGGTTGAGGAATATTCTTAAGATCCACGTATGAATGCTTAGTGATTACTCCTGTAGCTTCATCATAACCAATGTCGATCATGAATTGTAGAACAGTCTCTTCAGTTGGTGCAGCAATGTAATCGGTAGGCTCGACGTCGGGAATGAGGAGAACAGTCCTTAAGTCTGCAGGTGTGATGGTGACTTGTTTGTGGTTCAGAGTCACTGTCACAACATTTTGTCCTTTGATCTTTTGCAGTGTTTTCCAGAACTGATGAATGTAGATCTCAGGAACTGTAGCAGAATTTGAGAGCATGTTCTGATAAGGATGATTCTTCAGAATATCCACAGCAATCAAGCAAGAAGACTCTGAGCAGGTGAGAGTTTCAAAGTCAACACGAAGGTTGTTCTTTCCAATCTTCATCGGATAGCCATTAGGGAAGATATCAGCAATGGTGAGAACATTTGGTGCATCCACATTCATTTGAGCGTCCATGTCGTGATCTGAAAGATATTTAGCCAAAAGAACCAACATATCGAAAGACATTATGTTAGTCAACAGATGGTTATATTGTCTAATTATTGAATGTGATATGTCGATGATTGTTACGAGTCCAATGTCACTTGTTTGTCTAATAGTCCAATGACGTCATGATAAGTTACGTGAGTTGATTAACTTTAAGTTTTAAAAGTCCATGTTTTCACTTATTATTCACAACTTGTTAAACATTTAAGCTTATTAGTGACATTATTGGTTTCGAGGCGTTATGATTTATTTATTTACAAGTTTGCACGCGTAAGAATTCATAATTAAGGTTAAAACAAGGCTTAGGCGTAGAAATGGCAGCTTATGCGTAAACAGGATAGGTATACGCGTAAAACGCAAGCTTATGCGTAGGACCCTGACTTACGCGTAAGAAATATTACGCGTAGAAAAAAGGGGACCTTATGCGTAGGGCTTACGCGTAAGCGTATATAAAACCTTACTCGTAAGAGTCAACCTTATGCGTTGAGGTCACTGTTTACGCATATCCTTCACAGGATACGCGTAGTCCCTTATGTAGAACCTTACGCGTAACAGTTACGCGTAAGATTACTCTTACGCATAACTCTCTACGCCTAAGGTGATCCTTATGCGTAGTTTGCTAGTAACCTTGATTCTGAATTTCACGCGTAATAAACCTGAAATAAGTTAATCATAGCACCAATTATTAACACATACATTCAATATTTATCAGCTCAAACATGAAAACTCATCAAACAGTTACGCGTAAAACAGTTATACGTAGACCTAAACCCTAAAGTTCAAGAATTACGCGTAAGATATCTAGCCATAGGAATTGCACCAAAGTTTTTCAGGGAAGTCTAGGAAGCCTATAGAGTTGTTATATCCAAGTTTTAACATCAAACTCTAAGTGAATCAAAGATACCCAATTCATACGAACATAAACCCTAATTTTCCAGAATCAATCAATTCGTGTTTCTGGGTAAGTTTTGAGGATAAAAATGGTATCATTGATGTTATAAAAACGTTTTGACTCAATTATTTTAACCACAAATACATAAACAAGATTATGTGTTCATACGCATACGCGTAGAACACAAAATCGTCCTTAGATTAATATCTAACCGTTGTTTTTCAAAATGATTCAAAACCATTGTTTATAATCTTGTTACAAACACAAAAACACTTACAAAATGAAGATCTGAAACACGGATTTGTCGAACGAATTTTAGGCGTAGGATGAGATAGGTTTTTGTAATAAATGTGAAGAGTTAAAGTTAGGTGGAGTGTTTTATTAGAAAATACTTTAAACTTTTGACACTTTCAGTCCCTCTACCTCTACCAATTACATCCAATGCCTTTAACTTCCATTTTGGTTACCAAACGAAGAATATTTGGAAATAACTTTGACGACACTCCCCCTCGACTTAAGAAATAATGAAAGTTTATAAATTTTAGTCCGAGGAGTGTCAGTAAACCAGAAATGTGACCACCATTATTAAAGAAACAACCGAGATAAGATAACATGCAAGTACAAGGTTCTTGATGAATACACTGCATGTGCCCCTGATGATTCTGTTATCTCTGAACTGAATGCCTTTAAAGAACAAGTTGTTATTTATGAACAACGTGCTAAGTTTGAGCTAACTACCCGTGAGCAGGAAATGGATGACCAAATGCGTACAATCATTAGAAAAAGTAATTTTAGAGAAGAAGTGTTAAAACAAGAGTTAAATTCCTTACAAGAAAAGCTTTCTAAAACTGTTAAGAAAAAGCAAGAACTTCAAGATAATGTTAAAGTGCTTAAACAAGAATTTAATGCTAAGGAATCAAAACTTTTGAATGATTTTTCCAATCTAAAAACTTTGAAAAACAAGCTTGAAAATAAGTTGTACGTACAAGGGAATACCATTCAGACTGCTCACATGATCACTAAGCATAGAGTCTTAAGCGATAAGCATAGTATTCCCATCATTGAGAAACCCAATCCTAAGTATGTTAAAATAGCTAGAGAGGCTCAGAAGGTAATATATGATGGCAATGAAATACTTAAGCCTAGGCAGAAACCTAGTTGCGCTGAGTGCACTGAGGAAGATATGCAATTAGAAGAAGTCAATAGGGCGAAAATGGATAAGAAGCTAAGAGATCCTGAGTGTCAAAAGAAAAACATAACGGTCAAACCCCATGATTACACTAAGGAAAATTGGATCTCCCTGAACATGTTTAAGCCTCAAACTCAATTGACCCCAGAACAAATTTTTTGGAAGAAAGATATGGATAAGCAAAAGGCAAGTGAACTTGTTGAAACAAACCCTCCCCTTAGAAAAGTGCCTGCAGCTACTGTGTATCCTCCGAATACACCAATGCATTTAGTTCCTAGAATTATTTCCACTAATAGTAAGACCTTAATCAGCCTGTATGTTGTGTATCAACTATTCGTTGATTTTGAGAAGACATGTAAGAAGAGAATCACACCTACAGGGATAACTGAAGGGGAAAGGGGTTTTGAGCAAACTAAAGAATGTTATTTAATTGAGGTCATGCCTTTCTTTAAACAATTAAAAGGTCAATTTGAGAGTCTTCAAAAAGGGATTAACTCAGATATCAAAGAAATGGAAAAGGAATTTGATGCAATGATAGTTGAGGTAAATGATTATGAACGGGAACTCAAATATAATGAAATTGAAAGGAAGAATTTGCATATCTTAAATGAGAACTTAGTATTAAGTTGTGTGGCTCAAGATGTGTTTTATACTGTTACTAAGCATTCTATTACTGCTTCTCAATTTCATGAATTAACTGTTGCCTTGAAAGTTTCCCATGATCGTGTCATTGAGCTTGAAAACAAAAACTCAGAACTAAATGAGAAAATTGATCAAGATGATCACGATAATTTGGTAAAACATTTTTCTAAACTAGAAGTTGAACATTTTGATTTGAAACTAAAATATCAACATCTCAAAGAAAATGTCAAAACCTCAAACATCAAGACATCCTCAAATGTTCCAGAGTTTGATGCACTTTTTGAAATAAACAAACGTGACGAACATATTCAAGCTCACTGTAACACGATCAGAAAGTTGAAAGCCCAAATTTCACAATTAAAGGGAGAAAAGAACAATGTGACTGGCTCCCAAATGTCTCCTCCTTTAGATTCTCAGCGTTCTCAAACTTTTCATCTTCAAAACTTGGTTAATGTTTTACAAAAGGAAAATGAGACTTTTCTAGAAGAAAATGAAAAGTTTAAACGACACTTTAAAGAGTTATATGATTCAATGAAAGTCACTCATGACAAGAACAACGAAAAAATAACGTCTTTACAAACGAAAATTGAGAATCTGAGGAGTCAGGTAAAAGGAAAAATGCCACTTGTCTTTAATGAGAATGTTGCATCAAAGTCATCTGCAGACTCTAAATATACTGTGACTGTTAAATACATTCCTCCTCATCTTAGAAATAATGAACTTGTGTTTCATAACTATTTCGCTCACCTTAAGGATAGTCTAGAATGTTTCTGTGAGATTATAGAAGAGGATTTCATAAATAAGCCACTTGATAGTGAAATTAGGTTTGCTTGCATTCAGGCCAAACCATCTCAGGAGCTGTTAGAATGTTTAAGAGCAACATGTCCTAAATCCTTATGTGAGAAAGATAAAGCTGTGATGCCTTGTTCTATGCCTAGTGCTAAGTATGCATCCCATCCTATGTCCAGTATTAAGAAAGTGAACTCTAAAGTGCCTTCAAGTAGTTCAGATCCCTGCACTTCTAGTTCAGGAATGCAAAAGGTAGCCCAACCAACTAATGTTCCCATAATTCCCTCTACAGGAGTAATCAGTGACATTAAAGCAAGAGGGTCAAAGCCTCCAGGCAATACAAATCAAGATAGGACCTCGTAAGCTAAGAATGTGCATTGGAAGAGAGTAGAAGACCACCCTAGGAACATTAAGTTTGAGTTAAATAAAACGAATCGTGTTGATTCTAGTATTAGCTATAAGCGTACTGTAATTAATTCGAATTCTGCTACTTTTGGCAAAACATGTAATGATAATTGCTTGGTTTATGTTACTAATCATGAATGTGGTGTGAATGAATTGATTAATGCTGTTAAATGCCATGTTAAGATTGTTAATGCCTATAAACATGCTAAGAAGGCTAGAAAGCAAAGGAGGAAGAAGGTTAGAAAACATTGGAAACCCACAGGAAGAAAATTTAGTAATATAGGTTATCAATGGATACCTACTGGCCACAAATTTAATCTTAATAAGTTGTGCCATAAATTTTCTAAGTCAATGCCCATTAGAAAATGGATGCCTACTGGTAGAACTATTCCTTTAAGAAGTGAACATACTTTGAAAAGGTTAAATACGGACACTAGCACTGCATCTATCATTGATGATTCCATTGTTTCTACTTCCGATGTGGGTGTTCCAATCACTGTTACTAACCAAATGGAACCCATTCTTACATGGGGATCCCAATTATCCATTCTTGTCTGTGTTCAACTGCAGATCGTTCAAATTGTTCTATGGTACCTGGACTCAGGCTGTTCCAAGCATATGACTGGAGACCGGTCGCGGCTCTTGAACTTCATGAGTAAATTCATAGGAACTGTTAGATTCGAAAATGACCATTTTGGTGCTATTATGGGTTATGGAGATTATGTTGTTGGTGATAGTGTAATCTCCCAAGTATATTATGTTGAAGGTCTTGGTCATAATTTATTCTCTGTCGGGCAATTTTGTGACTCCGATTTAGAAGTGGCCTTCAGAAAACATACTTACTTTGTTAGAGAACTTGATGGTGTTGAACTTCTCAGAGGAACACGCGGTTCAAACCTATACACCATCTCTATCGAAGATATGATGAAATCTTCTCTTATAGCTTGTTGTCAAAGGCTTCGAAAAAAAAGTCATGGCTATGGCACCGTCGTCTCAATCACTTGAACTTCGGTACCATAAATGATATTTCTAGAAAGGACTTAGTATGAGGCATACCTAGACTAAAGTATGAAAAAGATCATCTTTGTTCAGCATGCCAATTGGGAAAAAGTAAGAAGTATGTCCACAAACCCAAACCTACAAATTCAGTTATGGAAGTTCTACATACCATTCACATGGATTTATGTGGACCCATGAGAGTGCAAACTATTAATGGGAAGAAATATGTGTTAGTTGTGGTTGATGATTACTCTCGATTCACTTGGGTTAAGTTCTTGAGGACAAAGGATGAAACTCCAGATGTCATCATTAAACTTATCAAACAGCTGCAGGTTCGACTTAACAAGACTGTTAGAATCGTCCGAACTGACAATGGAACTGAGTTTGTTAATAAAGAACTCAATGAGTTTTATGAAAGTGTTGGAATCAGTCCTCAAAGAAGTGTTCCACGAACTCCTCAACAGAACGGTGTAGTTGAAAGATGAAATCGAACTCTTGTAGAAGCCACAAGAACAATGTTGATTTACTCAAAGGTTCCAATGTTTCTCTGGGCTGAAGCCATTGCCACTGCATGCTACACTCAAAATCGATCCCTAATTCATACAACTCATGGAAAAACTCCATATGAACTTGTCCACAATCGAAAACCTGATCTATCAATCCTTCATGTGTTTGGTGCATTGTGTTATCCAACTAATGAGGGTCAAGATTTAGGCAAACTAAAAGCTAAAGCGGACATTGGAGTATTTGTAGGATATGCACCAAACAGAAAAGGATACCAAATCTACAACAAAAGAACCCGAAATATCATGGAAACAATTCACGTTACGTTCGATGAGCTGACCGGTCAAATGGCTCCAGGAAAATCAAGTTCTGGACCCGCATCACAACCTTCATTATGTAGTCCCATTAGTTCTTCTCTTGTACAAAATCTCTCACCAGCAACTCCTTATGTACCTCTTTCAGAAGATGATTTGAAGAAATTTTTTGATCCAATGTTTGATGAACACTATGAGCCAATTGCTAATGATCTGTCAAATCCATCAACAGAGGCTGCTCCTATCCCTGTCAATGAAGTTAACCCTTCAGTTTCTATGTCATTAAGTCAAGAAGCGCCTACTGCTGATCACTCAGTCTCATCATCAATTCCTCAATCATCAAGTGTACATCATGGAATTGTTTCTAGCACCTATGATGGAGATAACCCCTTTGCTACTCCTGAAGATGCTCCCTTTGAGAACATATTTGCTCCTGAACCATCATCAAAACCATCTTCATTAGGAGAAAATGACTCTGCTACTTCAGTTCCTCAACAACAACCACATGAACACCTTAGAAAATGGTCACATGACCATCCATTGGACAACATCATTGGAAACCCCTCTCGTCTTGTATCCACTCGTAAACAACTTGCAACTGATGCCTTATGGTGCTTCTTCAACTCCGTACTGTCTAAGATCGAACCAAAAGATGTTAAAACTACCATGAATGAAGACAGTTGGTTCAATGCCATGCAAGAAGAATTTCATGAGTTTGATCGACTAGATGTATGGGAATTAGTACCTGCTCCTGACTGTGCTATGATCATTGCTCTAAAATGGATCTTCAAAGTAAAACTCGATGAGCATGGTGATGTATTAAAGAACAAGGCTCGATTGGTTGCAAAAGGTTACCGTCAAGAGGATGGTATTGACTTTGAAGAATCATTTGCTCCAGTTGCATGTATCGAGGCAATCAGAATCTTCCTGGCTAACGCTGCAAGCAAGAATATGGTAGTCTATCAGATGGATGTAAAGACGGCTTTTCTTAACAGAGATCTTAAAGAAGTCGTATACGTCAGCCAACCTGAAGGTTTTTTTAATTCAGAGCATCATACTCATGTTTATCGCTTGAAGAAGGCTCTTTACGCTTTGAAGCAAGCTCCAAGGGCATGGTATGATACGCTATCAAAGTTTCTTTTATCTACTGGATTCAGCAAAGGAGCAGTTGATCCGACATTGTTCACCAGAAAGTCAGGCAAACATTTAATTCACGTTCAAATTTATGTTGATGATATTATTTTTGCCTCGACTGACCCCAATGAATGTGACCGTTTTTCTAAGGAGATGGGCTCCAAATTTCAAATGTTAATGATGGGACAAATGTCATTTTTCTTGGGATTACAAATTTCACAAAGTCCTGGAGGCATTTTTATAAATCAATATAAATATGCTAATGAGATTTTAAAGAAATTTGGATTTGATTCTTGTGACTCTATTGACACTCCCATGATAGAGCGTACTAAACTGGATGAGGACCACTCAGGGATCATGGTAGATCAAACAAAATATCGTAGTATGATTGGATCCCTGATGTACCTCACAGCCAGTAGACCTGATATTCTGTTCGTTGTATGCATGTGTGCTAGATACCAGGCTAAGCCTACCAAAAAGCACCTTGAAGCGGTTAAACGGGTCTTTCGGTATCTCCAAGGAACCATCAATATGGGACTTTGGTACCCGAAGGACACCGGTATGTCACTAACAGCCTATGCAGATGCTGATCATGCAGGATGTCAAGATACACGTCGAAGCACGTCAGGAGGTGCTCAGTTTTTGGGTGATAAGCTTGTGAGCTGGTCTTCAAAAAAACAAATGAGTACTTCTATATCCTCTACAGAGGCTGAATACATAGCCATGTCATCTTGTTGTGCTCAAATCCTATGGATGAGATCCCAATTATCTGACTATGGCTTTGAATTCAAAAAAATTCCTCTGTATTGTGATAACAAAAGTGCCATTGCTCTCTCATGCAACAACGTTCAACATTCAAGAGCAAAGCATATTGACATTTGACATCATTTCATCAGGGAGCAAGTGGAGAACGGTGTAGTGGAACTTTATTTTGTTAGTACTGAATACTAGTTAGCAGACATCTTCACCAAAGCTCTTCCTAGAGAACGTTTTGAGTTTATCCTCCCACGACTTGGTCTAAAGATTCTACAACCGGAAACACTCAAACGTCTTCAAGAGGAAGACGAGGAGTAAAAGTTTTTCTTCATCTATCTCTTGTTAATATTTATTCAAAAATCAAAATGCAAAATTACAAAACCAACAAAAATCAAATAGAAAAATATAAAACTTTCAAAAATCCATAAAAATTTGAAAATCTCGAAAAATTTCAAAAATATTGTCATTTTGCCATGTTTTTCTTGATTCGATAATATCTACGGTCTTTGTGCTGTCATTCAAAGAGTGACACGGGTCTTTAGATGTTGTTCGAATGTACATAAATCTTTAAAAAAAAAAAAAAAAAAAAAAAAAAAAAAAAAAGTAAAAGTAATATTTGTTATCTAATTTAAAAAAAAATAGAGAAAGAAAAACAAGGCTTATAGTCATTTCAGTCTATAACCCATTTTTTAAAGAAAGAACAGAGCCATGCTTTATTTTATTTTTCAAATCTCATGCTCTGATTCTAAAAACTAATATTTGTTATCTAATTGAAAACTAATAAAAATAACTCGGTCTCAATATTTGAAAATTATCTGGACTTGACAGTTGTCAAAATCTTTGTCTCTCAATCAACAACTTATGTCATTGATTGAGGGGGAGAATGATTTCATTTAAATCAAAAGGTTATTTGTCATACAATTGGTTCAGACCAAGGTTCATGTTTTCAAAAGATATTCAAGCATGTTTAATCTTTGGAGTGTAAAGTCTCAGATTTGATCCTTATCGGTTAAATGTTTTCATAAGCAAGTCACAATTCTCCTCAAAAGCTTTCATAATCAATTTAAATCTACAGAGATTACAAATCTCAAATGATTTGAAAATTGTGATCGGGGGAGAATTTGTGATTTAAATTGGATTTAAACTGATAATTCGATAAATGGTTTTATAGTGATCTACAAGCTCTCCTCCCCACATGTGCCAAACGATTTCAAATTTTCCATGCACATGTTGAGGGGGAGCATCTATTTCAAACCAAAAAGGATCGAAACGTGATTGATTTGTTTCAATGTGCAGGTTTTCCCTAATATGTGCCAAACACTTTCAAATACACGATGCACATGTTGAGGGGGAGCTCTTTTTCTAAAATATCAAAACAATTCAGGTACAAAATGCTTTGACAATATATCACAAGTATCTGGATTGATTTTCAAATGGTTTTCAATTGGTTCCAATGGCAGATGAACAATACCAAATAGACCGGTGATTGATGGGGTTAAGGGTTATGTGTGGGGATAAATCCTTAATATCAATATCAAAAATACTCACGAAAATAGATTCAAATTCTCTTAGGAAAAAGAATAATAAATCAATTCCGTGTGTGATCGTGTAGTACGGATTAGTCAACCCGAATCTTTTTCCCAACGAGGCGTGAATTGCCAACGTCGTTCTTAGTTTGGATTTTATGCTTGATGACTTGGATTAAAGATTTGATTATTAACTACGGGAATGGGAAAGTAATTAAAGTATTCTATACTACGGGAAATCCTAAACGTGATCTAAAATTAAACGTAATTGACAAACGCGACTAAAAATGCAACTATGTCTAAACGATACCCTAAAAATGCCTAAATTTACTTTTACTCTAAAAATGTAATAAGAAAACTATTTTAGAATTAAAACTAATTTTTTGGATTTTTCTTGATTTATTAAAAATTAAAAACTAATTTAAACTATTTAAAATTAATTTAAATTCTAAAAATTATAAAAATTTAAAGAGAAAAATAAGGAAAAATCTTTATTATGCTTTTTATATTTTTCTTAAACTATTAAAATTGGAAAATTATTTTTTGGAACTTTTTCTCAATTATTTTCAATAAAAGCTAATTAAAATGTGATTAAAATCTATTTAAAATAAGAAAAATAGCAAATGAAGACCAAAAATTATGAAACTTTCAGGAAAATTCTAAAATGATAATTAGAGTCTATGAAAAATGAAAAACAACTAGCTTATGTGTAGAATAAAACAGATGTAGTGCAAACTGCTACTAAATTAAGCTACTAAGATAAGCTAATAAGCTACTAAGCTAACCAAACAGTAACTACAGCTTAAGTCTACCAAATTAAGCTACAAGCAACTAATTTAAACTACTCCTAACAAGCTTAAGGCTCAGAAGCTAGATTCAAGCCAACTGCCAAACTCAGCCAAACAGTGGTTCAGGTCCACTGATTGGGCTTATGTACCAGCTTAACTAATAAGCTAATCCAAAATCCACTTATGCAGTCTTAACAAACACCTGGCCAACTACACTTTCACCAAATTTCAGACCTTAACTCTTTGAAATGAAGCTTATGCAACAGTCACAAACTTGCCTGTTTCACACTTATATGTGAACAGGGCAGTTAGTGGCAAATTGATGAGCTTATTAGAAGCTTAAACTCAAACACTGACAAC
>BPTQ01000007.1:303642996-303710478 GCA_019973895.1 Chrysanthemum seticuspe | reverse complement strand
TCGAATCACACTCGAATAAGTCAAAATTTATAGTTTTAGTGGTTTTAGAGTTCATATACGTCTTCCTTGTCATCGACTAGACCAAACGACTTAACCTAGACCAAACCTTACCTTATCAACGACCAAAACCAAACCTAGACTCGACCTAACTAATCCTAATCACCAAAAATCCAATCACCAAGATAACAGAAGTTTCACGTTCGGTATCACCGACACCTACTGAACATTCAAGGTATTAGACAAAACTAGTAATTTCAACACAAACTAAGACAAGATATCACTACAATCAATGACAAACTAGACTCTAAGTACAAACAAATCGAACTTAACCAGAATTAGACAAACGACGAAGTAATAAACCGATCAATTCATCACAAACCTAATCGAAAATAATGACACTATCTCCAAACATCTGAACACAAGTCATCAACTAATTACAAATCCATCAAATAATCTTCAGTAAACTCCAGTTAAACAGACGTCAAATCGAGTATTTTCAGTTTATATGGAACCTAGACTAGATCAAAAACATAGACAGTTTAGTCATCATCAGTAATCTACGTTTAACCAAACTTTGACCAAATAGATCGTAAACCGCTTGCACTTTGAAGACAATAGAACCACTAACCTAAAAACCACTAATCCTAATCAATCCAGCTCAGATCCAAACCAAAACCAGCAACTATTCCATTCCAAACCAGATCCAATTCAGCAAACCAGATCAGCTACTGTTCCTTCTGCATATACTTGAGATTTTGGTGATTTTGATATTTAAAACTGAATAAGCTCACACTAAGCTAATAATAAGCTTAAATGAACATATTAAACAATAAATCAGTGGAGGAATCAATCCAAACACTGATCTAAAGTGATTTTTGATTTTTCAAATGATTTTATGATTTTTTTGTATTTTTGAGATTTTGATTAAACAAGCTAAAAACAACTTTGATAAAACTATAATAAGCTCTGAAATAAGATAATAAGCAGTTTAGATTATAAGAAACTAAAACAATAACAATAATAATTGAAGTGCAAATTCTATTAATAAAGGAAATGTTGAGTACAAAAACGAATTACGAACTATTTAAAACATTTGAAATTATAAACCACTACAACTAAATCTAGAGAGAAGGAAAAAATTACAGAAAATAAGATACAATAAGTGAATGAAGAATGAGGTCTATTTATAATTGAGCTTGAGGTCTTGGAAGCTTCACGAATCCTTCAAGTTGTGCTTCTTTTCATTCATTTTCCACCCTTGGATCAAAATAACCGCTTCCCCTCTCATCACAACCCTTGGATTGAGCTTGATGACATGCTTCGGCCAATTGGAGAGTGACAAGTGCCCTATATCACACGGATTGATGAGGTGTCATTCCCTTGTCAGTGGGGTGTCAGGGAAAAGTACCAAAGTACCCTTAATTGTGGTCAATTTGGATTAATTACACGGATGGGTAAACTAGGGTTCATGTAACCTGGGTAAAAGGGAAAAGGGGGTAAATGATTTTGGCGGGTTTTATTTTTAATAGTATTTCGGGCGTTTGACTGGTTCATTGGGGGGGTTGACCGGGTTTATTTGAGCGGGTTGGTTGGTTTCTCGGGTAGGATTAAAACCGGGTGTTAGTATTTATCTTTTGGGCTCGGATCTTCTGTTTTTGGCCGAATGGTTTAATAGGTTTTGGACTAAGGAGTAAATGTGATCCAAGTATTAGTTTAGGGACCAATCTTGTACAATTCAAATTTCCAAGGGACCACAAGTGTAATTCTGAAAATCTCATTAAGGACCAATCATGTAAAGCTCAATAATCCAAGGGTGCATCTTGTAATTTCTGAAACTTTGAGGGATTAATTCTGTCAAGAGCTCAAATTGCAGGGACCATTCTTGACTTTTCTTCAAACTTTGCTGAGACTTCAAAAATTATCTTTAGAGAATAAAATCTTCAACAATGCACAATCTTGACCTTTCAGCTCAGCTAAAACTCTCTCGATCTCTCGTGCTCGGATTTACATCTGATTTGGATCATTTTTGCGTGTTTTTGCATATCCGTACCTGCACAAGCACAAACTCAAGAAAACCACAAATATAAGCAATAAACGGCTTTTCCTTGGTTGTTTTGGGTCAGTTTTGATAATGAAAAGATATGTGAATAAGCACATATCAACCGGCCAAATTTACTTTATGTATGATGATATAAGGATGGTTAGGTTAGGTATTCGTTCCCACGATCCCGCCAGAGCCGGAGGGATCTACCCAGGGACAATCCACTAGATAGTGTAGAAGTCCTTAGGTATGATGAAAAAAGGAGAAAAGTAAGAAATGGGAATAGTGCGGACTGAGAAAGAGCTAGAACTAGAATAAACCCAACAAGGTTCTAGTTATGAAGTCTCGGTAAGCACTGAAGGGGTTGAAGAATGAAAAAGAATTAAATGTGAAAAGGGTGAAAATAAATAGCCCTTCATTTATTCAACCTTAGGGTAGAAACCAGGTTCAATTCATATGCTACTGGTGGTTACCAAGGTAACATCGGTATTGAAGACAAGACGTCATGGACCCAGTGACGCACTGCACTACAACTTCCCAAGCCACTCAAGTTCCTCTTAAAAGGACTTGTTTCATTCTCACGGGAAACCTACATAATCTATCGACTTTCTCTTAGAGTTTGTTGATATTGAAGAATGAGACCCTCTCCCTAGTCTCCGGCATAGGAACCAAATGTGCACAATTGAGTCTAGAGCCACGAGATCATCAAATAAATCTCTTTAGGACACTGTCAATGAAAACTCTCTGTTTCACACAATGTGGAAAGAGAAATTATATCTTAAGAGTCCTACGCATTATCCTTGTGGTATTGCCAGAACATCTGAGTGATATGCAAACATATTCACGATGAAGATGGAAAGCCTTCTAGAGCCAACATCAAACAAGCTCTTGGTAGGTGGCATGTGAGATCTATCCAATAGATCAACCATGTGACAACCGAACAGAAACAATGGGGCAATTCAAATTGATGAATCAATCCTGGTTCAGGTTATGGATTGACGGATACCTTTGAATAACCGGTCGTTGTGCTTAAAAATTCTTTTCTTTAGCACATCGACTGTGTGTTAATATCTCAAAAATAAAAGGTGTTTATGATTGATAACTGATTTTCTTTAAAACCTTCGTTGTAGTGCAAAAACATTTTATTGAGTAGTACACGAGTGTTTTTCAAATCATTTTTCATCAATCAGTGAATCTCAATTTGCTGGTTCACTCACTCCGTGTTGTCTTCTTTGAGACGTTCCGGTTTGAGAATAGCTAGAGCGGCTGCGAAACCCTGTCAAGGAGATTATTCGGAATTATACCTAATCACAGGCAGTACTTGTACTGATCAACGGGGAACCGTGGGCCGTGTACCTCAATTCAACGAAAGTGATCAAAGACACTTTCGTGGGCTTTATTGCTAATTGTTGTATGCAGGTACGCCCAACGTTTGCAGATGACCAGAATGGAGAGGTCAATCCATAGCCGCATGCTCACACAACACATTCATTTCTAAAGAAATCATGATAAGTGAATCAACAACTCTGATATTTTCACTCCATGCTTCTGCTACGCTGCTGCAAATATCATGAATCATCTAAAGCTTCCGCTACTCTGATGAGAAGAAATCATGATCTAGAATGTAAGCATGTCGGTCCAAATGTCACAACATCACATAATGTCAATACTACAAAGGAAGAGTTAGAGATTTATGATAGCTGATGATCTCAAAGCTGGCTTAAAACTCATTATCACGTGGATCAGTTAAAGACCTCCACTTGGATTAACCAAACATACTAAACATGAAGAATCAAAGACTACGAGCTACAGAGCAAAGAACTTTAACAAGAATCCAAGAACAATCTTAATGTTATATCTGTTTGTATTCAATGTAAGTTGAGGTGACCTCCCTTAGGGGGAGATTGTTAGGATTTAGTAAATCCAGCTATTAAAGTGTCGGTCACCTCAAGTATATGTAATCGTTAGAAAGCTCGTAGTCGTAGTTATTTAATGTTAGTTAGTATTTAGTTTAGTAACACCGTGGAGGACGGACGGGTCTTTACCCACTGTATGCCTGATCCACAGCCCGTAGGTGGCGTTTATGTAAGATACTATAAATACCCTCTACCTCCCAAGGTAGAGGGTTGGAGCTCATAATAATATTTTCACTTTTTCTCACTAAGTTCCCAAACCTCTAAATTTTATCTCTCTAAAAACCTCAAAGTATACGCCACATTTGATCATGGTTTAATGTGTTTATGAAATCCAATATGTTACATGTATCTCTCTAACCACTGATCCTAAGGGATCTTTCTATGTAGTTTGTCTTTTGTTTTTGTGTGATTCTCTAGGTTCCTCTTAAAGGCGAGATCACCACTTCTTGAAGTCGAGCAAGCTCAAGTCCATGAGTTTCCATGCTTCGTCATCATCAAGACAACTAAGGTTCTCTTGTTGATAGTTCTTTCTTCCTCCGTAGAGATGTTGTGTTGAAGGCATTAGTGAAGGATGCCGAAAGAGTCAAGACCAAAGCATTAGTGAAAGGTGCTTAACGTCCGTGTCAAAAGCATTTGTAAAGAATGCTAAAGGTGTCAAGTCAAAGGCATTAGTGAAGGATGCCTAGGAATCAAATCAAGTGGCATTAGGGAAGAATGCCTAGATCGTATAATCGATGAGGTGCATCGTTATACATATAAGTATTAGTTTATTTCCAAGGATGGTGATATCCTTGATGGTGTTGTAACAAGGAGTAGATCTCCTTGAGATTAGGTGTTGTGTTGTGATGGGTAGTAGTTCCTCCATAGTAATGGAACTAAGTGCTTAGCCTAGTACCTAATAAAGGGTAGGCGATGTTGTGATAGGTGTGGTTCACCTTGGTGTGAAAGAACCCGGTGGTTAGCCTAGTACCGAAAAAAGAGTAGGTGACGTTGTGAAGGCTTCTCTGCTATAAGGAGATTGATGTCGTGTAGTGTTTACGAACTCTCAAGTAGGTGACTCGGGGAGTGGAGTAGGGCAAGGAAGGTGTCCTTGTAGCTGAACCACTATAAATACTCGTGTCGTGGTTATGTGCTTCTTACTCTTTATCTTTCATTATACTTTTATATATCTATCTATCAACGTCCAACATACATATCTAAATAGATTGACATAAGTTGATCTAAATATTTAAAAGGAAGTTTTAAATTGGTAAAACTATTCAAACCCCCTTCTAGTTTTCCAAAATTGACATCAGAGCTTCGTTACCAAGTTTCTTAGAGTATGTTGTACTTTAAAAACTTGATACGATCCGTGTATGTTTGAAAACTACAAAATTTCAAAACATTTTCTTTTTCTCTTTCATGTTGGACATTGATAGATCATTCTAACATATTTGTTTCAAGAAATCTTCATGCTAGGATCTCTTCAAAACCTTCATTACTATTCAAAGAATAATGAAGTCAACCTTTAAGAAAGGATCCAAAAGTAATCACAACCTACTTACTCTAAGTACAAATGATTACTTGAAGAGCTCATGAAGTATTTTTGGTATTATGTCTTCATAAGCCAAACCAAGAAGCATAAAGGTATGTTCACTTTTTCATTAGCTAGCTTACATGATTATGTTGATATCATAGTTCTTGTTTGTTTAAATAAACTGCTAGTCTGTTGAAAAAGTCTCTCTTTAGTCACTTTCCCGACTTACTCATAATCGGGAATAGTATTCCTCTTGATTTCGTCAAACTAACGCCGTCATCACAAATGGATCCTTGATAATTAACTTATCAAATCACGTCGACCAAAACAACTTTTTTTATTTGAAACCTTTAAACTAATTTTGTTCCGTAAGCTAGTTTATAGCCTACTACAAAATTAAAGCCAAACAACCCTTTTCTGTCTACAGGAGCCGGATCCCTCTAGTTGTACTAGCCGGATCCAAAATACAAGGGATCCGGGGGAACTGTAGAACAGAACACAGCTATACGCATTTGAAAAACATCACAGACCAGTTTCCCTCTCCTCACATAACACAAAAACGACTCAAGAACTGATTCCATCTTCATAGGACTCCATACCCTCAAGTATCTCTCTCTTGAACATCATTGTAAGTAATTACACTAACTTGATCTAATCTCCATCATCCTTACTCTAGGGTTTATGGTTTCATAATTTCTAATCAATTAATTTAATAAGGGTTTTTAAAATTAATCATTAAAAGGGGCTTTTAACACAATTAGGATTACATTGTGTTCACAACATTGTTAATACAAATCAAAACCATAAACCCATCTCAACTAATTTTACCCAATTAGAATATTTTTGTTTCTAGGACCAACCATGCCTAAAGCCACTCAACAAGACCACTATGATACTGTCCATTACCTCACCCATTACTATCGGGAAGAAGGTATATCAAAAACCGATCGCAAAATATTCAAAAGACTCGAAAAACGACTTATTCACGAAGGTCGTGTAGTCAAGGAATGTTTCCTTGAAGATACCGACACTCGTCAAGTTTTCTCGGCAATCAACTTTGATTGTCTTCTTGACATTGATGAACAAATTTGCCCGGTTTTCATCTTTGAATTCTATAAAAGCATTAGGATCATTCGAAACGCCGATGATAGCATTTCAATCGCCTTCATCATCAATAAACGAAACTTCATTCTACCTCTCAAAACATTTTCTCAAATTCTTCGCATTCCTTGTGAAGGAATTTGTATGTATTCTCAAGATTGGGCAATTAACGCTCAAAACCTTGCACTTGATTCTAAACCTATCTACAATACTCCTCTTGATGATCCCTCAACCATTAGAGATACTATCTTCAAAGTTAGGACCGACCAATCCCGTTACAACCGAAACAAAAAGCTCTTTCACTGTGATCCTTTTCAAATGAAACTTTTCGAAATGCATCCCATATTTAGAAAATGGGAAGAAATCCTTAGGGACAACGTCATTAGCCTATTCGGTAACAAGGATCATCCAAATGCATGTCTTGTGCAAATGATCTATTGTCTTATCCACCAAAAGCCATTTAATCTCGCCTATTACATGGTGAGGAGAATGGACGGGGTATTCAAAGCTTCCAACATGGTACTTCCATATGGTATGCTCCTAACACGACTTTGTAAGTATGTTAGTGCATTGCAACTATCTCCTATCAACGATGATCATTTCTTTGTCGATCACGTAATGGTACCTCTTACCAAACAACCCTCTAAATGATTCATGGTCAATGGAAAGAAACCTAAAGCCCTCTCAGACTCCTCGGAAAGAGAAGAAGAAGAAGATGGAGAAGAAGAAGATGTCGACCCCATAGCTAACATTGAATTGGAACCCTTTGATTACTATGAACAACTTCCAACCATTACAAACGAGACCGCGGAATTCAAACAATTAAGGGGTATGATTCAAAATCTAGCTTATCACCTCACAAAGTCGGGAAAGAGGAAAAGAAATAATTGACGAAAGAGACTATAGGATTATGTTTGTTTCTTAAACACTTGTTTTGTGTATGGATGATTATGTTTTAGCACTCTTGTTGACGTTAACTTGGATATTGCTATTTCTACCATTTTCTATGAGATGTTTTATGTGATGACATGCTTATATTTATGTTTAGTTTAATGGTTGATTAGTGTGCAAAATCTGCAATTAATTCTGTGATGATTTTGATCTGCAGATGCCGGATCCCTAGGATTAGCCTTGACGGATCCCTCCCTTGAGGGAACCGTGGGATCCGTGACAACAGATCAGCAACACAGCATCCCATACATCAATATAGTTTACTAGATAACCTCACACTAGATAAACATAAGATCTTAGAACTCAACTAAGTCTCCTTCAAGGATGAGAAAGCCTTAAACTCACTTATAGCTTACATAAAATCTTATTCAAAATACGTTTTGATTTATCAAATCATCAAAACTCACCATATTTCCGCTTCAATACTCACAAATTGTTTTTCATTCTTCAAAACACTTAGGTGGACATATTGAATAATTTTAGGAAATTGTTTCTAGTCATCTTTATCTCAAAATGGGTCAAAAATTAGTTTTTTAATTCTTTTGATTTTTGAGGATTTTTCAAACTCCTTCTCAAGCTAAAATCTGATATCTAGGATCATTTTTTATGACTTGACACCACCAAAACTCTTAGTGTTATCCTTGAACATCCATTGGTAGTTATTTAGTCCCATTTTCCTTCCATAAAAAGCAATCATTTGCTATATCATTCATTACTCTTGATCATTCAAGTACACCCTCATTTAAGATAGTTAGGAGGACTGAAACACTCAAGATGGTATAGGTCTTAGACCTTAGAAACATCATCTTTATCCTTTCATAGCTGCTGAGAGCCGGATCTCTAGGATTAGCCTAGCCGGATCCCTCAGAAGAGAGAACCGTGGGATCCGGGTGACAGATTATGTCAACTCTAGCCTAAACAATCATTTCAAGCTCACCTTGCTTACTTGAACACTCCACCCCATCTTTATTAAGTTCCTAGATTAGTGAAACTCTGAACTTCAATTTTGTGCATGTTAATCATCACATTTTTAAGAATCTTAGTGGCTTAAGTCTTAAATACACTTGCCAAAATCTTCCCCTTATAAGTCATATTGCTAGAACACCTTAGTCATCAAACACAACACAATTCTCAGCAATTACCAACATCTTCCTTAGTCATTTCATCATGAGAAAAGCTCCTAGTGCCAACTCATCCACTCAAGAACCACCCAAGAAACTTGCTAGGGTCATACACGAAGTTTCATCAACCGAATCATCTCCAGTTAAGTCCACAAATGCTAGGATTTCCCTTACACCAAAGAAACCAATCAAACTAATCCCCAAGAGGATTGTTCCCACAAGGATATCATCACCAAACTCTACTAAACCAAACATACCCTTTTCAACTCAACCAACATCATTGGTGCCTAGAGCCACCTCACAATCATCTCCACATTCTCACAACTTAGAGGACTTACCTCCTTGGCCATCTCATCTTCCACCACTACCAACAAATTCACTTGAAAATGTTGTGCAACAAAACCAAAGTGTTGAATCAACACTTGCACCAATATCAACTTCTCCTATTCCCCCCAATAGTCCATTTTGGATTATGAGGAGACATCAAATTCAACCACCCAACCACATGGAAGTTGACGCTTCTTTGCCTCCACCCTCAAACATTGTTGAGCCACCACTTAATGAGCCTCCACCAATTCCTCCTTTATTTAAGGATCCTCAACCCACTTCACTTGAACCTCCGCTTCAAGAAACTCAAAACCAATACAAGGATTGCTATCATTGTCAACATGTTGAAAGGTTGATACATGAACTACGTAAAGAGCAACGTTTCATGTTTTATCACCTCCTCGAACGTTTCGAAGAGGTCAACGAACCTAAACAACCATGAGTCTAAAGTGGTGTCCTAGTCTTAAGCTCAACTTAGAACGTCTAGGAATCCCATTTTTTCTTTAAGAACGTAATTACCTCTTAAGTTTAAGTCACTCGTTAGTATTTGTAGAAAATGCATGGCTAGATCATTCTCTTAGTTTTAGAGATTTTTTTGATTATCTCTTTGTTTTATTGAATGATATCTTATGTGCCATATTGCTTTGAGTGTATTATTTATACATATCTCACTCTCATATTTAGCATTGTTTGGAATATCACAAGTGCTGAAAATCTGTCACCAGATAGACGGATCCCTTGAAAAAGCCTAGACGGATCCCTCCAAAGAGGGAACCGCGGGATCAGTGCAACAGAAATCAAATTCCCTTCTAACATTCTTATTTACAGGAAATTATGCACTATACTCTTGTCTTTTAACCTTTATTTTGTAGATTTTCAAAATACACATGAAGATTTTGACACCATAAAGCTAGGGGGAGCTTTGTGTCAAACCATATTGCAAAACCATTTGCAACATAATCCTTCATGACACCCCATTGCAACGTTGCAATCTTCAAGGGGAGCATTTTCGTCACAAGGATGAACCATTTGCAATACATTTGCTTACTTATTTTTATGTACTTGACGCCCTCACAAAGGGATGGACTCGTCAAGGGGGAGTTAAGACGAGAACCATTCCCGTCACTTGCTCTCTTTACATTTTTTTCTTTTTACATGTTTTTCTTAAAACTTTGTGTTAGTTTCTTTTCAACGCTCTTTTTGTTTCGACAAAAAGAGGGAGAAGAGAGTAAAAACTCCAATTCGAACTTTTACGAATTTTAGTTTTTCCTTAAAATAATTTTATATTTTGTCATCAACAAAAAGGGGGAGATTGTTAATACAAATAAGCCGTAAAAACGTTTTTTTATATTTTACGATCTTCTAATGTTTTGTCGATAACAAACGTAAAATCATTTTAACGAAACAAATAAAATACGTAAACTATTTGACCCAATAGTTTTCTAAAACACTTACGTTTTCACATAAAACACTAAAACAAGTACAAGTGATTTTATGATTTAGTAATACATATGTACAACAACTAGTGTTTACATAATGGGCAAATATATACTTAACTAGTATATACTAAAATGGGTAAAAACTAACAAATGATATTGACCTATAACCCATGGTATTATCCAAACCACTTGACTAGGTACATTGAACTCATAAGATACATTGTATCTAATAAGTAACTCATGAATCAACCCATAACCCATGACCCATAACCAAAATACCCATGGGTAAAGAGGAGCGTCCCACGGATCCCTAGCTTTACGCTAGACGGATCCCTTGTGGGAGGGATCCGTGGGATCCGGGGAATAGTAAGCTTTCTCCTCTATAAATAGTGAGCCATTTCTTCCTTTTGGCTTGCCACTTTCACACATACTTTCTCCAAGTATTGTATCTCTCTAACCACTGATCCTAAGGGATCTTTCTATGTAGTCTGTCTTTTGTTTTTGTGTGATTCTCTAAGTTCCTCTTAAAGGCGAGATCACCACTTCTTGAAGTCGAGAAAGCTCAAGTCCATGAGTTGCCATGCTTCGTCATCATCAAGACAACTAAGGTTCTCTTGTTGATAGTTCTTTCTTCCTCCGTAGAGATGTTGTGTTGAAGGCATTAGTGAAGGATGCCAAAAGAGTCAAGACGAAAGCATTAGTGAAAGGTGCTTAACGTCCGTGTCAAAAGCATTTATGAAGAATGCTAAAGGTGTCAAGTCAAAGGCATTAGTGAAGGATGCCTAGGAATCAAATCAAGTGGCATTAAGGAAGAATGCCTAGATCGTATAATCGATGAGGTGCATCGTTATACATATAAGTATTAGTTTATTTCCAAGGATGGTGATATCCTTGATGGTGTTGTAACAAGGAGTGGATCTCCTTGAGATTAGGTGTTGTGTTGTGTTGTGTAGTAGTTCCTCTATAGTAATGGAACTAGGTGCTTAGCCTAGTACCTAATAAAGGGTAGGCGACGTTGTGATAGGTGTGGTTCACCTTGGTGTGAAAGAACCCGGTGGTTAGCCTAGTACCGGAAAAAGAGTAGGCGACGTTGTGAAGGCTTCTCCGCCATAAGGATATTGGTGTCGTGTAGTGTTTACGAACTCTCGAGTAGGTAACTCGAGGAGTGGAGTAGGGCAAGGAAGGTGTCCTTGTAGCCGAACCACTATAAATACTCGTGTCAAGGTTATGTGCTTCTTACTCTTTATCTTTCATTATACTTTTATATATCTATCTATCAACGTCCAACATACACATCTAAATAGATTGACATAAGTCGATCTAAATATTTGAAAGGAAGTTTTAAATTGGTAAAACTATTCAACCCCCCCTTCTAGTTTTCCACAGACACGACATGCCAATTGTTAGTTGGAAGAGGATTCTTAGCTACCACTAGTGCCATAATCGATTGTAAGATGTCTAAGATAGTGATAGGAGAAGGGAGTGCTAGGTCAATTTATGATGTCAAGAAGCATTCCTATTATAATGAGGATGAAAAAATACCTCATGAGATCATGTTGGATTGGAGACCATCTAGATATGGACCTTGGACCAATAAAGACTTTGTAGGCCCTCAACGACCTTTCTATCTAGAAGAGACCTACGTGAATAACTCAACTTTCCAAGAACGACAATTGGCTAGGGACATTGAAGTGAACCCTTCGAGGATACTTTAGTGTTTAGGAAGATGACCGAATTCCTAGGAACCTTGCCCGTTAATCTTTGGATGAATTGGTGGAAAGTTGAAAGTAAGAAGCCTAGGTACAATTGAAATTGGGATAGGCCACCTAGTGATGGAAATGGAGAGTGGCACATTAGGATGACAATCTATGATTCCAATGGTGAGAAGTTTGAAAAGGCATACCGGACTAAGCGTATTAAGAGAAAATTAAAAGATAAGTTTGATCCCACCGACATCTTGAGGATAAACTCACTCACCTAAGTACGTAGGGGCACGACTTCGAGTCTAGCTACAAGACTCATAAATAAAGAAAAGCGCTTCGTGGGAGGCAACCCATGCTTAATTGTTTGTTTGTTTTGTTTTTTTCAATTTTTGTTTATATATCTTTTTCATTGTTGTTTATTCTCATGTTAGACTTTGTGAAAATGCTTTATTTTGTTTTAAACCTCGTCTTAATTGCATATAAATGTATTTTACAAAAAGATAAGTGTAGGGAAGATCACATATGTTTTTAAGAACATGAACATGAGATTAACAATAATTGAAATTGTATATATTTGTGTGTTTGTTAGAGTCAAATGCTTGTATCGAGTCATAATAGATGTTTTGCATAAAGTTTTCCAGGTTTTAATGAGGTAAATTTTCCAGAATTGTTCCAGAAAAATGCATCAGACCACTTTTTGTCAGGACAACCTGACGACGTTAGGATTAACACCTGACGACGTCAGGGAATGTAGAAACAGAATGTCAGTTTCGTTTTCTATGTAACTTGTGATTTTTGGAAATTCCCAATTCTTAATTTTCCAGAAAAACTGCAAACATCCATTCCACAAGCATTATATCTTACTCGCTTTCTAGTTTAGTTTTGTTTCATATATAGTTTTACCGTCGATTTTACACGAAGGTTTCATTTCGTTTTCTTATAAGTGTGCAGGTTATATTAGACAAGAAGAAGAAATACATATTGGAAGAAACGCTTATTACTTATTCATTCTTCTTGGAGGAGGATTTAACCGCAACTTCATACATATCTTACCGAGCTAATCAGGGGAGTACTAGTTTCTTTCTCTTTTAACTTACATTCCTTTATCATAACTTTGATGCTTTCGGGGAACATTAGGGACAATGTTCAGTTTAAGTGTAGGGAGGGAGAATAAAACGGGAACTTAGAAACTATTCACTCACTTGATTATTTGTCTTGTCCTTGGTAATTTGTGTAATAAACTATGAGAAATATTTGTTAGGGCAATTTTAGCACCAAATTTAAATTTTTTATGGCATTTACAAGCTAAACTTTAGTCTTAATAAAGCGTCTCATGGATAGGAATTATATGACTAGCACAAAAAACCGTTTACCACTCAAATTTCACCCCAAAAATGTGAGGTTCGCCCCTAGATCTTTAGGAATAAAAGCATTCATCTTTAATGCTTAGTGAGTGTACCGGTAGTATAATATATTCTAGAACTTGTTTTGTGATGCATTCCAAGATCGCTAGTGAGACTACACTCGTGTAGTTAGGATTAACTAAATGATAAGAGGCATTAGGATAACCCTTATTTTAAACCTGTAATTTAATTACCTCTTCCATACCGGTTGAGTAACTTTCCCCACACCCTTGCGATGTACTCATCTTTAGTACACGATACCCCTAGTTAACCCCTCAGAGCCTATCCTTTTCGCGGTTCTCGTGATGTTTCGGTTTTCTGAAATATCAATGAAGAGCATTGTTTACAATCCACCCTCAAATGTTACACCCAAATCGCCTTAGCCTACCTTGTATGCACTCATCTGTAGTGCATTATTGTTATCATTATTAAACCCTTAGTTCAATTATCTAGTTACTTGCATGGTTGATAAGTCGAGTCATATCATTTGTATACAATTTTGGGATGATTGGGACTCATGGGTTAAAGTAATAATTTATGGAGTAACGAGAAAGAACGATAAATTCAAATTCATTTTGTCTACGTAATTAAGTACTCCAAGTGTATTGATCTTTTCAAATTGGGTCAATTAGTGTTAGTTAAATAAAAACTCAAGTGTAGGGATGCTCCTATAAATCCCTTTATGTTGATGTTATCGTAGAGGATGGTAGAGTAAAAAGGTATGAAAAAAAAATCGAAAAAAATGAATGAAAAAAATGAAAAAAAAACATACGGGCTACCATCCTACATCTATATTTATGTTTATGTTTTTAAGTTTATGTTTGTGTTTTGTTTCAAGTTGTTTAGCGTTAGTGAGTCGAGTTTTGGCTTAGCAACGCCACGCTTTACATGCTTGTAACATAAGATTTTTGACTTGCCACCACTAAATATCCCCTATCCAACAAAACCCTTTACTTCCCTACCCTAAGCCTAAAGTTACAACCCTTGTAAAGACTTCTTAGATAGTTATTCCTAGGTACTTATGCCAAAGCGGTGGAGGTTTGATCTATTCTTAAGCCTATGGTAATCTATGTACTATGCCAGGTAATGAGTGTTTATCTTCCATTTCCATTCATATTATATTTCATATAAACCTGAGAGATGAGAGAATCCAAACACCAATTGTGAGGTGCTAGTATATAATTTCTGTATTTGTTATGACTATTGTGGCGGTTGTACTTGTTGTAGATTATCTTAAACCAATGCTTCATGCCCCTTACTTATAAATTGATTGGCCAAAATCACATTTGCTTGAGGACAAGCAAATTCCAAGTGTAGGGATATTTGATAAGGATTTAAAACATACATTTTTAGGGGTTCATTTAGACCCTAAATCAACACATTTTATATCCGTTACTACT
Organism: Chrysanthemum seticuspe; assembly: GCA_019973895.1. Taxonomy (NCBI): domain Eukaryota; kingdom Viridiplantae; phylum Streptophyta; class Magnoliopsida; order Asterales; family Asteraceae; genus Chrysanthemum; species Chrysanthemum seticuspe. Next base: position 303,695,560 of record BPTQ01000007.1, on the reverse strand, counting down.
TAAAATCGTTTCTTTTCACATTTTAGGTCTTTTGGAAGGAAAATGCTGGAATGAAGCATATTTGAATGAAAATGAGCAAAAACATGAAGAAAATGGCAAAGTCAAGATCAAAGGCCCTCCAGCAGACCTGACGGCGTCCCAATCAAAGGGCGACGCCGTCCCTCATCAAGAAATCTGATCAAATTACAAGTGACGGCTCAGAACAAATTCTGGTTCTACAATCTGATGGTGTCACGCCTAAACTCTGGAAGGCGTCACTCTCATTTTCCACACCAGAAGCCTAATAACCAATCTCAGACAACGTCCTTCATGAAGACTGACGGCGTCACGCTTATCAACTGACGTCGTCCCAACGATGACTTGGCCCAGACGAAACCCTAATGCCGGCGACCTGACGGCGTCACCAGCAAAAGGTGAAGCCGTCGCATTTGTAAATCTATATATAGAATTCTATTTTTATGTACAATAGGAGGTAGAACTTTGGAGAGCAAATCCTAATTCAGTTGTAGTCTGACTTGGATAGTATCTAAGGGTCCCAAACCCTTCTTTACATCATAAGATAAGTTTGTTAATCCATATTATCATTATGTCTACCCCATGTTCAATTGTATGTGTATATACTTGCTTGTTTAACATGAGTAGCTAAATTATCCTTGTGTTTGCTTAGATCTATGAAACCTAGTTGTTAATTATTGTTAGGTTGTCTCTTGTCTTAATTATTAGACGCTAGCGTAAGGAAAACTGGCTTATTCATTAATTGTTGCGAGCTTGAACGTCCTAAATAGCAAAAAAGCTTAAGAGTGCACTTAGGCCATTCGTTGTGTTTATTGCGTGAGTTGTAGCTTAAGGATAGTAGAGTATTCGGTGGAGATACTATTGTGCTTGCCGATCCCGGATAGTCTAGAGGAGAGTTACAATTCATAGAACTAGAGAATTAGGCACCCCCTATGACCAAACGGAATACAACGCACCAATTAAGATGAGGATGTGACAATTCAACCAACCAATAAGAGATAACTAAGGAGTAAGAACATATAAGTAAACACATTTTTAATCATCATACGAGCACACTTTCATTAGCATAATCTATCCATAGTTTAATTAGTCAATTAGTTTAGTAATTATTAAAAGTAGTTAAAATTGGTAGAAGTACCACCCCCACTCCTATACCCCGAGATATTTACCTTGCTTTCTAAAAAACATAAAAAGACTAAAAAGAATCTCCCTCAACCCCACCTTCTCGTCATACATCTCTTTCTAGCATTCCTATTCCCTAGAGAACGAATCAATCCATGGGCTTACCCCATACTACACTACAACGATTAGGTACACTGCTTAGAGGGTTGAAAAATTTGCTCGTAGAAAAGGAAGTCTTCTCGACCCCGAACCCACGCTATTAGTCAGTCATAGGGTGGTGCCTAATTCCCCAATTCTATGAATCGTAACTCTCCACTAGAACACCCGGGATCGCCAAGTACCGAAGTATCTCCCCCGAATATCCTATTATCCTTAAGCTAAAACTCACGCAATAAACACGAGAGCCTAAAGTGCACTCTAAGGCTTTATGCTATTTAGGACGTTCAAGCTCGCAACAATTAAAGAAGAAGCCAATTTTCCTTGTTCTAGTGTCTACCAATTAGAACAAGAGACAACCTATCAATAATCAATAACTAGGTTTCATTGGATCTAAACAAACACTAATTAATTTAGTTACGCATGATAGATAAGCAAGAACACAAATAAACAATCAAACATAGATGAAACATGGTGATATATTGGATAAACAAACTTATCTTTAAGTGTAAAAGAGGGTTTGGAACCCTAAAATACTGTCCAAGTCGGACCTCAAACGAACTAGGGTATGCTCTTCAAAATAATGCACACATAATGCAGAAAATTCGAAGTCTATATATAGAATTTACAACTGCGATGGTGTCGCCTTTTGATGGTGACGCCGTCATTAGGATTTCGTCTTTGCCAAGTCATCAGTGCGACGACGTCAGGAAGATAGTAGTGACGCCGTTTGGGTTGCTCTTGGACGTCATCTTGGTGAAGTCTTGGTCGTCTGGTGTAGAATGAAAGAGTGACGGGCTTCTGAAATAAGGCGTGACGCCGTCACTTGTTAAGACCAAAATAAGTTCTGAGCCGTCGCTTGAGAGTTTTTGGAACACCATGTAAGCGACGGCGTCGCCCTTGTGGTTGGGACGCCTTCAGGCTTATGAAATTGCCTTGTTTTGTTGACTTTGTTGTTTTCTTCATGTTTTCGCTTCTTTTCTTCGAAATGTGCTTTATTCAAGCAGTTTGCTTCCAAAAGACCTAAAATGTGAAAAGGAACGATTTAAGCAGTAATGGATATAAAATGTAACGATTTAGGGCTTAAATGACCCCCTAAAAGTGTATTTTCGAACCTTTTCATGGCCACCTCCAAATGTACACATCTAGCGATGTTTGAACGCTTAACATTTTAATTGAAAACCAAGAACCTTACTAATAGGTCATTGGTGGTTAAAATTTAAGTTGTAACACAGTGAAATATATAAAACAGTTTTCATTCACTGTGAACTAAGGGTGATCACGGTCTAAAAACCGGACCGGACCGGACAGGACCGGACCGGACCGAGACCGATCTCGGCAAAAATCTTAGACCGAGACCGGACCGAATGTGGTCGGTCCGGTCTCGGTCCAGGTCAGTCTTTTGGTCGGTCTGGTCCAACAAGGGCAAATTAGCCCAAATTAGTCGGTTTGTGGTCCGGTCCGAACAAGACCGGACCGGACCGAGGACCGAATTAGCCCAAAAGCCGAGACCGAGGACCGGACCAAATGTGGTCGGTCCGGTTCGGTCTCGGTCGGTCCGGTCCGTTTGGGTCATTTGCTCAGCCCTATTATGAACCATTGGAGCGGGTGTAAGTTAGTACACAGTAACTTTACCAGCGCCACCGTATAACGATTAATTCATTTGGAAAAGGAAATATAAATAAGTGTGATGGATTAGAAGGGGCGAAATGATCGTAGAACGGCAAGAGTGAAATGAGGGCAGAAACAATCAAAGCATATTGGCCTATTGAGTAAAAGGTACAAGATTGTATAAGGGTATGTTAGTCTTTTCACCTAAAAGTTATGTGGATGAATCATAATCATCCATGTACATATCATTTTCCTTTTCGAATACAAACGCAAACAAAAAATGATACAAATTGTCATATCTAGTATCCTTTAACCATTTTTCCTACTGTCACATACTTGACATATAAGGAAAATGACATCTTTATACGTATACCATGAAAAATAGTTTAACTTACGATCTTATGTGATAACGTGATATGATTTGTTTTTCCTAATTTTTTTTGAACTAAAGATTTGTTTTTCCGAATTAAAGTAAGTGTAAATTGCGAAATTCGATTGTTGTGGTTTTGTGGCGAAGAATTTGATGAAGAGTTTAGCAAAACCTGTCCTTTTTAATGATGATGTTGTTAGACTTTTGAAATTTTAGAAATGGGAAATGATATATGGACCTAAACTTAGACCTAAAACCAATATTCTGATGGCTGCAGACAGGGACTCACTTATTTTACAACCCATCAGGATAATGACAAGTGGTTTTAAGTATAAGTTTAGATACATGTATAATTTCCCTTTAAAAATATTTGAGTGTGCTTTTTTCAAGGGAAAAATTATTGTGAGACCTAAAACTGTGATAAATTTTATACAACGCATTATTATTTTATTGGTTTGTAAAGAAATAATTCTTTCAACTTCGGCAAACAAAATGATGTAGGTTTCTCTCATTTTGTTTTTTTTTATTAAGAAGGGTGTTTAACTTTTACTAGTATGAGATTTTTTTTATATCGGTGGTTTCTAAAGATGTAAAGTGTTAGGCTTTTACTAGTAAAAGATTGTGATTGTTAAAATTTTTCATTACAAACCGCCGAGCTGTATTTTGCATTTTACTCCAGACAAATCATGTAAACCACTTTTGCAATTGACTCCTAAATTAATAGTATTATTAGCATGAGTTGGGCCCAAATTTATCCATCAAGATAATGCTGAGTAAAACAAAATTTATGGGCCAGGCTTTGTATTGGGCCCTAGTTTTCATCTCTGCAAGTTCCCCCATCGCTTTTGCAGCTGCTCTGAACTGCTTGAGCTGAGTTTTGGTTAGTAGTCAACGATTCATAGGTACTTTCACCTTCCTCTGTATCTTTGTTTTGAGAGTTTAATGACTATCTGAAATATATAACCTACAGACTTATTATATATCACTGTATGTGTTAGATGATAGGTTAAGGCCCAAGCGTAAATTGTCCATTAGGTTTAGTGTTATGTTAGCTTATTCTATTAAGCAGATAAGTAAGCTCAAATAAGCAGGTTAGGGGGTGTTTGTTTAACCTTATTTATCGGCTTATGAGACTATTTGTTTCCAGCTTATATTTAATAAACTTAATTTTGTCGGCTTATATAAGCTTAGTATGACATAATAAACTTATATAAGCTAATAAGTGATAAGTCCCAAAATAAGCCTTATGAAACATGAGCCGAAAACATATATAAGCTTAAACAAACACCCCCTATTTAAGGACTTATATGAGATGAAATTTAAGTCGCATTTTGCCAATATAGCTAAAGGGATTTAAAACTGAGAGTTTCAACAATTTCCTTTTTTTAATAGTATTATTACATGTTTTACATAATAAGCAAGTTTGAACACAGTTTTCTGATTTATATGCGAAAGCACAAGCGTAAAAATAAGCAACCCCAAACACCCTCTAAATAGGCAATCCCAAACACCACCTAAACTTATCAGTAAACAATACATATAACTTTTTTCAAATTCTCGATGTTATGCCAGACTTGATGTTTCATTCCCCAAATTGTAGAAATGGTTTTCTAGGAGTTAGGCTGCAGTCTAGAATTCTTTAGTTAGTTGGCTGCAACAATTATTATTGTATGTTTGTGTAGTAGTTCATCTTTATTTTGAACTCATATGCTAACTAAGTGCCGTTCAAACTCTTTGTAGAAGAAGCTCTGCATCGAATTTGCTGTTTAACGGAAGATGAGGATAAAAAACAAAAACAAAACTTCGATACTGTCGCCTGATAAAGTCTCAACCGATCAGAGTCCTCAACAGCCAAAGTACATTTCCCTTTCTTTTGTAGTGGTGTCTGATTTTTTTGGTTGATTTAGGTGATCGTTTAGCTAACAGTGATTATAATTCTTATGTATGTATTTAGTTCTTATGAAGGTGAAAGTCTTCTATATCTTCTCAACTCAATTCAAAGGTAACAAATACGTTGCAATACAATGAATTCGAAATACTTTTTCTACATTCCCGTAAACTAAAAGATGCAGTTATCGTGTTTGGACCAGGGGAATTAAGTTAGCGAGACTAAAAGATGAATCTTTACCTCATAAAATTTGGCTAAAGGTTATTTCCTTTCTTTCTTTCTTTCTTTCTTATATTTGACTTGATCAGTAGTTTAACTTTGAATGATGATAATTTTATTGTCTTTGTTATCAGCAACAATTTTCAGTTGGCGTAAATGAGGTGACCCGTGTGCTTGAACGGATGCCACCGGTTATCGGATCTGTAATCGCGACTCCACAAAATGCTACTTTTTGCAGTCGTAATTCTGAATCCCCTTCGCTCCAACTTCAGGTTATTTACTGTGTTTAATACTATTATATAAGGGGTATGTGCATAAAAAAGTAACGAACTTTGGTCTGATTTCTGTTTTGGGTAACAAACATTTGGACTAACAATAAGGTTCATTCTTTAATAAAAGTTTTCATTATTTGGTAATCTTCTTAGCAAACCAGAATTAGGCATTATGTCAAAAGGTCAGCATGGTCAATATGATGATCAACATTGACTGATGATATTTTTGTTTATATCGTAATTTCAATCTTAAATCTACTTGTACAGTATTTTATATCAATGCAGTAACCAAAATCTTACATGTATATTATAGGCAATACTTATAGCGACTGACTGTAATCCTCGAGGGCTAACAAAACACCTACCAGTCCTTGCCTCTTCTAGGGAGGTGCCTGTTATCTTTGTGAAAGATAAAAAAGGGGGATCTTTCAAATTAGGTGAAATTGTGAATATGAAGACAGCTATGGCAATTGGAGTTAAGGTAATGCTACATCCATACTTTCTATCTATATTGACGACTTGACGTATTATATATTTATATTAACTTTGATTTTCTTACATACCCTCTCCTTTTCATTGTATTTTCATGATTGATGTTTCATACTTGAACAAAATTACATTTTGAATTACAAGTTTGTTAGATTAGTGATTAACTTAAGGAGATTACTGCAATTTTCAAATTTTGAACCATTTGACTTGAGTATTCCTTGCCGAACACCCATCTTCATTGCAAATTAGTATTACCAAAGAGAAGTCTTTGCAAGGATGGTTTATATTTTTGTATGTTGATAACTATCGAAATATAATTGAAAAAATGATGATCTGCTTACAAAATAAAAGCTAGCACTTTGGATTGTGACAGTGTATATGTTTTTCTTTTTTTTTTCTTACACGTTGTATGCATGTTTTAGGCTAGAGGAAATTCAATCAACAAACACATAGGCGAGATTCTTGGAGATAAGAATGTAAATAATGGCGTTGTGGTCGTTGAGTGATGCAGCATATTTTACAAGTTTGATGTTTTACTGAACAAGATTTCAATAAGGATATAGTTGAGGGAGATGCATTGTGCTTCTTGTCTCTGTACAAAACTAACAACCATTATTGTTAGAGGTTGCGAGTGATCTGATTTTTGAAGTTTAGTGATTGGTTAATCCCTATTGTGTCTACTTTGGAATTGTCGGTAGGTTACCAATGTATTACATTCTTTTTTGTGATATAGCAATTAAGCTAGCACTTTAGAATCATGTCCCCTTTTTAGTTTATAAGGCTGTTATATCTAGTGTGTTTCCATGTAACATTTTCTTATTTGGCCTTATTGATCTTAAATAGTATAAACTCATATAATCATTTTATTATCCATAAACTCATATAATTTACATTTTGGCCATACATGTTTAGAAGCTTTGTTTAAATTTGCAAGTGGTTGAAACTGTTCTATGTTCTCATTTGTACGCCTATCATGCTGAGCATGATGGTTGCCTTCATATTCTCTTAGACCTTAGTAACTCATATCGTCAAGAAGGGTTACAAACTCAAAACACAGGACATGATAATTGCGAGTGTCAACTGATAAAGTAATCGGAAGTGGTCAAGTGGACCATTATTCGGGATTGGCTCTCTTGGCAAATCCTTAACCACTTGTTCTTTGCCGTTATCATGAGTTAGATATCAGATATCTTCAGCGAAGGTTGCAAGTTGTAAGCATTCATTGCAACCAGGCTCTTCAAAGCCATTGTCAACTTCTTCTATCAACGTGTTGCAGTCAATAAGTAGTTAAGTACATTAATTTGGACACCAATTATTACTTAGAGTTAATTACATAAACTGTCCTTGTGGTTTACCCATAGTTGCACTTTTCTTCTTTAACTCTAAAAAAATACACCATTCGTCGTTGTGTCCATTTTGAGTTGACCGGTCCTTTGATCGGATGACCGTTAGTTTTGGACGTTAAGTGCGAGGCATTATCCTCCTTTCACATCCAAAGTAAACCACCGGGACGATTTATTCAACGATTTTTTCCCTCTATTAATATTTGTATTTAATTTTTTGGGCACTAAATCTTGGTTGGCCGGTTCATGGTAAACCACCACTACCATCGCCACCTACCACCTACCCCACCCCCACCAACCACCACCAGCGACCACCGACCACTCACCACCGCCACCCGCTGCCGCTGCCACCACCACCACCCATCACCAATCACCACCACTCACCACGACCACCAATCACCACCACCACTAACCTCCACTACTCACCACCGACACTCGCCACCCACCCCTGCCACCCACCACCGCCACCCACTACCACCACCGCCACCAATCACCATCACCACTCACCACTCACCACTCACACCCGCTACCACCACCGCCACCAACTACCACCACGATCACCAATCACCACCACCACCGATCACCACCACCACTCACTACCACCACCAATCATGTGGCGATGGTGAGTGGGTAGTGGTGGCGGCGGTGGTGGCGGCGGTGGTGAGTGGTGGTAGTTGGTGGCGGTGGGGTTCGAACCCTAGTCACCAAGGTTGTAAACCAAGCAAAATACTAGTGGGCTAAAAGTCCATTATGTTATTTTAGAGTTGTAATCCCCGCGCAACCACCGCCACCAATCACGTGGCCCCGGTGAGTGGTTGGTGGTGGTGGCAGTGGGTGGCGGTGGTGAGTGGTAGTAGTTGGTGGCGTTGGGGTTCGAACCCTGGTCACCAGGGTTGTAAACCCAACGCATTACTAGTGGGATAAGAGTCCATTGTTTTATTTTGGAGTTGTAAACCCAACGCAACCACCACTCACCACCGCCACCACCACCAACTGTCACTTACCATCGCGGTGTTGAGTGGTGGTGGTAGTGATCAGTGGTGGTGGTGATGATGTTGATGGTGGTGAGTGGCGGTGGTAGGTGGTGGCGTTTAAGGCGTGGGTGGGGGGGGGGTGGTGGTTTACCATGAACCGGCAACCAAAGATATACCGATTTAGTGCCCGAAAGTTTAAATAATAATAATAATAATAATTAAAGTTTCGTAACTTTCGTTACATAAATCGTCCTTGTGATTTACTTTGGATTTGAAAGAATGATAAAGGACCGGTCAACTCAAAATAGACAACCACATGCACGAATGGTATACTTTTTGAGAGTTAAGAACGAAACGTGCAACTATGGGTAAACCAAATGGACGATTTTGTAATTAACTCTTTTATTTATTCCAGACTTTAAGAATGAAAATACCAGGTGAACTGCATCTACAAGGTCATGTCATAAATTTGGACTTAGCGAGTCCGATACATGTAGCTCTCCCACCAACTTTTAAGTTCTAGTGGAATTATAGTTGCTCCATCAGCCACTTGGTTGTGGATTGAAATGAAAAATGATTGATGAAGAACAAAGTTGATAACTTGTTTTTTTAACCAAAATATGGTTGTGGTTACAATAACAATATGAGCTACTTTATGCATACAAGTTTGACTAATTAACTGACTAATACCAGGAAACATAACCCATCTTACCATTAAAGATAGGAACTACTATATAGGGCAGAGCATATTAGACCGAAAACCGAACCAAACCGGACCGAGTCGAATCAAACCAACCATATTCGGTTCGGTTTCGGTTCTATATACTAACGGTTTTTGGTTTCGGATGTATAAATAAAGTTCCTAACAGTTTAAATATTCTCATCAAACATAACAATGAAATTAACATAACCACAATATTCTATCAAGAAACTTCTGTATTTTTTTGGGTACATCCATTCCAACATCCTTTTCACAAGAGCAGAGACTCATTCTCTTTAGCTATTGTTCTATCCATGGTGTCATATAACGGCTTGTTTAATGTTTCCGGCAGGTAAAACACAAGAATCCCTCCCACAATCCCACATACGCCAAACACCATAAAGGAATACCCACCATCCATAACTACCACGAAAGGTACGAATATGTTTCCAAATTGTCCAACTTGCCTTGCACATCCAAGTGCTGCATTTCTAACTACTGTTGGAAACAACTCCATGGCGTATATGTATAACAAATTATAAGTCCCGGCCATCCCAAATATTCCCAAAAACCCACACGCCATTCTTAATAGTTGCCAACTCCCTTGGCTTCTCAATAAACTGCCCATAATGCAAAAGATTCCACTAAACCATTGCGTTGCAACACCTAATGGCCTCCTCCCAGACCTATCTATTAAGATGGATGTCAAAAGGTACGCTGGCATCTCTGCAATAGCGTTGAGGAGAACACTGAGATGAATATTAGTTTTAAGGTTTACGACGTTTAAGTTCAACCCATAGTACACAACCGAGCATGTGAAGTTGATCCCCATTAAGAGAAATAAACGTGTTCTCATTAATGGTGCCTTGATCACATCTATGACCGACCCACTGACACTTTCTTTTGTTCCAATTTCCATACCTTTGTCATGACTACTTTTGGCTTCTTCATCTAGGACAATGTAGACACCTTTCGGAAGGTGTTTGCCATTTGATTTGGCGATATTGTGCATGATTTTCATGGCTTTATCCGTTTTACCCCGAATAAGGTACCAACGAGGGGACTCAGAGATGAAAGGGATGATTAAAGTAAGGAAGAGGATGGAGGGTGCGGAAGAAGCAATATAAAGTGTTCTCCATGATTGAAATATGTAAGCTATGCCGGATGAAAGGGCAATACCGAGTGAGTAAAAGTAGAAGGTGGACATTCCAGCAATACCACGCTTAGTTGGGCCAATGGGTTCAGTGGCTAGAACGAAGGCACAAATGCCGACTCCACCACTACTAAATCCAGTGAGTAGGCGGAGAAGCACATAGGTAGGGTAGTTGGGTGAGATAGATGTCAAAAGGCCAAAAAGGATGTTCATAATGCATACAATCGTGAGTGATCCTTTTCTTCCCAATTTCGAGTCGGAGAGATGACCAAATGTTCCAGATCCTGCAAAATAAGATCAACTAATAGTATAATTGATCATTATCAATGATACTTAACGACCTAAATGAGCATACCATCATAGATTTGTGAAAAAAGAATATGGGTTGGTTGTGTTACCTATCATGGAGCCAACAAAGAACAAAGCTTGAACCAACCCAACCTTATATTTTTGTCCACACACCAGTCCCCACTCAGTCACTGTTGATCGCCCTTCACCACCATCCCACCGCCATGAACCTGGTTGAAGCCCACAAACGCTTTTATCAGTATCCCATACACATACGTAACCTGGTTTGCAAGTCCAACCAGGTTCAAAGTCTGCAAAAATCATTACCATGGTGTGGAAGGCATCTAGCGCCCAAGCCATGCATGTAAGGACAAAATGTTTCAACTGCCAAAACCCAAACTCACCACAATATTTGGTTAGCATTTGGTCAACCGAGAGATGCTCGATTGGCGGTTGCCCATGTTCCGTGGTGATGTGAGTTTCTATTAGAGGGAGGAGAGGTGGCTGGAGATCATCCAATGAATTTTTATGGAATGACATTGGCTGTGTTAAGTTATTGAATATGATCATTTTAGTTATATATATATATATATATATATATATATATATATAGGGAAGGGATCCAATAAGAATAATAATTAAAATGAGAAGGGTAAGAAGTAATTATAGCCACACATTTTAATATGGGAGGGAAAATTTGAATGAAGATGCATCCATTTTTGTAGGTGCATCTAGAATGTGTGGTTGTGGTTACTTCTTATCCTTTTTATTTTTACTATTCTTCTTATTTGATCCTAACTCTATATATATATATATGTGAGTAAGGATCAAATGAGAAGTAAAATTAAAATGAGAATGATGAGAAGAAACCACAATCGCACATTTCAGATGCACCTAAACAAACAGATGCATATCCCCTTAAATTTCTCCTCTTTATTTGAAATGCGTGGCTCAAATTTCTTCTCATTCTTCTTATTTTAATTTCTCTTCTCACTAGATTTCTTCCCATACATATAATATATACATATATATATATATATATATATATATATATATATATATATATATAGGGAAGGGATCCAATAAGAAGAATAATTAAAATGAGAAGGGTAAGAAGTAATTCTAGCCACACATTTTAATATGGGAGGGAAAATTTGAATGAAGATGCATCCATTTTTATAGGTGCATCTAAATTGAGTGGTTGTTGTTACTTCCTATCCTTCTTATTTTTATTATTCTTCTTATTTGATCTTAACTATATATATATATATATATATATATATATATATATAGTATAATGGAAAGGATTATCGACATTTTTATGTAAAATTTATGTAATGGTAGTAGGTTGACACTTGGCCAAGTCAATCACATCAAGTACAGAAATATCTAAATGTTGAAACAATGATTTGAAATGAAGGTTTTTTTCCGCGCGTTGCAGCAGCGTATGTTTAAATCTCCACCGCCCAATTGCAGGCTCGTTAGCGTGTTTCTTTTGTAACAACTTTGGGCAAATCATTTTTCAGGTCCAAAATATATTTGGACTAAATTGCCTATGCATTCCAAAATATTTAATTTTCAGTTATTTTATAAGTTAACAGTTATTTTAGACACAAGTCAGTAAAAAGTCAGCATGACCAAAGTAACTGACATGTTATCTGTCACGCCCGTAGCTTTGAGCAATCACCTTGTAGCGATGATATCATGTTAGATCACAAGAAAGTTGCATATTATGTCAACACAAATTTAAAGGCGATGAACTCGCAAGAGAGTTCTGTCCTAGGTGTATCATAGATGTTACATAACTAGTTCTGATCTCCTTAGGATCGGTATGCCATTTTTCTGTTAAAAAACTAGAGATGATTACATGAGTACAGGTGCACTGTCAAGTAACTATACTTTTGAAAATAGTTCAGTTTGGGTCACTATACTCTTTTTTACTGTATTCACACCATTTTACTAATTATATTATAATTAAATACTCACTGAACTTCAATGATCGTCCAATTTAGAGCATGGGGTGTGGGTTTCGTTGATTCTCGCCATTTCCTTCATGGCATCTCGCCATTTCACTTTGCTCCTCGCCACGACACCAGGTGGCTTCGCCACTTTTGGTTTCGCCGGTCCAACGACGAGGAAAACGACAACCAAATAAAGAGAATATATCCGTTGCAAGTTATAAAATGAGGGTGGGTGGGGCCAAAATGAAGAGAAATGAGTAAGTTGTGATTGAGGGGTATTTTTTAGTTAGTGTGTTGGAGTGATGTGGAGGTGATGTGGCACACGTGGGACCCAAATGAAGAGAATTGGGCAACCCACGACACCCCTTGCTCTTAGTAACTTATATGGCCATGTCATCATAATATTTTAACACGTCAATAATTCTTGGTCTACATCAGAAAAGGAGACCATGTCTTTTTCAACAATATCATACCGCTTTTAACCCTCATAATAATTGGTTCATCAAACATTCAAAACAAATGAACACTCTGGTGGTTTGTCATCTCTTCCATAAGGTATTTACTCTAATATCTAGTTATTATTACTATTGAATTTTGTGAAAAGAAAAGTTTGTTAATATAAATTCTTTATTGTTGTCATAGCTAGATGGCATCATCATCATCCTGTTCCACTCCAATACGTTTAAACTTTCATCATGGTGGAGTATTTGAAGCAAACCCACTTAATTATGAATTTGGTATGGTATCTAAATGGGAAAATGTTTTTTTTTGTTGCAAGGGTGAAGATATACATCAACATAAAAAAACTTTACGGTACAATAAAAAGAAATCAATACTACTGTTTGGACAGACCCAAACATATACAAACATACTACTCTAATGTCATCACATATTGGATAAAACTAAGGTCTATACATCAGATATCGGATACCACAGAGATCATAACATCTCTGACCAGAATCAATCAGCAACAGCAGCAAAACATCAGCATTCACAGCCAAATTCACCCAAATGCACCAAAGACCATAACTCCATATTTACATTTCCCAATCAATTCATATCCTAGATCACTCGACCAACATCCACAGTGAACCTAGGAAGGAGAAGATCAGGAATCACTACGAATTTAGTTGAATATAATGTCCATGGGTTACAAGGATTTAGTTGAATACTTAGAAAAAGAAAGCAATGCTATGTGCAATGCTTTATATTTCGTAGTTCCTGGTCTTGATAAAAAGACTGGATTAAAGCCATTAAAATGTGATGTGTAACTTTAGGCAATATGCTTTTAGGAATAATGGTGAAATTGACATTTACATGGCTCAATCTGAGTTTGACTTTGAAGACGGAACAATCAAAGCTAATAACCATAGCGGTAGTGATCAAGATGATTATAATGTGTATAATGTATACAACTCTGATGAGGATGACACTGCTGTATACATTATACACATTATAATCATCTTATACACTGCTCTAATGTGTATAATGTACAAAGAACAACTATAATTGTAGGCAAGTGTTTTATTTATATATCAGCTAACTTGACTAGTTTAACTCTAGAAATATACAGTAATTACAATGAAAGATATGAATTGTATATCAGTTAACTTGACTAGCTCAACTATAAAAATAAATCAAGAATATATTACATTCTAACTATTGAGCAATCTTCTTCAACCATGAATTTACAAAGAACATAACAACAAAATTCTAACAAGAAGCTTCTACTAGTTTGTTATGGTATCTCTGTTCTCTTCATCCATTGATCCATTCATGGTATCATATAGCGGTTTGTTTAGTGTTTTTGTTAGGAAAAATTATAGAATCCCTCCCACAATTCCACATACTCCAAATACCATAAACAGACATCCACCATTCATAACTGTTACGAAAGGTGTTGACGTATATGGCCGGATGGCCCACGCCGAACGAATTAACGTTATTACTATCGAACGGCCTATGCCGAATCACTCTAGCCAAACGACAGGTACCGAAAGGAGATATTACACTTTCTCGCCTAAAACCTTTCCCGCCTAAACTGTTTCCCGCCTAAAATCTTTCCCACCTAAATTGTTTCCCGCCTAAATATATCGCCATCAGGTATATGGACAAGGAAGTCTTCTTACACCTACCTCCTCCTCTTTCTATACATATTATCTCACATACTTATTTCAAGAGGACACACTATCACAGATTATATATCATACACACTCATACATACTTATGCTAAAATCCTTTAAATAAGAGGTTCTGATTTGACCGTCGGAGGGTGGTTCCCGGGGCTTCGGCCTCGGGTCCCCTTCTAACGGGTTCTTTCATGTTTGTAGTATAATTTCAAGCTCGGGACAAGGATGAATGGCACGTGAAAGCCGTCAAGATCGACCCGACGGAAATATGCTTCAACATTTGGCGCCATCCGTGAGACCGTTATTCACTCTACCAAGAGTTAAGAATGATGGGTCGCATTTTCGGTCCGCTTATGGACGTTCGGTACAAACCTCTGGAACGGACGTTTGGTATAAATATCCGGTACGGACGTCAAGTACAGACCACCGTACGAACCTACTAAGGGCCGTCCGGTGTCATGATTTCCTTCGGTCTGGATATACTGTGTCGTTCGAAAACGACGTATCGTTCGGAGGTACCATCTCGTTCGGATATACTGTGTCGTTCGAAAAAGACGTATCGTTCAGAGGTACCATCTCGCTCGGATATACTGGTGACGGGTTTCATCCATCATCTATGTTACCATGTCAGTTGCACGTCGGAATCTTCGATGATAAGCATACGTGGTGAATTCAAAAGCTCAGACTCGGTTTTGTAAGTTTTTCATCCTGGTTTTCTCTTCATTCTCTGAAGCGCCATGAAACCTTTTTTAAGATACTAGAAAGATTTGACACTCTTTTGTTAAACATGCTTGAGAAAAACCTATTTTTTAAGTGATCTTATCTAGTACAAGTGAACCAAAAGGATAACTTCTGGGCATGACAAAACCTCATTCCTGCTGTATAAGCATTTTAATAATAAAAACTACTAATAAGACACTTCTTTGTAGGCATGCATGTGAATGTGTTCTGTTTGGTCCTTATCGTATGGGCATGCATGTGACTACTTGGTTGATTAAAAACCACTAAAATAACATGTTTGAGATTTATTATATTGAATAGAGAAAACCGAAAATCAGGCTGCCATGTAATTGCATTTTAAGTTTTTCGTCCTTGCTTTTGATCTTGAGACAGTCATGAAATTTTTATATCAACACATGCAATGTATTGTTAATTGTAGTTAACCCTTTATGTCAACAATGTTGATTTAGAGCCTTACTTAGGACAAAACTCATACGTGGTATAAACAAACGTGTTTTGGTTTTGATTATTTGAATCTCATCGCATGCAAGATTTGGTGAATTTGTCGTGCATCGAATACAAGAAAGTGTATATAAGTTTGTGGTTACGTTTCATGTATTTAGTACATAGTCTTGTTGATTTAAGTCGTAAACAAATAATCTTGAACCCAAATAAAAGCCATGGCTGAATGGAAAACTTTACTAACTTATTTTAACACGTTATTCAAAATTTATGAATATCATATTTGCAAATACGAACCCTGGTCACAAATTACATTCGTTGGGAATACAAGTTATTCGGTGAACATATACACGTAGTTTAGTTATTTAGGGTCTGTGAACTGCAAATTGTATTTTAGGCACGACGTGTTTTGTGAGAAGAAAGGTAGATATAAAAAAAGGCCTATAACTACCTACATGCTTCCAAAAAATAAAATAAAATATGACCCACTAACATGACACTACTAGAAAAAGTGCCAATAGCAACGAAATTTTTGCAACAACCAATAAGTCGTTGCTAAATTCACACATTAGCAACAAATATAACAACGAAATTCAGCAAAAATGAAATTTTCGGTTAGCAACGTTTTTGGTTGCTAAATTCGTTGCTATCTTCTCAAAATTTGGTGGGAACATTCCCCCTCTTTTTTAGCAACGACTTTCTCTGAAATATTTGTTGCAGAAAAATTAGCAACGAGGTTTTTATTTTTGCCAATGAAAGCATCAGTTATTAGCAACGAAATTGCAAATATAGCAACGAATCATTTGTTGCAAAAATTATTGGTAAAAAAATTTGAATATTTATATCGCTAAATTTATGAAAAAGTGGAAGAAAAATTCCAACATTTTTTATAAACAAGGTAACAGTTTTATTATAAATTCATTTTCTAGTTACTACATTTATAGAAAAAGTATATAAAAAAGTGTAAACATTAGCGTGGTGAGTGTTCGATTCACTCCAAAAACTAAAGTTTTATGTGACTTGACTCGTGACGCAAATGGGGTAAAGTTTTAGCTTTCATATCCAAAATGAAAGTTATAGATCTCTCTCCCGGTTTCGTGACTTCTTGATTCATCAAAAGCGGAGTTTGTATAAAGGAGTTATGACCAAACAATCTAACTATGTCATCATTTGATGTGTTATCATTAATTCTTTATTTATTTTTTGGTTATTCTCTTGATTATCCATCTTTTATCAAATTTTAATCATTTAGTCATCGTTTCTTGGTCATTTCTCTACATGTAACCCCAAGTGAGCTATAATCATATTTATGCAGTTACCCATGTCGCGAGTGTTTGACTCACCTCAAAAACTGAATTTTTATGTGATTTAACTCGCGACACTAACGTGATTACATTTAAGCTTTCCGCTCCAAAACTAAAGTTGTAGAACTCTCTCTCCCGGTTTCATGGCTCATTGAATCATCAAAAGCATAGGTCATATGAATAAATTATGACCAAAACGATGTAAGTATGTCAAAATATAATGTGTTATTATTAGTTCTTCATTTGTTCTTTGTTACTTCACTTGATTCTTTCTCGATCCATCTTTTATCATGTTTTAAGTATTTAGTCATCTTTCCTTGGTCATGTCTCTGTATGTAACCTCCAACAAAGCTATAATCATATTCACGCAGCTACACGGATTGTTAGTGTTTGACTTGCATCAAAAATTGAATATTTCGATGACTTGACCTGTGACAGGATGTGGTGAAATTTCAAATTTCGAATTAAAATAAAAGGTGAAGATATCTCTCCCCCGGTTTCATGGCTTTCTAAATCATCAAAAGCAGAGTTCGTATAAAGAAATTATGACCACAATGATGTAACTATGTCAAGATGTAATGGGGTATCATTAATTCTTCATTTGTTCTTTGTTTCTTCACTTGTGTGGAAAACTAGAATTGGGGGGGGGGGGGTTGAATAGTTTTGCCGATTTTAACTTAGTTTCAAAATCTTTAGATTCGATGTTATGTGAAATCGTGTGGATGGAGAGAAAGTATAGATCTATAAGTAATGCAAGTAAAGAAAATAAGTAAAGTAAAGGATAGAAATGACACAACCGATTTATAGTGGTTCGGCTACAAGGACACCTTCCTTGCCATACTCCACTCCCCGAGTCACCTACTCGAGAGTTCAAGCACTATGTCAACAAACTCCTTCAACTCGGCGGAGAAGCCTTCACAACGTCGCTTACACTTTTTTCCGGTACAAAGCTAAATACCGAGTCCTTAACACGGAGGACCAACCCAACACTACTATAACACAACAAATATGTGAAATATGAAATACAAGATCTTTGCTACATAAATCTTGTGGAGGAACACATCAATCAAGGACCCCTTGCTTGGATGACTTGTAGAAGCTCGTGATCTCGCCTTAGAGAAGGACCTATATGAGAATCACAACAAAAGAAAGAAGAACTACTATCTAGATCAAGAGATCTGAGATTAGAATAATTTAAAAATGTATAAGAGAGTTTGTAAGAAGAGGGGTGAGTTACAATCAAGAAATGGTTCTCTATTTATAGGCAATTTCTTGCTACTGTTGAACGGATCCCACGGATCCCTTACATGAGAGATCCGTCTAGTGTAAACCGAGGGATCCGTGAGACGCTCCTCATTATCCATGGGTAATGGGTTATGGTTCATGGGTCCTAGACTTTAGACCATGGGTATCCAAGTAGATACATGTATCCTTATAATTTTACTTATGATAACTTATGATAAATATTAATAAACGTTTTTACGGTTTATTTGTATTAACAACTTGATTATTTCCGGTTCAATCTTTTATCAAGTTTTAGTTATTTAGTCATCTTTCCTTGGTCATGTCTCTGTATGTAACCTCCGACAGAGCTAGGATCATATTTACGCAACTACTCACATCGCGAGTGTTTGACTCACGTCAAAAATTGAATTTTTCGAAGACTTGACTTGTGACAGGAATGGAGTGAAGTGTCATATTTCGACTCCAAAACAAAAGTTGTGGATCTATCTTTCCCGGTTTCATGGCTTTTTGAATCATCAAAAGCGGAGTTCGTATGAAGAAATTATGACCAGAACGGTGTAACAATGTCAAGATACAATGTGTTATCATTATTTCTTCATTTGTTCTTCGTTTCTTAACTTGATTCTTTCTCTATTCTACTTTTATCAGATTTTAATCATTTAATCATCGTTCCTTGAGCATTTATCCGCATGTCACCTCCAATGGAGCTATAAACTTAAAGTTTGAACTCGTTCAGCATGCAGTAATTGAAGAAAAATAGTGATCCCGCGTTTGTTAACCACCGGATCGTCCTCAAATTTGTACCATACCTTATAAACACATAGATCTAGATTTTTACCGTTGGAATTTACGCAAGTATTATGTACATACTTGTATAGGTTTGGCTCAAGTTATTGTCGAGCGTTAAAGTGACATATAATTTTTTATAGTATTTAACATTTAAGATATTATATGTAAATGCACTATGTAAAACTACTTATTTATGGATTTACAAGCTTTTTATCCGAGCTCGAGTCCAATTCAAGCTTTATCAAGCCGAGCTCAACCACTCCTAAATAATGCTCATTGAGCTAACATAAACTTGTCAAGTCGAGACCTATCAAAATTCGACTCAATTTAACTCTTTTACACCGCTACTTTAGTAATTAAAGTTTTAAATAATAGATGATTACTTTTGAAATTTTAAGTACAAAGTTATTACTATTAAGTTATAAATATTAGATTTACAAACCTTTTAATGTCTATATATTACAACTAAAGAAATGTAAAATAGTAAATAAATAAAAGAAATATAAATTGGGTAATGAGTTATTAGCCACACAAAGCTTATCCACCATATCTCTTTTACATGTTAATTCGATCTAGATCTACTCTCAATCACTCGTTAGTAGCAGCAAGTAGCTAAAATTTGTTCCCCCCAAATCGAAAACTAAGTTCCCCCCAAAATGAAATTTTTTAGTTCCCCCCAAAACCCAAATCGAAGTATAGATCTCCCTATCTCCCAAATTAAACATCAAAAGAATTCCTCTTTCCCCTCTTTTCAACCCTAATTGAATCTTTCCGCCGCCCACTCTTGACAAAACTATCACCATCCGAGAATCTTAGCTCTCCTTATAACTCCTTATGTCCTCTACATATAGCTTCAAGGTATTGTCTGTATCAGTTTATATATAGATCTATCATTTTGTTATTAAATATTTGGAACAAATGAATCTACTCGAGCTTAATTTGTAATGTTTTGATACAAGTAGGATGAATATGATAAGTGTTTATGAAACCGAATGAACAAGTATATCCATGTCAGTAAGTGTTTATGAGTTCAATCTGAAAGCTTATTAAGTTATTGATGTTACATAGTTTTCAACCTCATTAGTGTTTATTGTTATGCTACATGGTTTTCTTTATGTTTTTGTTGCTTGAAAACCGTGATTTATGTTGTAAGTCCTCAAGAATGTTATATGGTGATGACATATTGTATGTAAGCAAATTGGCTATTTCCTTGTTTGACGACCATGATATTGTTAGATTTCTTTTCTTAAAATGTGTTATATCACTGATATGTAGTTTCATAGTTCATATGATATTATTCTTATATTTATCTACTGTACTATTTTTATGTTGTATTACTTGTTAGGATGGTGAATCTGAAGTGGACGAATGGACTTCAGAATAGGTGAGAGTGTATTGACCAAGAGGTGAGTATTTATGTTCACCTTAATTTCCCTGTTTTGTTGTTACAAGTAAAAATACAATCAAATTCAGTGGTGTAGTACATGTGTTATGTGTCTGGTATGCTATTACCTCTTTTCCATTGTAGTTTGCTTAAATGAACAAACAACTTTCCTAGCTCTTTTGGTGTAATTTTTGCACCACTGTAAGTAAAGATGTTTGAAGCTTTGATCCTTTCAAGTTTAGATTCAAGTCTTATTATGTTCGTCTTTCTTGTTCTAATTATTGTTGTAGGTCTCAAGCCAAAATATAGTTTCAAGAATCTTTGTTGGTGACCTTGCACAAATTGACTAATTTCTCAGGTTATTTTGCGATTCATCACTTCATTTCTTATAATAAATGCTCCTCGTGTGGTCTCTCTATGTGGTTGATTGTTTTTTCAGGTTTAATAACACGTTAATTGCCATCGTAAAATGAAATTCATAAGGTAAGTGGCTGCCTAAATCTGAATTATCGATAAACATATGAAGGTAGCACATGTAACTCTAAATGGTGTATCTACTAAACATTTCTTTCTTTGTAGACTATACTGCACAACTGAGGATTTGAATAAAAAACCGGCATGTGATAACCACACAAGTGAGAGATCAGCAAGCAAACCAATTGTTCCTTTTGATTCGTGACTGGACTTGAGGTCTAGCTAGTTGCTTAAATGTATATTAATAACTCTAGCTACTAGTTTATATATGTTCTTGTAAAAGAATGAATGTTGTATACTTGTATCTGAATAAATATTGCATTTGGATTATAAGATATGTCATTATTTCATTCTCTATTATAATTGTATTTATATTCAGGTATACATGATATGCAATATTAAATATTTGGTACAAAATATTCCAGCCACAACAGTTGTTGCTAAATGAAACTAAATCTAACAATGATTTTTGGCGTTGCAAAATGTTTAAATAGCAACGACTTAATGGTCAACTGAAATTAGCAACAAATAAAATTTTCGTTGCTATTAAGGAAATCAGCAACGAATTAATGTGTTCAGAATTTTAGCAACCACATAGTGTTTCGTTGGTAATTGGCAACGAAGTTTCAGATTTAGCAACGATTTCAGGTTTAGCAACGGGCGATATAGCAACGAACACAAGTTGTTGCGAAATTCGTTGCTAGCATCAAATAGCAACGAATTTAAGGTGTTTAGCAACGAAATTGGTCCGTTGCTATTGGCAGTTTTTCTAGTAGTGTGACTAAAGATGCTTTAGATTCACCAAAGTAAGAATAAGAAAGAATAGGGTAAAGATGCTTTATGTGAATAGTTCTATTGACAGGCCTACATCTTGCCCAAAATAAAATTAAGACTAAAATACACCGTTGGTCCCTAAACTTGTATCGGAGGATCGCGATGGGACGAAACCGGGCATAATCATCGCCACGGGTCCAAACAGTACCAATTAAATGCCAGATTGGTCCTTGACCAATACTGCCGTTGTCAACGTTATTTTGCTGAGGGCAAAACCGTCTTTCACTGTAGCGTACTAAATAAAACCGTTCTACAGTGAATGTAGCTAGTATATGTGTGTAACAAGGTTTGATCTACATTTATGACCCATCCCTAAACTATCCTTCAAAACCCGTCCTCTTCAAAAAGATAATTGTTTCAAGATGGTACGTTGCTGGTGTGGTAAGCAAGCTATTATTCGTACTTCGTGGACCTCTGCCAACCCAGGGCGTCGATTCTTTGGTTGTCCTGTTCAAGTAAGTGCGTCTTAATATTTCTTGTGTAAGTTTGTAACAATGGTGGCTGTTTAATGACTTGTCATAACCATCAATATGGGTCTTCTTGTCGGTGGATAAGATGGTATGATCCTGAAATCTGTGCTCGTTCAAGAATGATCATACCAGGACTTTTGAGGGGGAGAAATGAGCTTGAGGCAAGATTAGTAGCTGCTCAAGGTGATGTGTGGAAGTGGAAGATTTACATGGTGCTAAGTTGGATGTTGTTCTTCATTGTTTATGCATTGGGATAACTTTTTAACCTTTTATGTAATGAGGCTAGTTGGTTAATGTTGTGTATCTTGAATTGTAGTAACCTTGTTATGAAGTATTCAGTTTTGTTTGTTTCTGATTTTCTATGCCTCATGGCTATGCAGATGGTTTGCAATGTGTTTAGGGGTTGACTTTTAAATGTCAACATTCTTATGATGTTCTATTTTAGCTTTGGTTACTTTTGACGCAAACAATTCACACATCAAGCTTAGTCAATTTCAAAAAATACACAATAATGACATGGTTCCATAGTTAATGCAAATGGATATAATTCCAGCTGCATAAAATTGCATACTTTTCAAAGCATGAGCGCTACAGTTACACACCCACACACAGATATGTTTTTAGATTACATAACTTGTCCATAGAAAATAAATAGTAAACTAGATGAAACATTGTCTAGATAATTAGCATAACAGATTTGACCTATGGTGAGGCCATCATTCTTTCCAGTGCAGCCTGCTTCCTAGTCATTCTTCGTGTAGCAGGCTGGGTTGAAGCAGAAACTGCTTGAACATCACTTGACTGAATCTGAAAATCAGACTGGGATTGCTCTTGATTTGTAGATTGAACACCACTTCCTTGAACTGCACTAACTTGGCTTTCTAGAACAACACCCGTACCTTCAGCTTCTTTATCTGCTGCTACCTTTTTACATTTAGGATGTCTTCTTTTTCCTGCAGCTTTAGTAGGCACCTTTTTGACATTTACCTTATTGGCAGTTCCACTATGTTGAGCTCCACCATACCCTAGGCATGTTACCCGGTTGTGTCCAGCAATGCCACAAATACTACACCTGACACTCTTCCAAGCCCTTGACAGCTTACCATCCTTCACAATCTCTTCAGTTTCAGGTGCTATCCTAACTCCCAAGTGAGAAGATAGTAACAAGGATGAGCCCATGTTTCTACAACTCCGACTTGTTGGCCATTTAAAGCCATATTCCAATTGGTAGCAACAGCATGTTTACATGGTAAACCTGTTATCTCCCACCTTCTGCAAGTACAAGTCTTGTGTACAACATTAACTACACATTGGTCACCCCATGGTCCACTAACCTGAAACTTAGATCCCCCATTCCATAACACATTATACTTAACAGCCTCTTTCTTAATAGCCTCTAGCATGTGTTGTGCAGTTGGTGTTAATGGCCCATCACTCTTCTCAATCACCATAAGAACATGCATTATCCTCTTCATACAATATTCCCTGATGTATTCTAAGGCTGTAATAATAGGTTTGCTTAACCCCTCTTTAATTTTCTCATGAAACACTTGACACATGTTATTAAGTAACACATCAGAAGTAGCTCTCCCTAAAGATGACAAGTAATAAACATGTATTAATTGTAACTGTTTATACTGCATTTACGATGACAAAGTAAGTGAAACAGATAGATCACTTACATGAAAAATGTGACTTGACCAATGGATCGGTGGTATCTTACTTAACCAATCATGGGCTGGTTGATTAAGTTTCTTGAGATCAGCCATAGCTTTCAGAAACTGTACAACAGTTGAGGCTGTTGCACATTTCCACAGATGGTCTTTATAGGCCCTACCTTTACATTGCAATTTCATTTTCTCATGTATGCTTTTAATACAGAATCTGTGTTCTGCACTTTCAAAAACTTCTGCTACAGCTCTACTTATATCCTGCACAAAATCAAATATCTTTACTGTCTGTTTCAAAACAGTGAGACTTAAATTCATGAACAGAGTAAGAGAGTACCTTATTCATGTCAGTAATAAAAGTGATGCTTGAAATTGGCCCAAGTGCTAAATCATCGGATAAACAATGAAGAAACCAAGTCCATGATCCTATGTTATCTGAATCAACAAAAGCATAAGCGAAAGGGTATATACCATTGTTGCTATCAATTCCCACAGCTGTCATCAGTTGACCATTGAAAGGACCCCTGATGGCTTTTATAGCTAGGTTTTTGGCCCTTAATACCTTCTGCAGGGACACTTGAAGGTCGTATTGGTTGGTAAGTTGATTATGCACCGACCTGACAGGAAGCTCTGGATTTGTTTCAACTTGTGCTGTAATTTTCTGTGAGATATAGCGAAGGTCAAAAGCTCTGACTTCCCTTGATTGTAAACAAGTGTGTTGCTCATTATATGTTCTGACCGACCAGATACCTGTCTCACCATTCCTGCCGACAAACAATAGCCATGGGCAGAGTATTTCTGAAGGGTCCTTTTTGGCAGAAAGCAATGCTCTTATACCCCTTCTGCTTAATGGACTTCTAGATGGGCTAATATTCAGTCCAGGACCTTCACTTGGGCCTGAAACTGGAACACAACCCCTACACCTGACCCTTATTCTTGTTTTGTCATTCTTCAAAAAAAACAACTCCCTCCTAGTTTCTATTGAATGCTCTCTTACTAGATTTTTTACTTCCCCTGCAGTAGCAAACTCCTGACCAGTATAGAAAAAGTGGTATAAACGCCATTAGCAAAGTGTGCGTGTTGGAAACTAACATGGTCACCGCAAAATACTTCATCAACCATCACAGGTAAATCATTTACCAACTGCCTGTCATCACTTATATAACATGTTGTTCCTTCTTCACCTGAATCAGTAGTCTGACCTACTTGTAGCATACCAAGCTGTCCATCATTCTCTTGATAAGTGTTATCTTGATTTGGTTAAACTGCATTGCCAAATTCACTAGTGTCACTCGCTTGTAACAGACTAAGATCAACAACAGGATCCTCTTCCATGTTATCCTGAGTCAGTTGAAACAGACTTACATCCACATCAGGCTCCTCAAAGCTGTTATTCACATCAAGTAGTGGTCTGTCTGCTTTGTGTAAATGCTTGTCCTGTGTCAATTGAAACAGATTAACCTCAAAATTTTCAGGCTCCTCAAAGGTGTTATTGACATCAACTAGTGCTGTTCCACCGTTGTCAAAGTCCTTCCCCTGAATCACTCTAAACAGATTAACCTCAACATTATCAGGCTCCTTTAGAGCATTGTCCTCATCAACAACTACTAAAGCACGCTCACTGTTTTGAACAGGTTGGCTAGCAAATGAGCAGTCTAAGGTGGAAAAGAGTGGCTCAATGTTTGGCAAATTGCTAGCTTCACCAATATCATTGACATCCACAGGCAATTGTGTAAGTTGGATAAACTGATCTAGGGCAGGTTCATTATCTATATCATCTAACACCAACCGTCTACAACATGATTGAATAACCGCAGTAGCAACTTTTCTCCTATCTTCATCCATCTCCCAAAACACAGTCTTAATTGATTGTGGGGACATTTCACAAAATTCTAATCTAGTCTTCCCTATTTCAACATACACGTCTATCAGCTTATGCTGTATGACAACATCTTTCAACAAGTCTAGATTAGCAGGTTCACGGAAAGAAAACAAACCGTCGTCTAATGTACAACCAGGCTTAAGAAAGTAGAAATAATTGGTTTGTCCAGACTCATAACCGATTTGGGTCATGAGAGCATCCATTTCATCAACAGATACCTCTTTTATTTCAACAAGATCAACAAGGCATTTCTTGCCTCCTTGATATATCCTACCTGGAAAGTATTTGAATGTACCTTCATAATGGAACAGCATGCTAAACGATCCAGGTTCACCCGCTGTATAGAAAAATGTACAAAAACTTTGTTAAGCTAAAGTTACCTAAAAGGGGAATAACTTAATCACTCGTACTAACATATGATTGTAATAGGCTCTAACCAAAAAAGACTTACAATATCTCCTGACTGCAGATCTTTCCTCCGTTTCACGATCATCATATAAAGGATATTCCCTTACTCGCCACAGAGTAAATCCAAGGTGGTTGTTTGTTATTTTCTTACTCAGATTATTTGATTTTATGATAGACATTGCCTTAGGGTTTTCTGGGTAGGCTTCCAAAACAAGTTTGGGGATGAGCAATGAGTACCCGGTTTTGTTATGTTGTACAATATGGCAGGAAATTGGACAAGACAGGTTATACAGTGTATACCACATAATGACTATTCTACCCTCAGCAGTACCATGATTACGGGTTTATTTTGGGTATAACGGAACGTTGAGAACGCCGTTATTGGTCAAGGGACCAATCTGGCATTTAATTGGTACTGTTTGGACCCGTGGCGATGATTATGCCCGGTTTCGTCCCATCACGATCCTCCGATACAAGTTTAGGGACCAACGGTGTATTTTAGTCTAAAATTAACTGGCTCTAAAATCTAGAATTGAAAAAGCGTGTAAAAGCTAAAAGTATAGTTTGAAAGCAAATTTATGTATCTTCTTAATCTCACATAATCTAAACAACAAGCAAGCCATAAAAGAAAAGACGGTAAAGTATTGCTTGATATAGTACTAACGAGGCTATGGTTTCTTACATGATGTGCAAGAAAAAGACGTAAAGGGGATATGAAATATTAACTAAAGTACCTGCATGATATAACTTGCCAGCAAATGACATATTTACTTATCAATATGTGCAAACTTGTGAGACATCATTATCATTATTTTAATCTTCTACATGAAGCATACATTCTCGCATGAACTCATGACTCATGAGAGCATACTTTATTAGTTACTTGAATATATATAAAACAAGTTTCAAATTTTTTCAGTTAGTAGAACATTCGATATAAACAAAAGTCAAATCTATATGCAGTTATGCTCATCTATATTTCGCAGACATGAGCTTTTTTAAGAAAAGAGGTAAATAGTAAAAAGACTTATGTGTCTATGAGTCTATGACACACCTACATGGCTAAGTCTAACTGTTAATGCATGTGCAAAGCCAACTTTATGCAATATATCACGTGATTATAGTATGAGTTAATTTCATTTTTGGTCCCTGTGGTTTGGCCAAATTGTAGATTTGGTCCTCAAAACTTTGAAAGTGCACCAGAGGTCCTCATTTTCAAGTTTCCGTTGCACGTTTGGTCCCTGGCCAAAGTTAAATGACTGAAATACCCTTATCTTCTCCCCTTTAATTTTCTAATTCCTTTTTTCTTTTTATTTATTCATCCAATAACAAGAACATATACAAGAACCCATATAATATCAAACACAAATTCATATCCCAAAACTACAACAAGCAATATTTTTCTTGGTTCACGATATCAGATCTTGTACATGACAAAAACGAATCCTTTTACCCTTTTTCTTGGTTCACGGCAGCCTCACACAACAACAACAAGCAATATTTTTTTTAACTAAACCAAATCACTAATTTTGCAATATTATCATTACTTCAAATATTCAATAGAAATTACCATGAACACAAAGAAAAATAAATAACAATTCGAATTACAATTAAATGTAATTACAACCAAATATATGACAAAAGAATAACAAAGATGGTGTTCTTATTATGAACCCATTGTGGGTCGAGTGGCTATGAACACCGAACACCAAGAAACTCGATTGGAGGAGACCCAGAACGAATTGGTACAATTAAACACCTTGGATAGCTTCCTCTTACACCCAATAACAAAACCCCCAACTCAATTGGAAAAACCCCTTTGATTTTGTAATAGCCCTAATTTTTCGAATTGATTGGAAGTGATGAGAAAACTTTATGAGATCAATCCTTTATATAGGAAGGATTGAGGAACGATGATAGTGACTCAATTGTAAACTCAAAACATGTTTTCTACCCTTTTTGAGCATTCCTCATCTCGAATTCGTCCCAAATGGCTCCATTTGTGCTCCTAGGTTGTAGCTTGATCAAAGTGGGATATAAGACATGAATGTATTCTTGGATTGAAGTCAAAAAGAGTGGATTTAGATCCATTTTAGGTATTTTGTGAGTGTGTCGTGTGTTGGTAGAGAGAAGGAGAGGAAAGGGACGATTCATGTGTAAAAAGTGGATCCATTTATGTAATAAATATGAAAAGAAAATAGAAACAAAAGAAGATAAGGGTATTTTAGTCATTTAACTTTGGCCAGGGACCAAACGTGCAACGAAAACTTGAAAATGGGGACCTCTGGTGCACTTTCAAAGTTTTGGGGACCAAATCTGCAATTTGGCCAAACCACAGGGACCAAAAATGCAATTAACTCTTATAGTATTTTGTTTTTGGTTAAACCATGGTTGTCAGGATCCCGATCCTGATCTTAGGATCTTACGATTTTACGATACTGCAAAGCAAAAACGATCCGGATCCTACATAGGATCTTTGCAAGCTTAAGATCTTATAGGATCCCGATCTTGACCATACGATCTTACGATCTAATCCGATCCGATCTTACTTTTCTCGGATTACAAACTAAAAAACTACAAATTTATGGGTTGTTTGTTTGTAGAATTCAAAAAACAACATGTTAATATTTTAAAACATTTTATAATCATAATTTAGGACAACATTTATATGAAACATTCATAGTATTTTATGGTTATAATGTATTAGTATTTGTAGATTTCTATAAAATTACATAAAGTATTAAGAAATAACATTAAAGTAGGATCTTAAGATCCCTATCCGATCTTACGATCACGATCTTGCCAAGACGAAAACGATCTTGGGTAGGATCCCGATCTTGACAACCTTGGGTTAAACCTCTCGCTAGTGACATGTCATAAGATATAGATTAAAGAAAAGCGACAAATCTTGTCAAACTTTTATGTAAAAACGTTGACCGTTTTTAAGACATTCTCTTTTTCATTAAAGCAAAGATGCTGAAAATCTACCGGGCAAAATGTGGAGTAAAAAATACTTCAATATTTAATTCATTATCGATACATGGTAACATGGTTCTTTTTCATGTTTTTGTGAACAACAAAATGTATTTTATAATAACATCAAGCGCTCAATGGAACATCATTCCTATTTTTTTGACAAACTATTTATTTAGTTTATATAGTGCAATACTAGTTAAGGTAACTCATTTTAAGTTTAAAAGTTTAAACCCTTTATCAACAAAATTGGTCATCTTAATCGTAAAACCAAAGCTAATAAGTTCATTTTGACAAGAATCATTCAAAAGAATGAACTCGAATGCATTAATAAAATGAGTTGTGTTCTAGCGATTAAACGTAATACTTTAAACTTGGGTGTTATATCCCGGCATTGCATGTTCGGGGGTCATATGTCACACCTCGATGTTATATATTTTGGGACATATTTTTGTTGGCATCTTACCTCCTTTTATCCAATGCAAAAAGGACGAGTAAGAATAGTCGTAAAATACCGTACGTTTGATAACGTCTACAATACTTGTTCACACCAAGTTTAGTAGCTCTCCAAGTATGAGAAAATACCATGTGTTTGATATTTAACATTCATGGCCAGCGTTGTTGTTAATTGTTGATTATGTTATCTAATATTTTGTTTTATTTAAGCTCTTCGAAATCGAGTCCATAAATCTCTTTACAAGAAAATGGTTTGTTTTGGTGATTTTTCGGGTTTCAAACTCCGTTTGGGTTCTATTCAATAAAATACATGGAACATTGGGCAAAACATACCATGTGTATTTTTGGATACGTGATGAAGAGAGATAAACGGGTTTATCGCTATTTTCTACCCCGATTGCACGGGTACTTAAAATCAGTTGTGGTCTTTCGTCCCAATCACTGATTTGTAAGTCTCCATCTTCCTTGCTTCTTTGCTATATGTTCTTAGATTACCGATTCATAGCACCCTGACATGAACTTATCATTGGTCTGAATGCATATTAATACATGCACCATTTAACTTTGCAAAGGTCAATAACGATTTTGTAATACACATACATGATCACAAATTTACATATTCATGTTATGTAGTTTTCTAAAAATACAAATGTACATCTCATAATAAAATTATAAGCTCTAGTGAATAACCAATAGTTTAAACATAATTGGCTATATGCATGCACTGAAAGACATGTTGGTTAAAGGTTGTACTATTAGTAGGTAATATTTACCTTCATGTTGAGTATTGGAGTCCTAAGTTAAATATTGTACTATTTCACAGTAAAATTATTTTTACTATTGTGTTAAGACTAGTTTCATTCTATAAGAAATGGCAAAAGATGAAGTGACATAAGGTTTGCGGAAAAGAGAATAACTTTGTTCTTTCCCAAAACATAGACGTACTAGTTTCATTCTACCATTATATTTTTACATCAAATGTTATTAGAATGTCAAATTACACGCTACATTTCCACAATAGCAAAATCTTTACTTCCATAAGAGTGATCACGTGTGATTAAACATTTTATGGTTCACAATAAATAATGAACAAATTAAAATACATAGTTAGAAATATTATATTGTGTCATACTTCTAAATAAATAAATAAATAAAATGTTTGGAGTTTGAGATACACGAGTCACTTTAGCCAATGATTCGATGTATAGGAAAAATCGTATGTGCTTAATCCTGATAAGAGTAAGAAGTGCATATGTACATAAATGTCTGTGACATTTCTTGGCTTCATACACGATTTCCCTTTAAAATATTAGATTTGAAAATTTGAGATAAATGTTTTGCTTATCAAAGTTCAACGATACTATTACGCTCAAGCACCGTTGAACTGTGGGGAGTATAGGGGTATGATACCTCCATCGGTTGTGTTACGGTTTGGTTGTGACATGATTTCTATATGGATACATGTGAAATATAATATTTCTTTACATCTAACCGGAAAAAACAAAAGAGTTTTCATGTTTTGCTTTGCAGGGATAATCGTACGAGGTTCCAGATGCATAATAAGTACAAGTTTCTGAACATAAGTTTAGTGTGACCCCCTCGGAAGGCTCGCGACCTCCGGGGATCGATGGTCAGTGTTCAAAGATGGTTCATACCCAAAAAGGGTTGCCATAACTAAGCTAGCCGAATGGTTCATACCCAAAAAGGGTTGCCACAACTAAACTGGCCGAATGGTTCATACCCAAAAAGGGTTGCCATAACTAAGCTGGCCGAATGGTTCATATCCAAAAAGGGTTGCCATAACTAAGCTCGCCGAATGTTTCATACCCAAAAAGGGTTGCCATAACTAAGCTCGCCGAATGGTTCATATCCAAAAAGGGTTGCCATAACTAAGCTAGCCGAATGGTTCATACCCAAAAAGGGTTGCCATAACTAAGCTCGCCGAATGGTTCATACCCAAAAAGGGTTGCCATAACTAAACAAGCCGAATGGTTCATATCCAAAAAGGGTTGCCATAACTAAGCTCGCCGAATGGTTCATACCCAAAAAGGGTTGCCATAACTAAGCTCGCCGAATGGTTCATATCCAAAAAGGGTTGCCATAACTAAGCTAGCCGAATGGTTCATACCCAAAAAGGGTTGCCATAAATAAGCTCGCCGAATGGTTCATACCCAAAAAGGGTTGCCATAACTAAACAAGCCGAATAGTTCATACCCTAAACGTGGTTACCATATAAAGATTAAGGCACAATTTGCCGAGAAGCGTGAGACGCCTCAAAATAGTTCATACCACTACGGTGGTTGCTGAAAATTATGGTGATGAACGATGACTCCGTAGACAAACTAAAAGCGGCATGTGTGTCGATGTCTACTCCGGAAAACCTTGGTTCTAAAACACCGAAAAAGCAAAATGTTCGAGTGAAAAAATGCTCTGGAAGATCTTGGTGTGAAAACACCGGGAAGGCAAAATTTTTGAGTGCAAAAACACCCCGAAAAATATAGGTGCTAAAATATCGAATTTTGCTCCAAGTTACTTGGGAAAAAAAGGAATGATGGAAAGGACATGTATGGCTTTCGTTTTCAGCCTCCGGCTAACAATGCACCTTACTAGTGATCCACGACCATTCAGAAAGAATTATGAATAATGTATATACAAAGACAAGACAAAATTTAAGTATAGCACCATTGACTATACTGGGGGGACATGATGGCGTATGTAGTCTGATGGACCCAACTCACCTTATAAAGTACCGGATTATAAGCCACTTGGAAAATCACTCAAGACGGCCAATGGATGGAAGGCATGTCCGAATAATACAAGCCGAAAGGCCATAAGGTACTATCTAAGTATTACACCATTAGTATTTTACTAATAATGCAATACTGGGGGGACATGTTGACGTATATGGCCGGACGGTCCACGCCGAACGATAGGTGCCGAAAGGCGTAAAGACATTCTTTAAGTATTGCACAATCGGTCTTCAACCAATAGTACAATACTGGGGGGACATGTTGACGTATATGGCCGGATGGCCCACGTCGAACGAATTAACGTTATTACTACCGAACGGCCTATGCCGAATCACTCTAGCCAAACGACAGGTACCGAAACGAGATATTACACT
Source organism: Chrysanthemum seticuspe (assembly GCA_019973895.1). Lineage (NCBI taxonomy): Eukaryota > Viridiplantae > Streptophyta > Magnoliopsida > Asterales > Asteraceae > Chrysanthemum > Chrysanthemum seticuspe. Next base: position 303,662,675 of record BPTQ01000007.1, on the reverse strand, counting down.
TTCTCGCCTAAAACCTCTCCCGCCTAAACTGTTTCCCGCCTAAAATCTTTCCCACCTAAATTGTTTCCCGCCTAAATATATCGCCATCAGGTATATGGACAAGGAAGTCTTCTTACACCTACCTCCTCCTCTTTCTATACATATTATCTCACATACTTATTTCAAGAGGACACACTATCACAGATTATATATCATACACACTCATACATACTTATGCTAAAATCCTTTAAATAAGAGGTTCTGATTTGACCGTCGGAGGGTGGTTCCCGGGGCTTCGGCCTCGGGTCCCCTTCTAACGGGTTCTTTCATGTTTGTAGTATAATTTCAAGCTCGGGACAAGGATGAATGGCACGTGAAAGCCGTCAAGATCGACCCGACGGAAATATGCTTCAACAAAAGGTACGAGTATTTGTTCCCTAATTGTCCCACTTGCCTCGCACATCCAAGTAATGCATTTCTAACTACCATTGGAAACAACTTGTTGGGATCGCTCCTAACACGAAAATGTGACAACATATTCGGTATTACAATAGTTATATTGTAAGGCACAAACACATGGACCGAAACATTCAATTATGTAAAGTCATGTGTATGTAGGCCTATATATACCCTCCTAGACTTCACTAGGAGGGTGAAGATTAGTGTTTGTGTAATTCACTTTCTTATTCAATAAAACACATTCTCTTTCACTTTCTCTCTCTAAATATGGCTACTCTTTACTTTCATCATCCCCGACCTCCCGAATCACAATAGCAACCTTAAAAATCGATCCTATAATTTGTATCAAGAGCCTCGTTGTTATTATTGGCTGATGTTTGTGGTCCAATCTTGTCAAAAACGACACCTTTCAAATCTGTTTTACCATGTTTTGTCAACTGTTTTCTAATTTTTTTTGTTATAACAGCTTTATAACAAAGTGTGGTCAAAAGTTGTATACTTTCATTTTACATATCTGGTTCATGTGTCGTGCGTCCATGTTATCAGTTTCTTTTGGGAAAACAGCCTTTTGTGACTTTTGAACCAAAGCCTGTGCATATTTTGTGGTAAAAAAGTGATCGGAAAAAGGTGGTCGGAAAAGTGCATAAGAAATTTTTTGGATTTGTTGGTCAAAACCCTAATCTTTCGGATTTGTTTGTGAAACCCTCAACTTTCGGATTTGTTTTCGAATTTCTTGGAAAGAAATCCGAAAAGGTTTTTTAGATACGGATTTCTTGAAAAGAAATCCGAATTTTTTTTTAGGATTTGTCTTCATATTTATTTTCGGATTTCTTGGAAAGAAATCCGAAAGGTTGTCAGATTTATCTTTCAGATTTAATCCTTCGAATATGTAAAACCATTGACCAAAAGAAAAAGAAAGAAGAAGATGAAGAGAACAGTTGACCAAAACCAAAATACAACTACAACACTCTTTGAAGTCGACTTCAGTTTAAAATCACAAGTCGAAGGTCAACCGAACCAAAAAGAAAATATTCAAACACGGCTGAAATGATAGAAGTTACCACTGCCAACCATATGCCAAGCCCAACAAGGTGTATCTAGAGAGAAACTGGACCACATATATGAAGGTTGTACACATTATTCTAGAGAGAGAAAGTAGAGAGAAATGGCATGAAACTTTGATGAGTGTCTAAATACTCATCATTTTTATTCCATCTGCACTGCAAAAACAGTCAAAAACACTTTGAAAAGTCTTAAAAAGACAGAAAAAATATTTAGACTGTATTTTATGCATAAATTATCAAATCTAGTCCCTGGTTATTCAAAACATGTTAATTTTTCATAAAAGACCCTCAGGGATTTTCAAGTTGTCAAAATTACCCTTATAAAGTTCAGTTTTGCAAAATGGCAACTTTAGTCCTTGAAGTTTCAAAGATTGACAGAATTTACCCCTGGACATTTTTAATTTGAAAATTATTATTTTTGGTCCTTGGGAAAATTAAACTTGTCATAATTGGTCCTTATAATAAACTTTGGAAAATTACAGATTTGGTCCCTCAAGTTTGGTGGAATTGCAATATTGGTCATTATGTTATTAATAAACAAACCCAACCTTGAACCCCAGGCCAAATCTACCCGTGACCCCCTTTTGTGAACCCTCCCCTATTAATAAACGCTGGTCAAAGCCAGTCAAACACTCCCTCGTTTTCCCTCCAAACCCACCTTCTTCACCAACTCTGCAAACTACTCCATCACCATACCTCCAGCTCGCATACCACCACCCTTATCACTCCACCTCACCAAACGTCCAAAAGCATTTAATGCTTCCTCTTACCGTGCACTCAATCCACCCCCAGTTGCTATATCTTTTTGGCGCCAAAAACCTCATCAACGGCTAAAAAGGGTTCCAAGCATCCAAAGGCCAGGATTATTGGTGGGAAATGATCAGAAGGGTACCACAAACCCTAATTTGAGCATATAAAAGAGAAGAGAAGGCTGAAGACAGAGAGTAGTCTTTTTTAGTTAAAATTATTGTCGTAGCTAGTGTAAACTCAAAATCAGTTGTAATCTTTGCTTTCTAAAATTTGTATTCTGTTACCTTGATGTAATTTGAACTCATTTCAATCTCAATTTCAAGTTTGTAGAATTAATTCTCATGTTTGCAATTTTAAATTCGAAATTCCAAATTAAGCTTTGTTGATTTAAAGTTGTTACATTGGATTGATTAGGCTCACATAAGCTCCTAAATAGCTTAATATAGCTATTAGAAACCTTAAAACTTTGATTAGTATCAAAAAGCAAAAAAATACCAAAAATAGAAAAAAATAGTGTAAAAATAAAAATCACAAGAAAAAGAAGAAGAAGCAAGGAGCATGGTGAAATGAAGATGGTTCTGGGTTATTGAACCTGTGGAGGTTCTATAGGAAGTGTTTCTTGGTCCTAGTTCTTGGTTCTAAGCATTCACTCTTAAAACTCTCATCAGTCAACAAAAGTCAAACTGATGTCAATGGAAGCTGGATTTGGTTAAGCAGCTGATCTGGTTTGGAATGGGGTTAAGTTGAGCTGATTTGGAGTGGTATTGGTTTAGAATAGTAGTTTCTGGTTCTAGTCAATCTGCAAATAAGCTGGACCTCATGTGAGTTTTTATCTTCAGTTTAATCTTGATTTGTTTTGTCTGCATTATTTACTCATTGTTTGTAATTCATTAGTATCAGTTTAGTATCTATTAGCTTAAGTAGTAATCTTGTTTTTGTTATATAATTGCATTGAGATTAGATAGAGTAAACTGCTTTTAAGTTGTCTAAAGGACTGTTTGGATCAGTCCATTGATTGGTGACTGAGCTTAGTTCAGTGGTTAATTATAGTCTCTAGAGTTATATTTAGGCATAATATAGTCAAATAGTTCATTAACTTGTACTTTAGAATGCTGAAAGTCAAAATCTGCTTAGATCATTCATAAGTAAAGCTCAGTTTAGTTTAAGTGTGCATTGACTTGGACATAGGTTTAGAAATCATTAGAGTAGTTTAATCTAGTTTCATTTTAGCTTAAAACATCATCCACATTCCATTTAATTAGCTCATAAGTTCATAAAAGTCAAATCTCATTTCTGTCAAAAAAGTCAAAAGTTGGAAAATCCGTTTTTCACCAAACTTTGTTGATTTTTCATAGCTTCAATTCTGGATCAATTTTGTTGAAAATCTGGGACAATTAACTTCAGTTGGTCAAGAGTTGGAAACTGATTTTTGTGAAATTTTAGTACATATCTATAAGCTCTAAATCAGCTTTTCTATAAGCTGCTTTTGCTCTGTCTCAGGCAACTTGCAGCCTTTGCATAGGGCTCAGTTTACATAGTTAGGGTCTAAAAATTGGTCCAAGTGTTCCTTGCTTGGTGATCTTGAGTTCTCCACTTTTAGTTTTCAGTTTGATTCACTAAATAAGCTGTTGTTTAAGCTGAAAGTAGGGGTAGTATAAACTGATTTCAGTTCTAAGTTCAATTGGTAAATTCTTTCCACTCAGCACATTAGAGGTTAGGAGTAGTTGGAATTAGTTGCTTTAAGGTAGTTATAGCTTAATCTAGCTTCTGTGTTCATTTTGTGCTTTCTAGTTCTTATTAGCTTATTTTAAGTGCTTATTCTCAAACAGTTTGCACTACAGTTTCATTTTCTTACACATAAGCATAGTTTTTTTTTATATTTTTTATAGATTTATAATATAATTTTAGACTTTTTTTGAATTTTTCAAAATTTTTCATCGCTGTTTGCTATTTTTCTTATTTTAAATCAGTTTTTAAGACTTTTTAAATAGCTTTTAATACAAATAAATCAGAAAAGCTTCAAAAAAATAAGTTTTAAATTTTCATAGATTAAGATAAATATAAAAAGCCAAAATAATATTTTTCCATAATTTTCCTAGTTTAAATAGTAATTTTTAGCAATATAATTAGTTTTAAATAGTTTTTAGATCATAGAAATTAGAATATAAATCAGAAAAATACAAAATTAGTTTTGAAAATTCTATTTAGTCATTTTAGATTTTTGAAAAATAGTTTCAGAATTTTCCTCTTTAATTTCATAATTTCTAGTATTTTAGATTAGTTTTAAAAGTTTAAAATTAGTTTTAAATCAAATAAATAAAAGAAAAATCATAAAAATTAGTTTTAAATCATAATAAAGTCTTAAATTGCATTTTTAGAGTAAAAGTAATTTTAGATCATTTTTAGGTTTTAATCGTTAAACGATTTTAAATATAGAATTAAAATGACTTCAAAGTCTTTGTTAGATTTAATTTCCTTAGTGTAATCAATCATACCCCCTTTCCTGTTCAATATCACCCGATCACTACGCGTTTAGTTATTCAATCGTACAGCTCGTTGGGACTTAACGACCCGGGGAAACATTAAACTCCTCTGGACTTAATTGCTTTGGTTTTAGACTGTTTGACTTTTATTACGGTTGACCATTCACAAGTGGTTGACTTGTGTAATAATCCTGACTGTTTGGGACCAATCAAATTTTGGCGCCGCTGCCGGGGAGCTGTGCTAATAGTCTTACGTTAACAGATTAGTGATTTGAATATTCACTCCTTGTTCATACCATCTATATATATTTATATTTTCTTATAAAAATCCAAAAATACAAAAACATCTTAAAAACCATAAAACCCAAAAAGATTCTTCTTTCCCCATTTTCATAATTCCCTTGACTCTGAGATTTCTTAGAGTTAACTCTAGTGTATGCGCACTCGCTCTTCTAGGTCTGTGAGCCCATTTCGTGAGCTTGTCAGGATTCCAAGAAGGCGTATCCGTAGACGTTCTGCCCCATCAGTCGGATCTGAGATCCGGACTGCTCGCACTACTTCTGTTATCATGGCGGATGAACGTCCTATGTGCGAGCTTCTCCAAGCACCCATCGATGGGTATGGAGATGCTATTGTTATCCCAGCCATTGTGGCTGAAAATTTTGAACTCAAAACCGGGTTACTAAATCTTGTAACCTCAAGTCAATTCTATGGTTTTGAGAGGGATGATCCTCATGCTCATATTCGATGGTTTAACAAGATTGCATCTACCATCAAATACAAGAATGTCCCTACCGATGCTGTCAAACTTCTTCTGTTCCCATTTTACCTCGAGGGACAAGCCCGGATTTGGCTTGAAAAACAACCCCCTCAATCGATCGAAACATGGGAAGACCTGGTGAAGAAATTTGTGAACGAGTTCTATCCACCTTCCCAAACCACGAGTCTTAAAAACGAAATCATCAAGTTCACACAAAAGTTTGATGAATCCTTCAGTGAATCGTGGGATCGTTTTAAGGAGTTGCTCCGCAAATGTCCTCACCATGGTTTCTCCGAGTTGATGCAACTCGATACTTTCTATAATGGAGTGAGTCAATCTGATCAAGAAAGTCTAAAGTCCGCACTGCACGAAGCAAACCGGTTGTTTCCCAAGTCAGTGTTGGTCCTTCTGCTTCATCGCCCGTGAGTCAATCTAGCACCGATGCTAAGATTGACAAACTCATGGAAGCAATTCAAGCTTTGGTTCTCTCCAACCAAAAGAAAGTTTCTTTTCCACAAACTTCACCTCCTGCTGAAGTTAAGAAAGTGGAAGTATGTGTTACTTGCGGTGGCCCCCATGCCTATTACAACTGTATGGCCACCGATGGTAACCCTTTTGAAGCAAACACTGTGGGCGGGATTTCCAATTCAGGAGGCAACCAATACCGTGCTCCTATGGACCCGAACCACCGTCCTAACCACTACCCTGGACCACCCGGTTTCAACCAAAACCAAAACCGTAATCAAAATCAGAATAGAACGAACCAAGGTTTTCAAAACCAAGGTAATTTTAGTTAGAATAACGGTTTTCAAAATCAAAGTCAAAATTTCCAAAACCAAGGAAATTTTAATAGAAACCAAGGTCAGGGAAATTTCAACCCAGGGTATTTTCATGGCAATAATCAAGGAAATTTCCAAAATCAAGGCCCTAATCCAAACAATAGAGGCCAGAATTTTCCTACACAAAATCAAGCCATTGTTCCAACTGGACCATCATCTGATGAGTTGTTGAAGCAATTCATGAAATCCCAAGAGGAAATGAATAGGTTGTTGGTTAGCCAGATTTCTGACATTAAGAAGTCTTTAAATGATCGACCCTCGGGCTCAGGTACTTTACCTAGCAACACGATCGCTAATCCGAGGGGCGATGCAAAGGCGATCAAAACCAGAAGTGGTGCTTCATAGGATGGACTCGCTATTCCTACTACCTCTTCTTCTTCTCTCCCGAAGGTAGTGGAAAGTGAACCTGAGGCGACAAAGGACCAAGTGTAACCCACTAGCTCACAGAGCACAGCACATGTCCATCCTCAAGTTGTCCCGAAACCCAAATCCAAACCAGGAGTTGTTTTTGAACCTCCAGTTGAAAACTCCAAATCCAAAACTTCTATTCCTTACCCATCACGTTTAAATGAGCAAAAGCTCCGCGAAAAAGCCAGTCATCAAATGGAAAAAAAAATTCAAATTTTCCAAGAACTACATTTTGACATAAGCTTTGCGGATGCTATCATGCTGATGCCCAAGTTTGCATCAACTCTCAAACACATGTTAAGCAACAAGGAAAAACTGTTTGAAATGGCTAAAACTCCTCTGAACGAGAACTGCTCAGCAGTTCTGTTAAAGAAGCTTCCCGAGAAGCTTGGAGATCCTGGAAAATTTCTTCTACCTTGTGTTTTTCCAGGAATGATTGAATGCTTTGCTCTCGCCGATCTTGGTGCAAGCATCAATCTGATGCCTTATTCAGTATGGAAGAAACTTTCTCTTCCAGAACTTATTCCTACCTGCATGACTCTTGAGCTTGCAGATCGTTCTATATCGCGTCCTCTTGGCATCGCCGAGGATGTATTCGTGAAAGTAGGAAAGTTCCATTTTCCAGCTGACTTTGTGGTTGTTGATGTAACACCCCAACCCGACAAGGGTAGAAGTGTCACATTCTGGTGTCATATCAGAACGTACAATTAAAATATTTACAAACGGAATCCTTAAAAATGAAGTATTAAATAAGATAAACAATTTACTGACAAGGAAATACAATATCAAAATGAAATGAAATCTCAAAACAAAGCTCTTCAAGATAAGTCCAATTAATAAGTAACTAGGGTTGGTCCACTCAGATAATCCAACTCTCAGCCCATCAAAGCCCATCTTCAAATCTAAAACCTGCCGCAGGAAAAGAAATGCGGCTGAGCTTAAAAAGCCCAGTGAACAGATATAACAAAACGAAAGCTAAATAAAAGCAGAAACGAAATGAAACAAAGGAAACTGATAATAAGGTCGCAGCAAAAAGAGAACAATGAGTCAAAGAGGATCCTGCAGAACACAATTACACATATATCCAAAAAGAACAGATAACAAGTAGAACGAAGCAAAGCAAAGCATCGAAGACATATATACAAGCACATACCAGCCAGGCATACAAGTACTGAAACATAAGCAAGCATAGCAGACATCGTAACCACACAACATATAACTGACATACAATCAATTCAGGAACTCAGAAGACATATAAATCAAACAAGAATCTAAAGGCAAACGGAAGCAATTAGTTAATAAGTGAGCATGGAAATTCACACAGGTCAAAACCCTTAGTTGAAGACATAACCAGTATCATAACAGCGGAAGTACTAACAGCAGTCAACACATGGCAGTCACACGTAATAAGTAAGAATACAGTATAAAGATATAATTAAATGAATTAAAGACATAACAGGGCAACTAAACAAATTAACAAGCCAGACGTCACAAGCTGAACCATTTACCCAATCAAACCGTAGCATAAACCGAAATGCAAACATGGCGGGTCAACAACAAGCAGATACGGATACTATCGGATAATCATAGTCCACGAAATTAACTGAACGAAGTATACATGATAAACAGACAAAAACTATCGATTACACACTAGCATGGTCACCAGACAATTAGAGGGTCACATAACAGTGAGATCACATATAAACAGATGACAACAGATACTCATATCGCAGCAGGGAAATCAGTAGTCATATAAAACATGAATAGCATAATCAAATCCAATAAACATATAATAACCCGGTACGTGAATGGAACCATAGTCTGAATTAACGGAATGAAAGTGTGACAGATCAATGTAATGGAGTATCTATATCTTGGTAAAAGTGAATCATATAAGGGTATGAGTAATGAACAAGTAATACAGATTATGGTGCGTTGGGGAATACGGAAGGTACAATATAGGTTTATCAAAAGTGTAAGGGTTATCAGAAATCTACCCGAGCCCGGAAACATATCATATCATATCATATCATAAGTAGCCATTGTATTCGGAGGGGTGACCTCGGAATACCATACATAGTAGGAGGGGAGACCTCAGTAACAAATGGAGTAGCTAGCTCCCAGAATTGTGAAGACGCGGATTGCACCCGACATCATTCACCATATATATCTCCAAACAGATCAAATCCCTCGAAACATATCATATCTAGGATGCATCCATACGCCCCCCGGAACATATCATAGTGGCCAAAATCATATACATATAGTGAGTTCATAATCATATCATGTCATAATGGGGACGGTGTGGAACATCACTCAACCACACTAAAGTCATGCCATTGGTGCATCAATGACACGGTCAGGTTACCTTCCTGACTAGGAAACATATTTGGCTCGGGTATCAGACTAAAGGGTCAAAGCATATTCATATCATAAGGGTTCATATCAAAGTTCATATCAAAGTTTCATATCAAAGTTTCATATCGGAGTTTCATATCAAAGGTTCATATAAGTTTCATATCAAAGGGAGCATAGCAAAGTCATAGGGAAGCCCTAATCATGAGGCTTAGAGTACAACGTAACAGTTCAAGCTAATATCGAAAGATGTATAAGAATCACGAGAAACCTTAAGAGATAAGGTCAGAATATCTGTACCTTAGTCGAAGCAATCAAAAGAAGAAGGTAAAGTCACGAGATGAATCAATTCCGCCGCCCGGAACCTATATGAATTCGATAACGCTTATTAAGAATCAGATTACTCATTTTAGACGGCTTTCCATTTTTAGCAGGTTTTCACTTTTAATAATCTTTCCATTTTGAGTAACTTTAGTCATTTAGGACGTAATTAATGTTAAATTAGGTTAACATGATGAAAATGATGATTATTATAGTTTAGGGTTTAATTTTGACAAGTTACTGATAACGCTACACGCGTCGTTCGGGGTCAAGGAAACTTCCTTTTCTTCGAGCAAGTTTTATAACACCCTAGGCAGTGAACCTAATCGTTGTAGTGTAGTAATTAGGGTAAGCCACGGGTATTGATATCGTTCTCTAGGGGAATAGGAATGCTAGTAGGGAGTTACTACGCTAAGGTTAAGGTTGAGGAAGATTATTTTTTTTATCTTTTTATATTTTATGAAAATGGAAAGGTACGAATCTCGGGTATTGGATTTGGGGGGTTGGTATTTCTACCGATTACTCTACTATTATCTAATTATCTAAACTAAGGTTGTGGGAGTCTATGTATAATTAATGTGTGCTCGTATGATAGTTTAAAGATGTGTTTACTTAGTTTGTATTACTCCTTAATTATCTCCTATTGATGGTTGAGTGTCACGTCTTATTCCTAGTTGCGTTGTGTTTCTAAAGTTGTAGGGTATGCGTTTCTCCCTAACTCTTTGAACTTACCAAAGGGTCTTGTCTACAAATCCACTTAGAGATTATAGACTCCTACTCTAAGGCACTCTTCGGATGTTTTAGCCTACAATCACTCAGGTAATCATACTCTAAGGTTCACAAAGATGAATCAAGCATTAAGTACACAACGAATGACCTATCGCATTGCTAGATCCTTAATCAACTAAGATAAGAAACAACCAATCAATATTCAATAATTAAGTTTCATACTTCCTAAGCAAACACACAAATAAATTAGCTGGACATGGAGAACATGCAAGCATACACACAAATAATCAAAGACATAATTGAATTAATGAAGCAAAGACTTATCTTGGTGTAAGATAGGGTTAAAAACCCTAAAATACTGTACAAGACACCTTAGGTTCGGTTTTAGGTTTTTACTCCAAAGACTCTCCACACAAAGACTGAAAAATTCGGATTCTATATATAAGATTACAATTGCGACGGCGTCACCTTATGTTTAGTGACGCCGTCGTGCGCCGCCATTAGGGTTTCGTCTTGGCCACGTTAACCTTGCGACGGCGTCACCTTATGTCCGTGACGCCGTCCTCTTCAGCTTCTGACGTCGTCTGGATCGCATCTAGGCCGTCTGAGTAGCGACGGCCTACTCTTTCACAACTAGACGCCGTCTCTTGAAAACACGAGTTTTGAGTTCTGACCCGTCACAATAATTCTCCGACGGCGTCGCAAATAACTCCTGACGCCGTCGCCTTCTACATTCAGCGACTGTGAGTGTCTGATTTCGACTTTGGCCATTTTCTTCATATATTCGCGCCTTTTCGTCCAAATAAGTGCCATTCCAGCATTTTGCCTTCACGAGACCTAAAAAGTGAAAAGGAACGATATTAAGCAATAACGGATACAAAAGTGATCAAATAAGGACTTAAACGACCCCTCAAAATGGTACCTTTTAAAACCTTATCAAATATCCCTACACTTGTTATTTGCTTGTCCTCAAGCAAATGTGCTTTTAGCCAATTAATTTATAAGTTAGGGGTCATTCAGCATTAATTCAAAACGGTCCACAACACATATAAGCCCCGCAAAAGTCATAACAAGCACGGAAATTACATACTAGCACCTCACATGGGGTGTTTGGATACTCACATCTCTCTCAGGTGTATAAATGAAATATAACAATATAGGAAATGGAAGATAAACACTCATTAACCGGTCCTAGTACATAGATTACCATAGGCTTGAGAATAGATCAAACCTCCATCGCTTTGGCGTAAGCACCTAGGAAAGACTATCAAAGAGGTCTTTTAAAGGGTTGTAATGTTAGGCTTACGGTAGGGAAATAAGGGTTTGGTGGGATAGGCTATTTAGTGGTGGTAAGTCAAAAATCTTTATGTTAACTGCATATGAAGAATGGCGTTGCTAAGCCAAGACTCGACACTCTAAACTCTAGATAACTGAAATAAATAAACATAAATTTAAAGATAGATGTAGGATGGTAGCCCGTTTTTTTTTTTTTTTTTTTTTTTTTTTTTTTTTTTTTTTTTTTTTATTCTCTATTATTTTTTTTTCTCTTTTTCTATTTTTTTTTTTTTTTTTTTTTTTTTTTTTTTTTTTTTTTTTTTTTTTTCATACACTTTTACTCTACCATCCTCTACGATAACATCAAAATACTAGGGATTTACAGGCACATCCCTACACTTGAGTTTTTTATTATTCTAACACTAATTTGACCCGATTTGAAAAGATCAAAACACTTGGGGTACATTATTATGCAAACAAAGGGAATTTGAATTTAACGTTCCCTTCCCGTCATTTCATAAACTTTAACTTTTCCCATGAATCCCAATCATCCCAAAACTGTATACAAAGGATATGACTCGACTTAGCAACTTATGCAAGCAACTAGATAATTGAACTAAGGGTTTAGGGTGATAACAAACATTTGCACTAAAAGTGAGTGCATAAGGGGTAGGCTAAGGCGATTTGGGTGTATATTTGGGGGTGGGGTGTAAACAATGCTCTTCATTGATATTCCGGAAAAACCGAAATATCACGAGAACCGCGAAAAGGATAGGCTCTGAGGGTTTAACTAGGGGTATCGTGTACTAAAGATGAGTACAACGCAAAGGTGTGGGGGAATTACTCAACCGAAGTGGAAGAAGTAATTATATTACAGGTATCAAACAAGGGTTTATCCTAATGCCTCTTATCATTTAGTTATTCCTAACTACACAAGTGTAGCCTCACTTGCGATCTCGGAATGCATCACAAAACAAGTTCTAGAATCTAATATACTACCGGTTCACACTCTAAGCATTAAAGATGAATGCTTTAATTCCTACTAATCTAAGGGCGATCCTCACATTTTGGGTGGAATTTGGGTGGTAAGGGTTTTTGTGCTAGTCATATAACTTCCTATCCGTGAGACGCTTTTGTTAAGACTAATGGCCCACTCCTATATGTCATGAAAAAATTTTAAATTTGGTGCCAAAATTACCCTAACCGACATTTTCTCATGGTTTATTACACAATCACAATTTGGACAAAGCAAATAGTCAAGGATAAGCATAGTTTCAAAGTTCCCGTTTTATTTTCCCTCCCTACACTTAAACTGAACATTGTCCCCAATGTTCCCCGAAAGTATCAAAGTTATGATAAAAGAAGGTAATTAAAAACGAAAGAAACTAATACTCCCCTGATTAGCTCGGTAGGATCCGTGTAAAGTGGTGGTTAAATTCTTTTCAAGAAGAATTATTGCGTGAAAAGCTCCTTCCAATCTTATGTAACTTCTTCTTGACAAACTAAACCTGCACACTTGAAGAAAACAAACGAAACCTTCGCGTAAAATCGGCGGTAATAATATATATAAGACTCGATTTAAACTAGGATATAATGCTTGTGGAATGGATGTTTACAGAATTTCTAAGAAAATTAAGACCTGGAAAATTCCAAAAATTTATAAGTAGCTCAGAAAACGAGAAAAAGTAATTTGATGTTTTTACTCCTTCCTGACGCCGTCAGGTTGCAATCATGACGCCGTCAGGTTATCCTGACAAAAAATGGTCTGCGATTTTCTGGAAAAATTTCTGGAAAATTTACATCTTTAGAATCTGGAAAAATTTCTGCAAAACATTCATTATGACTCGATACAAGCATTTGACTCGAACAAACAAACATATATATCTTTTAATTAATTGTTATTCTCATGTTTACGTTTCTTTTGAAAACGTGTGTAATCCTCCCTACACTTATCCCTTATGTAAAATACCTTTATATGTAATTAAGACGAAGTTAAAAACAAAATAAAGCATTTTTACAAATTTAAACATAAGGATAAACAATTAGTAAAAGATATATGACACTAACAAGCAAACAATTAAGCATGGGTTGCCTCCCACGAAGCGCTTTTCTTTATTAAAGAGTCTTGTAGCTAGACTCGTAGTCATGCTCCTACGTTGCCTCACGCATTCTCTCGTGCTCATACTTAAGCCATTCCAACGCTCTTTCATTCTTTTTGTAATCATCTCCTAATTCAAGGCATTTTTTGTAATATCGCTTAGTTTTCTCATATGGGTACCTAAGCCCACTCTGCTTATCCCTTTCACTAAGCAATGGAATAGGGGTCATTCTATTACAAACTTCGATGTCCTTATGTTTAAACCTAGGATGAGCGCGTGGCATTTGGTAGATGAAATCTTCAACCTCATCAGAGAATGTAATTAGACCATCAATCATCCGTTCATTCAACCTAGTCAATTTTTTGAAAGGTTTTCCAAAAATTACTTGAGTGAGGTCCTTATCTATAAATTCTCCTAAGTCTTCTAAGACCATGAATTCTACCAGATAAGCAAAACTTCCAACAAACACGTGCAAATAAATGACTGCTTCAACAACATTGTTCCCTTGATAAGTTAACTGATTGACCTTGATTTTGTTGTATAGGTCCCTTGAGATTAAGTTTAAAGGTAAGAATGAATTCAAATAAGCATCGAACCCTTCTAGTCCTATTTTGCAAGGGAATTGCATGTTAAAGGGGCCATCTTTCTCAATCCTACACCTAGGGTCAAAACATTGGGAGGGGTCTTCCTCAATTTCATTAATGACCTCTCCGCTATCAAGTGCCTCACCATAATCAAATTCTTCATCAGAATCAGAGTAATAGAAAGGACTTTGTTGTTGCCAATTTATCTCATTATGCCCTAGGTGATTACCAAAATGGTGAGTAGGTGAAGGGTTTTGTGGGATTGCATTCTCAATCTCGGGATTGGGAACGGGTAGAGTGAAGAATCTTCGACGGAAGATACGGATCATGGTGAGTGATGGTTTTTACGAACGAGGGTCACGAAGAAGGGGGATAGACTAAGAGAAATCTAAAAATGAAAAAAGTTTACTTGATAGGAATCAAGCAAAGAAACCTAAACGAGGTGGACTACTAACTAGCTATTCTATTCCCCGGCAGCGGCGCCAAAAACTTGATAACACTACACGCGTCGTTCGGGGTCAAGGAAACTTCCTTTTCTTCGAGCAAGTTTTATAACACCCTAGGCAGTGAACCTAATCGTTGTAGTGTAGTAATTAGGGTAAGCCACAGGTATTGATATCGTTCTCTAGGGGAATAGGAATGCTAGTAGGGAGTTACTACGCTAAGGTTAAGGTTGAGGAAGATTATTTTTTTATCTTTTTATATTTTATGAAAATGGAAAGGTACGAATCTCGGGTATTGGATTTGGGGGGTTGGTATTTCTACCGATTACTCTACTATTATCTAATTATCTAAACTAAGGTTGTGGGAGTCTATGTCTAATTAATGTGTGCTCGTATGATAGTTTAAAGATGTGTTTACTTAGTTTGTATTACTCCTTAATTATCTCCTATTGATGGTTGAGTGTCACGTCTTATTCCTAGTTGCGTTGTGTTTCTAAAGTTGTAGGGTATGCGTTTCTCCCTAACTCTTTGAACTTACCAAAGGGTCTTGTCTACAAATCCACTTAGAGATTATAGACTCCTACTCTAAGGCACTCTTCGGATGTTTTAGCCTACAATCACTCAGGTAATCATACTCTAAGGTTCACAAAGATGAATCAAGCATTAAGTACACAACGAATGACCTATCGCATTACTAGATCATTAATCAACTAAGATAAGAAACAACCAATCAATATTCAATAATTAAGTTTCATACTTCCTAAGCAAACACACAAATAAATTAGCCGGACATGGAGAACATGCAAGCATACACACAAATAATCAAAGACATAATTGAATTAATGAAGCAAAGACTTATCTTGGTGTAAGATAGGGTTAAAAACCCTAAAATACTGTACAAGACACCTTAGGTTCGGTTTTAGGTTTTTACTCCAAAGACTCTCCACACAAAGACTGAAAAATTCGGATTCTATATATAAGATTACAATTGCGACGGCGTCACCTTATGTTTAGTGACGCCGTCGTGTCGCCGCCATTAGGGTTTCGTCTTGGCCACGTTAACCTTGCGACGGCGTCACCTTATGTCCGTGACGCCGTCCTCTTCAGCTTCTGACGTCGTCTGGATCGCATCTAGGCCGTCTGAGTAGCGACGGCCTACTCTTTCACAACTAGACGCCTTCTCTTGAAAACACTAGTTTTGAGTTCTGACCCGTCACAATAATTCTCCGACGGCGTCGCAAATAACTCCTGACGCCGTCGCCTTCTACATTCAGCGACTGTGAGTGTCTGATTTCGACTTTGGCCATTTTCTTCATATATTCGCGCCTTTTCGTCCAAATAAGTGCCATTCCAGCATTTTGCCTTCACGAGACCTAAAAAGTGAAAAGGAACGATATTAAGCAATAACGGATACAAAAGTGATCAAATAAGGACTTAAACGACCCCTCAAAATGGTACCTTTTAAAACCTTATCAGTTACAATAGTTTAGGGTCTAAAATGTAAATATTACAAAGTATAGGGTAGAAAGTGTAATTATCAGATAATTACTTATTTTACGACTCGAAAACGTAAACCAACCAAAATACCTTATTATGATTTATATGCGACACAAGTTAACCAAAACGAGACCTTATCCAATTATGCCGACACAATAAAAACCAAACGTATTCATATGCATTTATACCCTTTTTAATTTGACACAAGATAAGTAAAAGGAATGTATGTCATGTGCATGGTGGGTCGTGATCATGGTGTCAAAAACAGATTCAAGAAATATCATATGGGTCAAAATATGGTTTTCAAAATAGTAAGTTCAGTGGTCGACTAACATGTACTCCATACATTATTTACGTGATTCAAAAATATGATATTATGTGACAAGCTTCATTATTCATGTGCTGATTTTATACGTCAAGAATGCATGCTCATTCCGTCCTTTGTGATCAAAGTTTAAGATTCATGTGCCTTTTATCATGTCAACTCAAGTGACAAGACTTATCATAATTATGTGATGATAGCCGAATACATGCATGCACTCCCATGGCATAACCCACGACATGTAATCAAAGGAAACGAATTATTGGTTGTGATGTAGGGTCGAGTAGACAGCCATTCACATCAGCTTTTATATTTGTCAATAGTTATGTTCAAACAGATTCTTACTTGGGTCCAATTAAAATGCATAATATATTTGATATTACATGCTTCTGGTTAAGATTTTCTAACACTTATGATACTTATAGTTTCATGTGTGGTTGCATTTGTTCCAAGCATGCATTCTATGGAGTTCAAATTCATACGACCACATCAGGGATGAAGAAGAATAAAATAAGGTTCGTGATACTATTACCCGTGATGCGTGAACGAGAGGAGAACAAAACAAAGGAGCCAAGGTTTTAAACCCCACGACAGCAGCAGCAAACACGACCAATAGACCCACGACAAACAACCAAAAACGGCTTCCTTCAACCTAGCAACACCCACGACCAAAAATCCTTATCACAACCTCCCTTGCTGGCTTAGAACACTACGACAGAAACACCAACTGCCACACCTTCGAGTCCAACGAAACACGATCACTACCCAGGTCCAGATTCAGAAACGGAAAAAGGAACAACGAGGTTATGATAGTACCTTGTAGCGTGTGAAAAGGAGAGGAAAACAATGATTAAAACCAAGTGAATCCAACCCCTTTGAGCCCTAGGAATCACGACAGCAGTAGCAGCAATAAACCCACACTCGAAACCAATCACTACTCGTAACAAACACGTGAGTTTCAGCCCTTACACGCACCTCGTACCACCCTTTCTTGAAGCCTTCAAATCGACAGAAAATGGAGATGGGATGGGATTCGTTTTTTTTTTTGCCGTAAGTTTCCTTAGGGAGTTTAGGTTTTTTTTTAGAGTATTATTGTGATTTGGTTTTATGGCAAAAATATTTGTGATATTCGGTTTAATCTTGCCGTGAAGAAAGGTATACCAAAAAAAAGAGTGCTAAATTTAAGGACTAGTTGATGGGGCTTCTATATATACATCAATCATGAATTTGGTCTCATTCCTCGATTCGATACGTTTGTACATGGTAAAAGTCGACTAGGGAACATTTTAAGGATGAAAAATATGTAACATAGCTTAAACGTGTACAAATTAAATTATCGTAAGTTTTGTTTCGTGTTAACTTTAATTGCTTCGGATGATAATGGTTTAGATATCTTAAGTGACTATAAATTTAATAATTAGCGTCTTTCAAAAGTTCGAGATTGAAGGGTATTTTGGTATTTTTAACATTTTCTAAAATGTGGGTTTTACAGTTGACTTCGATAACGATCATCGGGTTCCCCTCATTGTTGGACGAGGATTTCTGAGAACGGGCCGTGCTCTCATTGATGTATTTGAGCAAGAAATCACATTACGTGTGGGTAATGAAGCTGTCACCTTTAACCTTGATCAAACTTCGAGGTACTCCTCAAACTATGATGTTGAATCGGTTAATCGAATCGATGTAATTGATATTGCTTCAGAGGAGTACTCTCAAGAGTTTCTTGGTTATTTTCATAATTCTGTGAGTGGGGATCCCACCACATCTTCTCAACCAATTATTGCCGATTCTTCCCCCTCTCTTACTCCGTTTGAGGGAGGTGACTTCTTTTTAGAAGAGATCGATGAGTTTCTTGCTAATGATGAATCGATTCCGCCGGGAATTGATGATGGTGTTTATGATTCGGAGGGAGATATCCTTTATCTTGAGCAATGGTAAATGAAGATCCATTACCGTCACTCCCTCCGAAAGAGATCACGATTGAAGAAATCAAATTCGTACAAACATCTACTGAAGAATTTCCCGAGGTTGAACTTAAGGACCTACCTCCTCATCTCGAGTATGCATTCTTGGAGGGTGATGATAAATTACCCGTCATAATTGCTAAGGACTTAACTGAGGAGGAGAAGACTGCTCTCATAAAGGTTTTGAAGTTGCACAAGCAAGCAATTGCTTGGAGACTCTCCGACATCAAGGGTATTAACCCTGAATTTTGTACGCACAAGATTTTATTGGAGGATGATTTCAAACCAGCAGTCCAACATCAGAGAAGGGTGAATCCTAAGATTCATGAGGTTATCAAACAGGAGGTTCTCAAACTTCTTGATGCCGGTTTAATTTACCCGATCTCTGATAGTCTTTGGGTCAGTCCCATCCACTGTGTTCCAAAAAAAGGTGGCATAACTGTTGTCACAAATGAAGAAAACGAGTTAATTCCAACTCGATTGGTTACGGGATGGCGTGTGTGTATTGACTATCGCAAGTTAAACGAAGCCACCCGTAAAGACCATTTTCCTCTACCCTTCATGGATCAGATGCTTGAGAGAGTAGCAGGAAACGAATACTATTGTTTCCTAGATGATTTCTCGGGGTATTTTCAGATCCCCATTGATCCACAGGATCAAGAAAAGACCACATTCACCTGCCCATACGGAACTTTTGCCTACAGACGTATGCCTTTTGGCCTATGTAACGCTCCTGGCACGTTCCAACGATGTATGATGGCAATTTTCCACGACATGATCGGGGAAACAATGGAGGTGTTTATGGATGACTTCTCGGTCATCTGGATTTTTTGAGGATTATGGAAACTGCCATCATCCTACTCCGTTAAACCGTTACTGTAGGTGAAAGCGAAACAGTTGGAGTTAGGGCAAAAAACTTTAGAATACCGGATCCTGTTAAGGAAGGAACTGGTATTTTACCGAGAAGAGGGTTAAATCTGTTTCTAACCACAGAAGTGTGGCAAAATCGTAAAAAAGATTTACCCTCTCTGTACAAACTTTACTCAGGGGTTACTGGCTCTTCAGTAGGTATTTGTGGAGGTAACAAAGGGGCTAGTACAGCACCTTTTAACGGTAGTATGTAGCAACCTTGCACGGTCCTCGCAATGTATCCGGTTTTCCGTATGCAGACATCCGTTTTCAAGGCATACCCGTCCACTTACACCAGAAAAGAACTAGGACACCTAGTTACCCCTAGACTTTTATGGGGCTCTTTAGTAGATCCTTTGTTATCATAAGCAAAGGACGATGAGAGAGTTCGTAGACTAGGTACTTCCCATCTCCTTTTACCAGAAATGCCCACCGAAGC
>BPTQ01000007.1:303611307-303623896 GCA_019973895.1 Chrysanthemum seticuspe | reverse complement strand
AAGTATTTTAACACCTTAAAACATTGAAAGGACAAGAATCTTGGATTAAAAAGTGTAAAAAACATGTTTTTAAGCGAACCAAAGTATCAATACCGAAGCGTATGTTCTACGCGTAGGACCAAAACGTTCACCCAACTATTAGGCGATTGATACCACTGTTAGGTCACTAGTTTTACAACACAAGCATCAAGAGAAGAGATAGAGAGACGGATGAACAATAAACCAAACACACATACGCGTAGGAATAATGAAGAGTTATGCGTGAGTATGTGAAAGAGATAAATTGAACAACCAACCCTCAAGTGAGGGTTATTACTTAGTATTTATAGGAGGGAAGCTAGGGCAACACTCCTAGTCCCTTCCTTTCTCCTATGGGCTTGGGCCTAAGCTCATGGGCCTTCTACATAAGCTTAAGGCTAATAACAAACATAAAGGCCATAATTAAGCTAACTATTACATATGAATTACTAACACTTGATTTAGGTTTAGGATTGATTCCAACACTGTTTTTGATCTTGTTTTGTTTTAAAACGAACGAGGAAAAGAAAATAACTTGATTGTTATATTTCTTATCTTATGATTCGGATATTGATTGAAGCGAGGCTTCACAAATCGATCTGTGATGATTATTCTTTCTTTTGTTAGACCTTGAATGGTCATGATATAACATTGAGTAATCATGAAAGAATTAACTGAGATTGAATAATAATTAGCCTTTACCGTTTTGAGTTATTGTTTTGATGAAGTGTTGGAGTTGGGATTAGAATATATAGGATAGACAAGGATTGAATGATGATTTTGAAGTGGTTTAGATTTGATAGGGCTGAAGTTGCTTTCTTCTTTTCATCATATTCAGTTGGAAACAGTTTTTACTTATGACAGATGAAGGTTTAACAACCTGAGGTCGTGAGTCGAAGGTATTTGGTATTGGTCAAGTGATCGAACAGTCAAACTCTTCTTCTTCATTTCTGTCAAGTCAAGTCGCTAGCAAAGTTTGTCAAGTCGCTAGCAGAGTCGCTAAGCCAAGTCGCTAAGCCAACTCGCTTCAGTTGTTGACTCAATAGTCAACAACTCGCTACCAGGTACAAGTCGCTAATACAAATCGCTAGATAACATAAGTCGTTATCAAAATAGTGACAAGTCGCTACATACATTCATTGCATCTGGACAGTTTTGCGACAAGTTGCTAGCTTGAAATATGACTATTTCCGATGAGTTTTTTTGACCATATTCATGAAAACCCAGAAAAAGTTACTAAAAACTCTTCATTTTTGCCCGTTTTGACCACAGTTGACCTGAATGGCCACTTTTGTTTCACGGATTTTGGTAACGAAAGTTAAAAAAATTATAAAAGCATGTGACTTGGACACAAATACACAAGACAGAAAAATATTGATGGACAGACTTTTATTTGTTGACCAAACAGAAAAGGATACAAGAACCATATTTAAAACTGTTATACCAAAGTAAAACTGAAAAGATTATTTTTCGACCACCAAAAGTATAAAAAAAACAGTTTTAAAAAATGATCCAAAAACCACCATAACCTTGATACTAAGCCACACAAATCAACACAACACAATAACCTTGGCTCTGGTACCATTTGTAGGATCGAATATTATTGTGTTATGATGATTCGGGTGGTCTTGGATGAAGGAAATACATGTTAGACATTTTAGAGAGAGAAAGTAGAGAGATGGTGTTCTTGGTAGAGAGTTGGTTCTATAAAAATGAAAGGTTAGATTCCAAGCCACACCCCTTCCAAGGATGGAAGGGGTATTTATAGTTACAAGACTACACGACCTCCAGACGGCCTGTGGATCAGGTATACAGTGGGTAAAGACCCGTCATTCCTCCACGGTGTTACACTAAACTATACTATGCTATAAACTAACTAATTAACTACTTAATAACGTAAATAATTACAAGTCTACGAGCTAACTTATGCTAGACTATAATTGGGGTGACCAACACTTTAACATGAAATTTCCAATTCCTAACAAAGCCTAAGTGAGCCTTTACGTTGTAGAGCTCTCAAGTGAAAATGCCTCAAACTTTCATTGACTATGACGTAGAGCCAAGTGCTCTTCTAGGCCATAGAGATCATGGCAACTGGTGGTCAACAAGTCTTCATTTTGTATACGCTGTATATCAACATGCATCAGTACGACGTATCTCTCTCTGGCAAACAATACTTCCAATTTCCTCTTGACTACGACGTAGATCATATGGCTTGTCTATGACATATATGCTTATTTCCAGCTTTCCTTGGTATTTTCTTCAAGTTACGTCCAATTTTCGCTTCTTTTGCTCGAATGCTCATATATTTCCTATTAAGCAAATATGAATCAATTAAGTATTAAATCTTATATAAAAGCAATACTTATGAGCAATAAACATGAAATATTGATAATAAAAACACTATACTATTTGATGTTATCATTATAAAAGGTCATCTTCACTCAAAATTTACATTTACATCTAGTCTTTAATTTTTCTTTTTATTTATTGCAATATTTAGCTATTATTGATGTGATACATAATATTTTGTAAATGTGTTCAAATTGTCGGTTAACCAGAGTTATTCGGTTTGGTTTTTTGTTTTTCTTATGAAAAAATTACGCCCAAAAACCAAACAAAAAATGAATAAAATCGAACGAAACCACCCACATTATCAATCAGTTATATCGGTTTTTGAAGTCCATAAACAAAAGAAAGAAAGAAAAAAAAAAGTAGAGGTACAAATTTTGAAATACAACCAAAAATCCCGTTACGAATTAAGGGTGCGTTTGGTATGCCACTATGAGAATGAGATTATAATATGAAAGTGATTAAAGGTGTTTATTTTATGAGTCCAGTAATGAAATGAGTATATTATAGTCATAGATTCATTACACACCAATTTGGTGTCTATGAAATCCATTCTCGCGGGCCCCTCTCTTTTACACTACAAAATTCAAATATCTATACACTTTTTCATTTCATATTTTATCAACCAAACGTAAACAATTGTAATGATACACTTTTTCATATCCATTGTCATTCTATCACATACCAAATCCGATACCCATTGTGATTCTTAGCAACAAACCAAACGGCCCCTAAATAAACAAGTCAAAAAGGGTTTTTCTATCTTGTGCTATTGGGGCACAAGATAAGAAGAGAAAAAGTACATAAAAAGTACTCACGAACCCACAAAAAAGAACTCAAGTACTTATAAAAAATGTATTTTTTGGGTCCGTGAGTATTTTTTAGTGTGATTTGGATAAATGGTCGCATTTACTATGGTATTTTCAAAAAAGGATGTATTTGGACCGTATATGCATTTTTGGTCATTTTTTGTGCCCACGCACCAAACTTTGCGCACCAAATATGAAATATAGTTGGCCGGATCAAAAGGGAAATTTGCAAAAATGTATTTGGACCGTATATGCATTTTTGGTCATTTTTTGTGCCCACGCACCAAACTTTGCGCACCAGATATGAAATATAGTTGGCCGGATCAAAAGGGAAATTTGCAAAAATGACATTGAGACATTTATTTTTAACTTGATTCAACTTTATGTCATCTTGTTAAAATCAAGACCTTTTTTTTTTAATTTTATTTTATATATTTCGTGATTACCTTTTTCTCACATACAACACAACTCTTACACACTATTACACTAATATCTGCCTATTCATTTTCCAGTGATGCTTTTGGTTTTGTTCGCAGCGCCAACTGAAATTTATTACAAAATAATTTTTATAAACATTAAAATATAAGAATTTTAAGATTTTCTGTATAAAATGTTTAATAATTTTCGTTATTACTTTGTATATATTTTATATAGTATGTAAATATTTTAAAATAATTATATAAATAATTAAAAATTCTTAATTGAATTTCGAAATAAATTTGTAATAATTTCGTAATAAATTCGAATGTAAAACTGCGAAGAATATGAGTATAAGGAATATACATTAATTTATAAAGAGAGAAAATTGTGTTATGCAAGAGAGATACTTTGTCAGGAGAGAAGAAACATTGATTAATTTCGTAGTATTTTGTAATTAATTTATGATATGTCATTTTTATTGATTTTTAAGTTATTAAACGCAATATCTTCCATTACGAATATATTATGATATTTTATGAAAAAGCTTTAACAAAATGGACATCAAACTAAAAATGATAAAAAAAATATGTTTATTTGCATAATTTATTTGGTGAAAAACTTTATAATTTTAAATATACATGAGATCAAATGACGATGATTCTGTAATTTGCATGAAAGAAAGTGTTTTTTTGCAGCCAATAACACGTAAGATAATTTAAAATGAGAATAATCTTGTTATTTCACTAAAAAAAAGTTCTAGTTTTAATAGTATAATATAAAGTTGAGTCAAGTTGAAAATGGAGAAATTTTTTTAAATAGACATTTTACCTCCACCTTTATTAAAATGAATCATCTAAACCCGTTTTATCAAAATCGACACTTTGAGCGAGCAAACATGGGGCGAGCAAGCATTTGCTCTCAATATTCTTTGTTTTGTAGTGAGGGCATTTGATCTCCATGTTCTTTGTCTTGTAGCGAGGGCATTTGTTCTCCATGTTTTTTGTCCTGTAGCGAGTCGAAGAGCAATTGGGAGGAATAGCAAAATATTTGCTCTGAATGTTTTTTGTCTTGTAGCAAGGATATGTGGGTGAAATGAATTGGAGAGCAAAGATTTGCTCGTTCAAATGGTTTGCTTGTCTAAAATGTTGATTTTGGTAAACCTTTTTGAAAGTATTTATTTTTGTAATTGAGTGTGAGAAATATTTATTATAGTAATTAATTTTTGAAAATAAATGTCATTTTCGATGTCAGTTTTGCAAATTTCCGATCAAAACTAAGAATCCTTATTGTAGAAAGTTGGTTAGAATAAATTTGAAACACAAATTTAGCAATGTTGAATAGTAGAAAAGAAAATGTTCCTTGGTCCAACTCAACATTATACTTCGAGGGACCTTCCTCACATCTTAACTTCCTCCCACTTTCCTAAATTATTGTCTTTTATTCGAAGTCCCACACTAGCTTTAAGCCTTTAATGCGGCAGAGTCGCTTAAAAGTTACATCTCTTTAACTAAAGTAGCATCTCTTTAAATAAAGTAAGTTGCTTTAAATAAAGTTTGTTCCTTATACTATATGTTTATATTAAGCTTGTTCTTGTTATTTTCATGGCTGGCGAAGCGTGAAAAAAAACTAAGATGGTTACTTTTTCGGATCGATCTATATCTATGTACATGCACTGGGATTGATCAACTCTTTCAGCCATCTATTTTCTGGAAGAGTTCATGCTCTGGATGTCCAATCAGGTGAAACACAACTTAAAGCTGGTTATGTTATTTTTTACATGTGTTTTTATTTTACGTGTTTCGATCATCGGTTTGGACTACGTAGTCGTTTTGCAAATAGAGTTTTTTCTTTGATCATGTTGAATCAAACCTTGTAGATTTAAACATGTATGATCTCCAGACAAGCGGTCGTCGTTTAGCTGAGAAATAGAAACAGATCGACGGCCCCGCCTGTCATGGATTTAGTTAAGAATGGTTGTTTGTTTAAGCTTATTTTTGAGATTATGAGCTTATATAAGTCGGTTTATATTTCATAAGTCAATTTTCCGGTTTATTTCTAGCTTGTGAGCTTATTTTACATATTTAAGTTATAATAAGCTCAAAAGGAAAAAAACACAAGTCGGAATAAATGAACTTATGAAATATAAGCTGAGTCAAATAAGCTCATAAGCCAATAATATAAAAGCTTAAACAACTTCTATAATAAGCACAATATATATTTAGGAAAACTAGAGCCGGCTATGCCAATTTCAAAATAAAAGTCATCACCTGAACCAAATAAGATATTAGGCTAATTGATTAAGAACCCGAAATCAATTCAATCTTACTACAAATGGTGTCATTTATCAGGGACCGACAACGTTTGTTTTCCGATACAATTGAATGAATGGATCAGGAAAACCAAACAATAAATGTATTGGAACCTGTGGAGTAACTTGTCAAGCCAAACCATACTTCAGTTCAACCATATCCGGCCTTTTTCAGTTTAAACCATTCCCAGCCCCAAGTTCAGAACCTGATGCTCTAAGTATTGAATATGCACACACTTGGGATGTGAATTTCAGAGAATTTGCTTTGTAAATAGGCTCTTTAAATATGAAAAACATACATGTAAAAATAACTCATCTAATTACAAAAGTTATTATAGGTTTCCAAAAACATTATATTACAGATTTATAAATTAGAATTATATATATATTTTTTTCTTTTTTTGGGTATAAAAGGTTGGTTAATCTATAACAAATACAAGTTATGCTTAGACACTTTGCGGGACTCCCCACGATAAACAGCTCTACTCCTTAGACGCTTTGTAAATAAGCTTTTACGATAACTTGATTTACTGGAGATGCTCAACTAAAACCTTATTTCAAAAGCAAAAGAATACATACGAACCCAACTAATTGGTTTTTGGTTGTTAGTCACTTAGTTGACTTAAAATGAGTCATTACATGAAAATATGTAAAACAAAAAAAGATTGGGCTGATGATAATGGGATACATAAAGTTGGGCTTATTGGTTGTGCCCCCCATAAGAAAGGGGGCCTTGTGCATCGGGCCTGAGACCTGAGTATCAACAAAGAAAAGTTCACTTGTTTTGTAATTGAGTGTTACGGAGCACTTGTTATCATGTGTTAAAATGGTGTCCTATTTTATGAAAGCTGATATCATTCTCTTTGTATAGTGTTAATTTCTAGATGGTTAATGTGTAACAGTGTAAGTACTTAACTGATACGTAGTAAGTGTTACAATGCCTTCACATTTATTTAGCCTAAAAAGTGTATGTTTCACAAATTAGTGGAACATGTCTTATGTGTTTGAGATGTTACTTTGAGGCTTTTGACATATCATTAATAGATCCATCAATGATTGTTAATGTTCTATTACTGTAAATTTTTGGGAGTTATATATACGAACTTCTAAGCTTTATGAATTTCTTAGATAGGTTACTATCAAGATATGGACTTATTACCTTAGCATATAGTTCTTGAATTGACCGAACACATTTTTACAATGGACGTTCCTAGATTGGACTCTCCAGCTTGTCTAGTTATCTTTATCATGTACAACTTATTAATCATCGAGTAATTTGTATTGTAGCGTTTTCTAGGGTGGCAAGATGTATGTTAGTATTTTGCGGATAAGGTACAACAAAAAGATGCTCATTATGTGTTTGATGCGTGTCCTAACATGTTTTATGAATGCTAATATGTATTCTGTAATGAGCGCACTAAAATTGAACTTGGCAGAAGCTAATCGTCAGAATCGAACTTCGGGGCCGGGAATGGTCTGAAAAAAGCCGGATATGGTTGAACTGGTTACTCCACGGGTTCTAATACATTTATTGCTTGGTTTTCCTGATCCATTCATTCAATTGTGTCGAACGTTGTCAGTCCCTGATAAATGACCCCATTTGTGGTACGATTGAATTGATTTTGGGTTCTTAATCAATTAGGGCCTGTTTGGCAGGGGCTTTTTGGAGGAGCTGTTAGCTTTTTGTTACAAAATAATCTCTTATAAACTAAGTAGCTTCGTTTTGATGCATTAACTACAAGCTTTTATTTCAAACAAATAGCTCCAAAATGAAAAGCTGATTCATGAAGCTTTTTAAATATCTTGGAGCTGTTAAAACTTTAAATTACTGATATACCCTCCAAATTTTTATTTACAATTATATATGTGTCCTTTTATGTCATTTTACATCTTATAATTATATTTAACAGCTAATTTACCAAACACTTTTATTGAAAAAAGAATACAACTTATAGCTCATGTTTACAGCTTTGCAGTTTACAGCTTACATCATACAACTTACAGCTAGTTTTGCCAAACATACCCTTAGCCTAATATCTTATTTGGTTCAGGTGACGACTTTTATTTTGAAATTGGGGTAGAGCTTTCCTAAATATATACTGTGCTTATTATAGAAGTTGTTTAAGCTTTTTTTTTAATTGGCTTATGAGCTTATTTGACTCAGCTTATATTTCATAAGTTCATTTATTCCGACTTGTGTTTTTTCCTTTTGAGCTTATTATAACTTAAATATGTAAAATAAGCTCACAAGCTAGAAATAAACTGGAAAATTGACTTACGAAATATAAACCGAGTTATATAAGCTCAAAAGCTCAAAAATAAGCTTAAACAAACAACCATTCTTAACTAAATCCATGACAGGCGGGGTAGTCGATCTGTTTCTATTTCTCAGCTAAACGACGACCGCTTGTCCCAAGATTTGGTTCAACATTTTTATAATTGAACATACAAATTTTAAATTCTGGATAACAGAAAAATAATTAGAATTGTAAATTTTTAAGTAACTACTATTTTCTGGAGATCATTATCAGTTCTTTCAGTTTTATCATTACTTTTGTTTGTTTGTATAGAAGGAATGGTGCCCAAAATATTGTTCTCAGCTTCACTAACTTCAGCTTCTTTGATCTCATCTAAAAGAAGGTTAGTAATGATAATGGTTGTTCTTGTCCCTAACAAACCAGTTGTATAAACATATGTCGTTTGGTTACCCGCTCAAATTCGGTTTACTGTCAGCAGGTATGGTTCAGTCTGTAAGCAAGAATTACAACATAAGATGTGGTAAAAGATTTTCATTAAACCGCCATATTTAAAAGCGTTGAATCTGCATAACGTAAAAAATTGAAGTAAAATCTAATCTTTTAAGATTACAATTTGTGGGAGATCAGCCTTGTTGTCAGTAAAACAACCCAAGGTATCACGATTACTCTCATCAGTTTCATCATTACTTTCATCTTTCAAGACTGCAATTTGTAGGACATCAGCCTTGTTATCAGTAGAATAACCAGAGGTATCACGTTTACACTCGTGAGTACTTCCGTGTGTTTGTACTGAAATAAGTGTGTTGCCGACATCACTATCTTCAGTTTCATATGAAGGAGAGTTGGAAATATTTGTTGTTGTTATTCTTGACCTGAACAACCAATTGTATATGCATGTAAACGTGTTTAGAATACAACCTAATGGCTCTAATAACAAAATATACAACAATATCAGTGGACTTAATATCATGGTCAGGTAAAAGGTTACTTGGACCGCAACAGAGTGACTATGTATAAAAAAATGATGCCCTCGGGGAGTCGACTGTTGTTGTAGGGACCACCATCCAACACCAAAGTTGACGACGAAAACCGCAACAGCAAATCTAAGTCCTTTTATTGACCCTTCAGACAGTGAGCGGTGTAGCTGAGCAACTAAGGCCAGTAGAATTCCCATAAATGCCATATACAATGTATAGGATGATTCACTCATCAACATGTTGTAAATGAACTAAAATTTAGTATGTGTTTAGCTTAGGACATCAGAGGGGAAATAAAATCAATATTATGTTCGATGAGTTGCGTGTCACTAGGAACCATGTCATCCATCTTATACGCACAATTAATAAATTGCTAATTTTAAAAAGTAATGATAATATAATAAGATAGATAAATGCAGGTTCCTACTACTTTCTCAGAGTTTTCCATGCACCTTCATCGTTCTTAAGTCTCTAAAAGAAAGTTGAAGTTAAAATGAAATGATGTTAGACTTAAAACCATTATAACAAAAGGAATTATAGATAAGAAAAGCATTAGTATTTTTACATTTTTTTTTTATAATTTAAAACAAACTTACAGATTTTATCGTATACAAGTTAAATTATCATGGAAGAAACCATTGCAAGACAATGAGTTATCATATATTTTTTCGGTCGAATTGGTTTTCCTTTTGTCAGACTCACAACTTAATTCTTAATCTTTTAGTTTGTTTAGAAGCGTATTGCACAGATCCTTTTTCTGTAATTGATTTAAACAAAGTTTGTTTATTTGTTTGATCATGCGTTGCAGCGAAATTACATGAAACGTAGTTAAAGTAAATTCAAAGAAAAATAAGAAAATATGTTTCTAAATAAAAATAAAACTAGCAAGATGTTGGGACTTCAGACAACCCTAAACTATAATTTTGGTACAATCTTAAATCTATGATATTATGAGAGTGTGTGAGCCGATATACTGATAACTAGATACTAAAATAAGGCGATTGATATGATGTAAAATACTAGAAGCATAAACACAACTAGTAAATCGCTTTTTCTTATTTTATTTTGCGTTCTTTATAAACAAAAATATATACAAGGTTTTAATCTTATGTAATACAATATTACTTTTGACATATATCAAACAATCGGATGGGCACAGTGCATCTAACAGATTCAAAAGGACATTGTTTACGTATCGTATGATACGTATGGAGTGTGATTTGGGTGAGGATAATTGTATCTTCGGTTTTTTACATTTGGTAAGGATCACAATGTCTGATTGAGGATCAATAGTTGGGGTATGCTCACATACGACTATGAAGTGTGTGTGGTGTTGTGTGAAGATTGATTAGCTTCACATTGAATTCAAGTTGGTCCATTTTGTGGAAATGGACTTCTATTAATAAAGATCATCTAAGGTTGTGCCATCCATGAATGCGATATAATGGTTAAGGATGGTCTTGTTAGGTCACTAGTTTTACAACACAAGCATCAATGAAAGAAATAGAGAAGAGATAGAGGTCGGTTGAACAATAAACAAACACACACACACGTATGAGTAGCACGGTTATGCGTAGAGTATAAGTGAAAGAGATAAATTGAACAACCAACCCTCAAGAGAGGGTTTTACAAGAGTATTTATAGGAAGGGGAGCTAGGGCAACACTCCTACTCCCTTCCTTTCCTTAATGGACATGGGCCTAAGCTCATGGGCTTCTACATAAGCTTAAGCTAATAACAAATATAAAGGCCATAATTAAGCTAACTATTACATGTGAATTACTAACACTTGATTTAGGTTTAGGAGTGATTCCAACAATCTCCCCATAAGTGTTGGTGATGAATGATTATTGATTGAGTCCAAACCGTCAAGTTTATCACACAAGCTAACCACTTGTGAATGGTCAACCGTAATAAACTTCAAACAGCTCAGAAACAATGCAATGAAGATCTAGAGGAGTTTAGTGTTTCCCCAGGTCGTTAAGTCCCAACGAGCTGTGCGACTGAATAATCAAACGTATAGTGATCGGGTGAATTTGAACGGGAAAAGGTTTGAGGATTATGAATAATTATACCTAAAGAGAAAGTTTGTAAATTACAGGGGCTTAAATGCAAATTAAAGAAAATTAAAAAGCTAAATTATATTAAATAAACGCTATCACTATTTTTAAAATTTGATTTTCTTGATTTTTCTTTTATAAATTTAAATTAAAAACTACGTAACGTACAAAAGAAAATGTGAAACTGAAACAATATTAATCCTAAAAATATAAAAATGAAATTTTTACAAACCTAATGATAAGAGAAAATTTTGAGAAAAAGAAAATTATTTTTTTGACTATTTATTTAATTATTATTAATTAAAAACTATTTTTACCTATTTAATAATACCCTAAAATAGAAGAAAATATGAAATAAAGCTAGAAAAGTGAACTTATGACTTAGAAAAATATAAAATATCTAAAGAGAATTTTCAAAACTAATTTTATATTTTTCTGATTATTTTTCTATTTTCTATGAATTAAAAACTATTTAAAACTAGTTAAATTGCTAAAAATTACAAATTTAACTAAGAAAAATCTGGAAAAATTATTTTTTTGCCTTTTATATTTATCTTAATCTATGAAAATTGAAAACTTATTTTTTTGAAGCTTTTCTGAATTAATTGTATTAAAAGCTAATTAAAAATGCCTAAAAACTGTTTTAAATAAGGAAAAATAGCAAACAGTACTGAAAAATCTGAAAAATTCAGGAAAAGTCTAAATTAATATTCTAAATCTAAGAAAAATATAAAAACAATGGCTTATGTGAAGGATTATGAAGCTGCAGTGCAAACTGCTTATGAATAAGCACTAAAAATAAGCAAATAAGCACTAAAGACTACCAAATGAAAGCAGAAGCTAGATTAAGCTATAACTAAGTGAAAACAACTTGTATCAACTAAGCTAAACCACTGAAGGTCAAGATACAAAGATTTGGTGAGCAATAAGCTCAAGTGCCACAACAGTTTCCTGTCTACTTTTGAGCTAAAGCACAAGCTTATTTAATAAGCCAATGTGAAAACCAAAACTGAGGATCTCAAGACCACCAGCTTAACTAACTCAAGACCAAGGTTCAGACCCTATAAAGCTAAATTGAAGCTTGTGCAAAGCTTGTAAGAGGCCTGTTTCACACTCAGTGTATGCTGAGTGTGAACAGGGGAGATGGGGGCTTATTGGACAGCTGATTTAGACCTTATAAGAGCTTCCAAAAATTCAACAAAAATAAGTTTAAGAAACTTGACCAACTGAACTAGAAAAACCCAAAATTTCACTGAATTTGAACCAGAATTGAATTCATGAAAAATCAACCAAGTTGGGTGAAAAACAGATTTTTCAACTTTGACTTTTGAAACAGAAATGAAAAGTTGACTAAAATGAATTTTGATTCTGATTTACCAACTGAAAAT